>MJVA01001132.1:0-117720 GCA_001939245.1 Talaromyces wortmannii
AATAAGGATTTAAAAGAGATATTTTATATAAAAAGAAAATTTTTATTATTTATTACTTATTATTTATTAATAAAAGGAAAAGAGATCTAATTAATTAATTATTTTAAAAATTAACTTTATTAGCTTAAAGACTAAATAATATTATTATAAAAATATATATTCTAAAGAGCTAGAGAAGTAACTAGTATAATATCTAAATAGATTTATTATCTAAAATCTTAATATATATATTAAAATATTAAAAAAAGAATAGTAATTTATAATATTATTTATAACTTAAAAAATCTATACTATAGTATTTTTTATTTAGTTAAGATAAGCCTCTATTATTATTATTTAATTAGTTATAGATATACTAGCCAGTTAAGTTTATAACTAAAAGAGTAATAGAGAGAGATTTTTTTAAATATTACTTTTAACTACTTTAATCTAGTTATAATAGGCTTGATAACTATTAATAATAATATTATATATCTAAAAGATTTATTATATAATTTAAAATAAGATAAGCTGCCTTTCTAATATAAAATTATATTTTATATTTAAAATAGAATAGTAATAATACTTTTAGCTAAATAAAGATTATATATAAAATGCTTAATATATACTAAGTATCTTTATATAATATAGATATAGATTTTTTTGCTATAATACTAAGTATTTATCTATTATAGAGATAACACTAAAAAAGCTATCTAAAATATTTATTAATCTATATAAGTCTTAACTATTTAGTAATAATAGATTATAAATACTAAATGTATATAAAAGGATCTTAATTTTAAAATTATAAAATCCTAAAAAATCTAGCACTTGACTAAACTAAAATTAATTAATTATTAAAAGATCTAACGCTAGAATTATTAGTATAGATATTAAATCGTTAGTCTATATATAATAAAGAGTTTTAATAATATTTTTTACTATAGACTTATCTATAGTAAAATTTATTTTAGAAATATTACTAGAATCTAATTTAGCTTTTTTCTATATACTTATTTAGTGATCTAATTTTAACTAGATTCTAAGTTAGAGTTTATTAAGAAAAGAGATAAAAGACTTAGTTTATAAATCTAGTTAAGAATTAATAATAAATTATTTACTTTTTAAAGAATTATATTAATAATCTATTTAAAGGTAGGTAAGGTAGGATTAATAAAGAAATTAGATAATCTAATTAATTATTTAAAAAGATCGCTCTATATTGAAATTATTAATTAAAAAGTCAATTGATTTAGAGATAAAGATATATTAAGATCTAAAGTTAATTATAAGGATCTTAATCTTATAGAAACCGACTTAACTCTAATAAGGAATCTTATTATAAAAAGATATTAGATATAGTTACAACTACAATGAGTAGAGCTAGTAGCTCTATAGTAAGTTAAGGTCTTCTATATTTAAGTTAAACCAAGATTAAATTATAAAATAGATAGATTAATAAATAAAATTAGAAATATAAGAGGCTATTATAACTAAAATAAAAAAATTAAAATAAATAAAAAATTAAGTTCTAAGTAAACTATATATTAACTAATTAACTTAATATTTAAAATCTTTTATAAACTATCTATAAATTAAAAAAATTAAAATAAATTATTTACTAAGATACTATAGTATCTAAGAAAAAAAAAGTTCTATATTTATTTTTAATATTTATTATATATAATATATATAGAAGCTCTATTCTTTATAATATTAAATTATTTTTTATATTTAGAAACTATAATATTATTTATTTTTATTAATTAATTATTATAGTAATTTTTTTAAAAACTTTTAAAATAATTTCTATATTTAATTTTTAGATATTAAGGCTAAAGTCTTTTAAAAAAGATAAAATATAAAATTTTATATACTAGTCTATTCTAATTAGTTAAGAATTCTATAGATTCTTTAATTTTAAAAATAATCTTAATTATAATATATTATAATTAAGAGATTTATCTCGTATACTTGTATTATATAATCTAATTAAGAAGTAAGAATGCTTCTTAGATTATACTTATAAGCTTAAGGCCTTCTCCTATGGATTAAAAAGCCTCAAGCGGATTATTTTTAAAATCTCATAATCCATTTTTTTTCCATCCACACATGTTTATATTGCCTCGGTAGCGAGTAGCCTCCTAGTCGGTTCCGAGTAGGATCCCATAACCACTATACAGTCTATCCAGACAAACAACCTTACACTTCGGTTTTATCCATGTCCCATCTCATCGGCACAGATCCCTCCTCGGAAATCGGAATTGCACAAGTAATGCATCTGCGAAGCCCATTGGACCTGCCAAGTATGAGATGTTCTCGCCAAAGTAGAAGGCCTCGTCGTCAGGGAAGTCCTGCAGGCATCTAACAAATGTTAGCTTATCCTAGCCACGAAGGATATACCATCTACCATGATTTTGTCCACCTATTCCTCTCCAAGGTAGTTTTCGATGTGATAGGCTACGCTATCCATGTCATTCACTCTGAAGCATCCGAACTCTAAATTGATATCTTCTTTGTCTTTGCAAGGTTTGGTGTCGAGTATTCAAGAAAGTCAGAGATATGGTTCTGTGTAAAAGACTCCGAGGCAAATATATGCAAAAGAATTCAAGAATGAGAGTCTGAGAGAGACGTTTGTCGAGCTGGGTTGGCAGGTAGCACTTTAGGGCTTGGATAGCCCCCAATATAGGGATCAACCTCTCGAATATTGGGGGAAACCTCAACTCGAGGGTTGAGAATTGGATTGCCTGGAGGAAAAATGCAGGATTTGTGGGAGGATCGCTTAAAAGAGCGGTGTTCTTTGTTTGCTCACACGTGACTGTCTGATGCCAACATTTTAAGCACCGCTGTCTTTGTTGAAAACATACACAATAAACATCAATTGATAGAATAGATGACAATAGCAAGCGGCGGCAGTAACCTTCCCAAAAAGGCAAACGCCCAAAAAGGCAAGGCGCCATCGGACTATGTTTCCGCGGCGCAGTCATGGCTACGTCTATATATGTAGAAATCATCGTTAGGAGAATACATGCATCAATGATGTATCCAAGGCCAATATTATTGAGCAATAGTGAATAATCAATGCTGAAACTTGTAGATCGTCGAGGGATCTAGCGGTCTTGGCTATGGGACATTGCTATGGGTGTGGATCGCTCAAGATATGCAACGTCGATCTCTTATCTGCTAGTATTGTGATTGTTTATTATTCAATTTCTTTTGCTGTTTGAATAGGCACACCCGAATTACTGGAGTTATTAAGATTGGGAGGACATCAAGTGTTTACCACTCATACTACATTACTGTACTAGTACAGCCACCAGAACTATATCGCCAGCCTAGTCAGAACTGACCAGAAAAAATAAATGTCATAATAGAACATGACGTCAGGCGATTCTTTCACTACGCACGCCTGAGCCACTTGTTTTCCATGGAATCCTCCGCAGGGATTGCGCATGAATGAAATGCCACGCCGCCCCTTTGTTGGATCCCTTGGAACGTGATCGCCATGCTTGACCTGGACCTTGACCGTGAGCGACACCGCCGAGTCTGGTTGTCTAATGTCTAGGAAATCATTAGCATGCTCATATGAGTCATTCGTAATTCTTTATCTCCCCATGTCATCAGGACCAACACCTTGAAAGCTGCAAATACACAACCCTATACTACAAATCTACGCGTCTTTCAATGCCCAACCTCCAGTAGCATGGGCCTGCTACCGCCTCTCGTGCCCTTTATCTACTCCGTGTTAGTAGTCGCATGTCTCTCCTCAAAATTCCTGCATCTCGCGCAGCACGAGCACTCGGTGCCGCTGGGCGAGTTTGTGATATACCTGCCCACGCTATTCTTCCAGGACGCGCTGGTGATATGCCTCGGCCGGTTATTTTTGCGCGGTCCAGATGGGGGTTTGCAGTATATTAGCTGTGCGGTGGGCGTGGTGATGGCGTGAGATCCCCACCCCATACTTTCTTTGTGTTGTTATAGCTAACGGCATGGAACAGGCTTGTCACGTTCGCCGCGTCCGCCATGCAGATAGGCTTTTTCTGGGAGACCGGCTCGCAGATCGAATGGGGCGCCAGCGGCAGTTTCCTGCGCGATCCGGCGGCGATGAAGATTCTGTTGAGTGGCGTGCGCAGCGTGGCGTTGTCGGCGGTTGTGTTGTTTCTCGTCGCGTACCTGACGGCGCCGCATCTGTATGCGATGGCCGGGGGGTTGTTGATGGCTGGGAGGAGTTTGCTGGGGGTTAGTAATAACAACAACAATCACAAAAACAACGGGGCAGCTTCTCTGGATATTCTGCCCACGACAGTGACGACAGCGGACAAGCCAGCGCGCAAGTCTGGTGGTGGCAGCTCTACCCACCGCGGCGTGTCGGTTTCAACAGCCGTGATCATTGCTATCGTCCTCTTTTTTCTTCGTGTGCGTCGACCGCGATTGCCGTACGATCACCTGGCGTCGACGCTGCCGTTTGCCCTGTCGGCGGCCTTTCACAACAGACACCCAACGCCTGGCTGTCCGCAGGTGGCCGTGACACCGTTCCCCTTTCCGGAGCTGGTCGAGCCTTCGCGCTGGGAGCGTCCCACAGGTCAATATCCGGGCTGGGTTCCCGATCACAACTGGCCGTCGTCGTGGCCGAAATGGCTGCCAGAGAGTCCGCCGCCGGGGTTTAGTCGTTGGGCCAAGCAGATGAAGAAGGTTCCCCATAAAGGCAACGAAAAAGAAAAAGAAGAGAGATGCAAAGGACAACGAGCAACGTACAATGCCGCGACCGACCCGTCCAAGATTTCGAATTTGGACAACGAGCTGTATGCGCAGCTGAAAACCGCGTTTAATAAACACTCCGTGCGTATTGAGCATATTGTGCTGCTCACGCTGGAGAGCGCGCGCAAGGAAACGTTTCCTATGAAACAGGGCACAGACCTGTACGACATGATACTCGACACATACACACAATCCAACAAGAAGCGCGCGGCGGGTATTGATCGGTTGTCTCTGATGACGCCGACGGCGCAGATGGTGACGGGCGAGTTTGCGACGAACAGCACCGGACAGCAAAACACGTTTGAAGACTGGCCGTGGCAGGCCGAGCACGCAGACGGCGGCGGCGGTATCAATATCAAGGGCGCCATGACTGGTAGCTCGCTGACGCTCAAGAGCCTGCTGACCAGTCACTGCGGCGTGATGCCGCTGCCGGTAGATTTGCTCGAAGAGGCCCGGCTGGACGCCTACCAGCCATGCCTGCCCCATATTCTCGACCTGTTTGACTCGAAAAAGACAGACAACCCGCAAAACTTCCAGGAGCGGCAGTGGAGGTCGGTCTTTGTGCAGTCGTCGACAGACTCGTACGACCGCCAGGCGCTGATGACGCGGCGCATGGGCTTTGACGAGTCCATTGCCAAGGGCACGCTGGACGACCCAGACTCCAAGTACTACCCTCCTCGCAGCGCCGAGGTCAACTATTTCGGATATGCAGAGGAAGAACTAGAGCCGTATCTCAGGGACGTCATCTTCGCGGCGGCCGAGAACAAGACGCGGCTGTTTCTGTCGCATATGACCTCGACCACGCACCATCCGTGGAACATCCCAAACACCGAGCCGCGCGAGGACTACTTTGGACAGGAGAGGCTAAGGCACCGCGACCTGAACGCGTTTTTCAACACAGTGCGCTATGTCGACCGCTGGGTGGGCAAGATCCTGGGGTATCTCGAGGCGGCGCAGATCGCAGACCGGACACTGGTCGTGATCGTCGGCGACCACGGGCAGGCGTTTGAGGAAGACGACTGGACGCAGGGCACGTACGAGAACAGCCACATCAGCAACTTTCGCGTGCCGCTGGTGTTTCGCCATCCCCGGCTGCCGCGCATCTCGGTCGAGGCCAACGCGACGGCGCTCTCGATCGTGCCGACCATTTTGGATTTGTTAGTGCACAGCCAGTCGCTCAACGCGCACGACCGCCGCATCGCCGAGTGGCTGGCGCCCGAGTACCAGGGCCAGTCGCTGGCACGGCCGTTTAAAAACTCGCAGCGCGGGCGACGCAGTTGGAACATGGGCATCATCAACGCGGGCGGCAGCCTGCTGGCGCTGACCAGCGCCGGCGAGCCGTATCGGCTGGTGGTGCCAGTGCAGAACAGTAGTACTGGCGAAGGGACCGACAAGGTGTTTGAGTATCGCTTCACGCACACGGGTTTGGACCCAGCAGAGAAGCAGCCGCTGCAGCGCTGGAGCCTGGACGCGCTGGTGCCGGCGGTGGACAGCGTGTATGGGGCTGAGGCGGCGCGCTGGACGGAGAGCGCGGCGCTGATGGGGGCATGGTGGATTGACGAGCAGAAGCGGATCTGGAATTATCCTTGATTTGGTTCTTGTCTGCAGGGTGGTGCATGATATCCGTTGAGTTGTGAACGAATATCTCGGTATCGCCAGATGGGGTTGGGCTGGCTGTGGACAGTCAGAATCAGCAAACAAAGCACATGACCAGTCTGGTCCGTAATATGCAGTAAGTCGTACGCAAGATTAGCCGGACCATCGCAAATGGATAGTACTCCGTACCAAGTGGAAAAAGAGGAAATGAGTCTCCGTGGTAGTCAGAAACGTAGGCACTTGGTGATGGTGCTGCTCGTAACGAGACTCCCGTGGGGTGTCCGGTGGCAGGTCACCCGAGCAGCAGAGTCTGCCGGGTCAGATTTTAGATTTGCCTGGACATTAATCACTAATTTGAATGCGATTTACAATATAATATGTATGTGTGGCAAGGCATTGGCCAATGGTCAATTAGTCTAGCATTGTCAATTGATATTTTGTCTACTAGAATTTTCTACTTTACATCCTTTAATCTATTTTCTCTGTACATGATAGAAGTTTCAGAAAAAAAAAAAAAAAAAAAAAAAAAAAAATGAGCTTATTACNTAATCTATTTTCTCTGTACATGATAAAAGTTTCAGAAAAAAAAAAAAAAAAAAAAAAAAAACCAAGGGCCCACCCTCTGTCGATCAATCTTATCAATTGATCCGTTATCGGCCATCCCATGTATGCGCTGTTCACCCTGCGTCCCAAGTCCAGCAATGAAACAGCCGCCAAATGCGAGTAAAATTGAAAGGCGAAAAAAAAAACAAAAACAAAAAAAAGACGGTGAGAACACGTGTCGATCAGTCTAACAGGCTGCATACTAACAGTAAGTACGCGTACTAACTTCCAAGTGGCAATCCGAATAAATGATAATATTAATTTTATTTTGAAATTTTCTACACTAGCCACTAGTACATCACATGGCCATGTACCTGCATGCATAGTGTATTAATAGTAGTGCTTAGCAAGATGATCAGTACGAACTAAGTAGTATTGAGGCTAAATGCTTCGAATATTTGTTGGTCTGGGATTACTAGCACTGACTACGGAGTACATATATACGAATCTGAAGGCGAGGATTTGTGGAGAGTGGACCCGGTGGGCATTGCCTAAAGGGGAAATCTTCTAGATGTGTTGTATGTTGAGTTACGGACTAGTTACAAGGACAGGTTGTTATATATACATCTATAGCACTGTATATATATCTCTCTCTCTTTCTACAGATTACATATACACACATGTATACATGGATATGTATATCAATCGATGTAAATAATCCCAGTCGAAGAAACTATGGTCCGTGCAGCGATCCTCGGCAATGTTTCCACTTTCCACCGTCCCACCAGATGGCGCTAGCCCAGACAGGAAATGCCGACCCCAGGATCCCAACGGAGCCACAAGTTCAACCACTCAAACAGTATGTACCAGCTCGATTGAATCTTTTTACTGTACTTGTATACTGAGTGTCTGTAATTATTATTCCGTAAATTCTTTTAAATATTCCTTGTTCGTAAGGATTAATGTAGGGAGGCACGTGACCTGTACCCCGGACCGCCGCGGCGGGCTCGGTCTAGGCCCTTCTGATCAGTTCTATTAATAATAATTGTGCTGTGCGCATGATTCGTCTATTGCGCGTCTGTTATTGCCGGCCACTCTTGACCTCGACTAGTGAACGCCTGAAGGCTGAGTCTGGTCCCGATTATCCGTGGTGGCCAACAAGGCAGTCGGCTTGCCTATTTGGTCCTCCCGCCCGTTGAAGTCAATTGAATTCCAGCCATCATTTTTTCTGGGCTGCGTGGCTTTGGCTTTGGGCAAAGATGTAACAATGATTCATCGTTCTGCTTCTGCTTGGCGACAGTGTCTTTCCTGCGTCCAAGCCAGGAAGAGTCCTTGTTTGGACTTGGAGGCAGTGCGACGATCCTTACACGTCGATTCGCGCGAAAAATTCGCCGCTGGAGACAGTAGGACAGATTGGAGGAAAATAAAATAATAAAATAACAATCTATTAAAGATGGCCGGTCATGTGCCCGGGTCTGGGCCCCCACTAGAGCCCATTCCGGGATCCGGGGTATTGTATTGCTCTCTCTTTTTTTGTGTGTGTGTCTTGCTTGGCTGTCAAATTTCGATGCTCATGTGAGCACCATGACTCCTTCTTTGGGTGCCACTGCGTTCCAGAGCGGAGGCAAAGCCGGCTCTCTGACTTATATAAAGGAGGAGGTGTCGTGAGTTTGTTAGGCATTAGGCATTTTTCTTCTCCCACACCAGACCAGACTTAATTGTACTCTCCTCTCGCTCTCGTCTTTCATCCTTTCTAATCTTGTTCATTCACCATGTCCGTCAACATCGAGACTGTGTCCACCCCCCAAAAGGTCGTGCGTGAGCTCGCCGAGCCCGCCGACCCCCAGGCCGTCTTCCTGGGCACCAAGAAGCGTCTGCCCGAGTTCTCGCTGGCCGACAAGGTCGTGCTCGTGTCTGGCGCTGGCCGTGGGCTGGGGCTGGTGCAGGCCGAAGCCCTGCTCGAGGCTGGTGCGACTGTCTACGCGCTGGACCGTCTGCCTGAACCGGTACGCAGTCAAAAACATTTTCGACCATAACAATCATTAACTAACTTCGGACAGTCCCCCGACTTTGCCACCATCCAGAAAAAGGCCGTCGCCATGGGCACCAAGCTCGAGTACCGGCGCATTGACGTGCGCGACGCCGAGCTGCTGCACAGCGTGGTCGAGGACATTGCCAACGCCGAGGGCCGCATGGACGGGCTCGTGGCCGCGGCGGGCATCCAGCAGGAAACGCCTGCGCTCGAGTACACGGCCAAGGATGCCAATCTCATGATGGAAGTCAACGTCACCGGCGCCTTTATGACTGCCCAGGCCGTGGCCAAGCAGATGATTCGCTTTGGCAATGGGGGCAGCATTGTCATGATTGCCAGCATGAGCGGGACAGTCGCCAATAAGGTGAGATTATTTGTTAATTTTTGTTATTTAATTACTGCCCTGCGCTGTCATTTGTTGTCCTTTTGCTGTCTTCCCTGTTCTCTGCGGGGTACCAAGACCATCCCTGTCATGCCAGATGTTCTCCCCACAAAGATCTTCACTCCCCACCTCAGCCCAGATCCCACCATTTGGAACATCCCCAGATCAACACATGACTAGACGGGGGGGAAAAAAAACTAACTAGATTTCTTCCACAGGGTCTGATCTGCGCTGCCTACAACGCTTCCAAGGCCGGCGTGCTCCAGCTGGGCCGCAACCTGGCTGCTGAATGGGGCCAGTACAACATCCGCGTCAACACTATTTCGCCCGGCTACATTGTCACCGAGATGGTCGAGGCGCTGTTCGTCAAGCACCCAGAGCGCCGCGAAGAGTGGCCCAAGCAGAACATGCTGGGCCGTCTGTCGGGCCCGGCAGAGTACCGTGGCGCCGCGGTGTTTTTGGTTAGTGACGCGAGCAGCTTCATGACCGGCAGCGATCTGCGCATGGACGGCGGTCACGCTGCGTGGTAGACTCGATTCACTTGTGGCATACGTACTTGGGTGACGAGTTCCTTATGTTGTAGAATTGTTCCAGAAAGTGGTTTTGTGTGTCGGGCGTCTCGGTGTTTTGTCTCCATCATATATATCTGCTGTCTGTTGTCATGAGCGAGCGTGTTGGATCTTGATTTGTTGATTGGATACATAATAGTAATAATCAATTATTTTTAAACACATGACAGTCCATTTTAGTATTTACTATTTAGCATACGTACGTATCGAGTACTTACATAAATATTATTAATACTTAGCGACCGGCGCGTCGCAGCGCAATATGCTCCGACCGGGACTCGCCAAGCCGGGCGATCGCCCTGTTAGAACTTAGCAGCGCAACATGGATGGATGCGCTTTAAACATGCCGAATGCAAGAATCGCTCTGTTTTTCTATCTTATCCCCCCCTCTCTCCCCTTTTCATTCTTCACCCTATTCTTTTTTTTTTCACTTTTGCTTCAGATGTACCAGGCAATCTGTGCCCCATGCTACACAAGCCAAGTCAAGCTGTCGGCATGATGTCACCGCGGCCTGCCTGATCTAGATCTTATATCAAACTTATCAGCTTATCAACACCAAGAAGAAATATCCTCAAAGATGATCGCCGCCACCGCGTTCCTCCTCACGCTGGCCATCGGCATCCTGTCGCGCCTGCTCTATCTATGCTATTTCCATCCCCTAGCCAAATACCCCGGTCCATGGCTCGCGCGCTTCACTAATCTCTGGTAAAGAGGCCTACAAAACCATTCTACAAGTAAAAAAACTCAACAAAAACTAACGAGAAATATAGGAGACTATCAGCTTTCCTCTCCGGCCAGCAACACACCACCGAGCTCGCCCTGCACCGGCGCTACGGCCGTGTCGTGCGCGTCGGCCCGAATTGGCTGTCCTTTTCGGAGATAGCTGACTTTGAGGCGATATACGGGTTTAATCGGCATATTGAAAAGGATGGGTTTTATGATTTTGGGCGGGGGAGTCGAAATGCGACGTATAGTTTGTTTACGGCAAAGACGGAAGCGCAGCATCGCGATAGAAGGAAAAAAGTGGTGACGCCGGCGTTTTCGTTGAAGAAAGTTAGTGCTGGGTATGCGGAGGTGGTGAGGAAGAATGTTGGGGTGTTGATGGGGCGGTTGGATGCGACTATGGAGAGGAAAGAGGTTAATGTGGCGAGGGTTTTGCATCGGTTTACGATTGATACCTCGCTCGAGATTATCTACGGTCCGCGCGTGTGTCCGCAGCCGTTGACTGATATGCCAGCCACAGAGGGGTTTCCAGAGGCTATCAAAAAGGCTGGCAAGTCAGCATGGACGGCGTCGTTGTTGCCACTGCCCGGCTGGCTCATGACCTGGCGGCCCGTGATGGCCCTGACCGGACGTCTCGACTCGAGCAAGTCTACAACGCCTGTCAACCTGGCATCAGTGGCTGCGACCTCGGCCAAACTCATCTTCAACCCGCAGCTGCAGGAAATCTTTGCGCAGCCGCAGCAGAGCAGCATCCTCAAACACTGGGTCGACCTGCCGTCCGATGACAGCCGCAAGATGTCGCCGTCTGAGTTATGGGGGGAAGCTTTTAATCTGGTGCTCGCAGGCACTGGCAGTAGCGCTGCTGGGCTGACGGCGCTTTTGTATCACCTCGGACTAGGGGCAGGCAAGCCGTGGCAGACCAAAATCCGGGCTGAGATTGCTGCGCAGCAGAAAGTTCTTGATAGCGGGGTGCTACCTTCGTCGTCGACACTCCCCATACTCTTCGCTGTCATTAAGGAGACTCTCCGTGTCGACGCGCCTTTCCCCACTGCTTTCCCTCGGACTATACGCGCTGGTGCAGAGAACGCGCTACCGGGATTGCCTACGTTGCTGCCTGCAGGCACCATGGTTTCAGCGAGCACATTCGTCCTAGGCCGGTCGCGCAGTCTCTGGGGTGCCGACGCGGACGAGTGGAAGCCTCAGCGCTGGCTCGACGATGAGGATCTGGACGAGCGGTTTGTTACATTTAGCAAGGGCGCGCGCCAGTGCATAGGTCGTGACTTGGCCATGCTGATGGTTGCGAGTGCGGCTATTGCAATCCTTCAAAAATGGGAGCTGAGCAGTGTGGGCTCGCTCAAAGGCGACAGCAGCTTTCTGGAGATGTCGTACGAGGAGTGCTGGCTGGGGTTTGAGCTAATGAATAACGAATAGAACCACAAATTCACAAATTCATAAATTAATTCACAAGTCATAATGCAGATTCGTCTCATTCGGGTATTTGTGAGCGCTGGGTACGTAGCATTGCAGGCTGTGTGGCTCAGCACTCCGGGAGATCCGTGGATCGTGGCTGCAGGGCTGTGACAGGATCCAGACCAAAGCCGAGGCAATCCGATTGGGTTTCCGGCCTTGTGCCACTGTGTTGCTGGGCGCAGTCAGGCGGACAGCTGGCTGAAACCATGGGCAGGACAGAGCTGAATGCATGCAGCCATGGCTGGAGTGTACGGAGGAGGAGTAGTCGGAGACACAAGGACAGGAAAGAGGATGGGGAACAGGCCGGGACAGAGGAAAGAACCGAACAGGAAGGAGCTACTGCGTACTACTGCCAAAGGAAGAACAGTGGGGCCTGACATCACCCCCGGCGCCCCACAAAAGCTGTCCTGGCGGCTCCCCATTGGCCTGCTCGCTGCGTGCTGCGATTAGATACTCCGCCAGCTGCTTTAAGCCTTTAAGACTCATTTTTCCTGTCACGCGTATCTTCTTCTTTTCTTCTTTGTATTTCTCTTTGTATTGATATCCTCTGGCTGAACTGCTGGATCTGTAACACTATGCGCCCTCCCAGCTCTGTCGCCCTTGCGGCCGGCCTGCTCTCTGGTATGTATCTTGAATAGCATCACTCTGTATAAAGTACACACCGCTAAATTGCCACTCATCCAGCTGCCTCCGCCGACCTCATCCCTCGCGCCCTGCCCAATGCCCCCAATGGCTACGCGCCAGCCAACGTCTCGTGCCCCGAGAACCGGCCGACTATTCGCAGTGCCGCGACCCTCTCGCAGAACGAGTCGTCGTGGCTGGATCTGCGCCGTAATAACACGGTGCAGGCCATGAAGGACTTTTTCGGCCATGCCACGATCGACAACTTTGATGCTGTGAGCTACATCAACAGAGTCGCTGACAATGTCACTAGCCTGCCCAACATCGCCATTGCCGTGTCTGGCGGTGGCTATCGCGCCATGCTGACCGGTGCTGGTGCTGTCAAGGCGTTTGACAGCCGGACAGAGAACAGCACTGGTACCGGCAAGCTGGGCGGTTTGTTACAGAGTGCTACTTATATCTCTGGTCTGAGTGGTGGCAGTTGGTTGATGGCCTCGATCTTCATCAACAACTTTACCACCATTAGTACCTTGCAGGACGACGGCCAAGGGGAGGCATGGCAGCTCGACAACTCGATCCTCGAGGGCCCGGATGAGGGCGGCTTCCAGTTGCTGGACAGCGCCGATTACTACAGAACCGTGGCCGACCAGGTCAACGACAAGGAGGACGCCGGCTATGATGTTACCATTACAGATATCTGGTACACCTCTCTTTTCCCCCTGAATTCATTTCTACTGTGTCTTTATCTCTTCCCAAGCTAACGGTGACAGGGCTCGAATGCTCTCGTTCCAGTTCATCAACGCCACAGACGGCGGCCCTAACTATACCTGGTCGTCCATCGCGCTCGACCCCAACTTTGCCCAAGGCAACACGCCCATGCCGCTGGTTGTTGCCGATCTGCGCAACCCCGGCGAGACCATTATCGGCAGCAACTCGACTGTCCTCGAGTTCTCTCCGTTTGAATTCGGCTCGTGGGACCCCACCGTCTATGCCTTTGCGCCTCTGCAGTACCTGGGCTCGCGGTTCAGCGGCGGTGTCGTCCCAGCCCAGGTACCATGCGTTCGCGGGTTCGATAACGCTGGATTTGTGTTTGGTACCTCGTCGACTCTATTCAACCAGTTCATCAACTACTTCAACGCCTCTACCCTGCCCAGCGTCATCAGTAACCTGATTGAAGACATCGCCCACAAAGTCGGGGACAACAACGAGGACATTGCCGACTATGTGAATCCATTCTACAACTACACCCACAACGACGGCATCTTCTCGCAGCAGCGCCAGCTGAGCGTCGTCGATGGCGGCGAGGACCTGCAGAACGTGCCTCTGCACCCGCTCATCCAGCCCGAGCGCAAAGTCGACGTGATTTTCGCTGTGGACGCCTCGGCCGACACCAAATACTCGTGGCCCAACGGCACCAGTCTGGTGTACACATACCAACGCAGTCTGAACTTCACTGGCATCGGCAACGGCACCGCTTTCCCAGCCGTGCCTGATCAAAACACCTTTATCAACCTAGGCCTCAACACGCGCCCGACCTTTTTTGGATGCAACAGCTCCAACACCACAGGGCCCACGCCCATCGTCGTCTACCTGCCAAACTACCCGTATATCATCAACTCCAACACCTCGACCTTTGATCTCGAGTACAACAACACCGAGCGCGACGCCATGATCCTCAACTCGTACAACATGGCGACCATGGCCAACGCTACACGCGACAAAAACTGGCCCGCCTGCGTCAGCTGCGCTATTCTGAGTCGTTCTTTTGAGCGCACAAACACGGATGTGCCGGAGATCTGCACTTCTTGCTTTAATACTTATTGCTGGGACGGCACTCTCAATAGCACCGCCCCGGGTGACTACGAGCCGAAATTTGACTTGTCGCCGCTCAGTCTGGAGGGCGCTGCTGGAACTTTGGTGTCGCCTGGTGCGGGTCTTTTGGCTGTGGTAGGCCTGGCTACTATGATGCTGATGCTGTAGATTTTGTCTCTTGTCTCTTGTCAATTGAATTTTCGGATATGCAATATCTTGCTTGGTTACATGCGCCTAACGACGTAACGAATTGTACTTGCACGCTAGATTAATAAACGAACATATCAAAATATACTGAGAAATACAGCACCTAAAGAATTTTTTTCCCTCTTGAACAGATTGAACAAATTCCACTAGATACTGCACTGATCGTACATCCTTGGAATGGAATCACGTGACTGTGGTTGCCCCGGCGACCGGCGCCCGGCACTGCGGGCTTGTTTAACTATTGACTGTTTCGGTAATCAACATCAACCGCCGATGCTACGACGAACCCAACAACCTGCACGCCAACCCGACATTATACAGTCGACAATAACAGTCGACACGATATTATATTTCTGTTCTTTGTGATAATTGATACAACACGACACTAGTCCTATGATGAGGACGTTTGCATACTGAGCACAGCACGCACACCTTTAGAAAAGGAAAACGACACCACACCACAACTGTTAGTGAATCATGGCGCGCGCAGCTGTTATCCCCGGTATTGCTGCCACCGCTGCAACCAGCGACCAACAACAACAGCCAGCTGCACGCACAACGCGAGGACGAGGACGAAGCGCACAGCCCGAAACGTCGTCCACCAACAAGAAGACCGAGCAGCCGGCGAAGAGGGGGAGGAAACCCGGTAAAACAGCCACAACTACAACTACGGCCCAGAAAAAGAAGACGACCGTCATACAAGATCTTGAGGATAGTACGGATGATGAGATTGGGTTGGATGTTGTTGTGAAGCAGAAGAAACCCGCTGCTGCAGCGTCAAAAGTCAGAGGGCGGCAGGCGAGGAGTGTTTCTGTGCAGAGCGAGCAGGAACAGCAGAGTGACGAAGGCGAAAATGAGGAAGAGGATGATGATGACGACGACGATGAGCTTGCTCAGCTAGGAGTGATGACCAAGAAGACAGTCCGACCTAAGGCCAAGACTACTACGACTGCCAGTAATAAGACAAAACCCGAGCCAGCAGCAAAATCTACTCGAGGACGTCCCAAGGCTGTGAAAGATGCAGAACCAGCAGCTACTACAACAACAAGAAAAACTCGAGGTCGACCACCCACAAAACCAGAAGCCGAGAAAAAGATCTACGTCGCGACGAATTCGAGCTTTGCAAAGTCGAAGCCTGTTGGCGAGCCAGCAGTTAGAAAAAAGGTCACATTTGCAGATCTCGCTGAGTCTGAAGACGAAGTATCAGAGCAAGAAAAGGCTGCCAAAACTACCACCGCCAAAAAGCAGACCAAGCCTGCAGCTGGTCTCAAGGCTAAGCCTGTTCGCAAGACAGCCGGTACCGCAGGTAGAGGGCGTCCTGCCAAATCTCAGCCCGCCGCAAAGCCTCTATCGCCCAAGAAGGCGACGCAGCTGGCAAAGATTTCGTCTTCGGCCAGCTCGGGAGATGAAGATGAGCTTGCTAGTGAGAAAACCGTCTACTCTCTAGTCGTTCGCTCTCCGACAAAACCCCAAACGCAGCAACATACAGGACTGAGCTCCCCCGTCAAGAGAATCAACTTTACCGGCTCCACCCCTACTCCATCAAGACCCGCGAGTCGCATGGAAAATGACGAGAATTCGGTTCCGGGAGTCCAGCCTCCTTCGGCTCTGCGAGACCCGGCTTTCCTGGGCAGTCCTGCGCGTCGACCTCCACCATCGGCATCCAAGGAAACTATCAAAGATACTCCGCGACGCGGTCCTCTCTTCGCCAGCCAGCTAGCAGCTCCGGGTCTTGCTCACGCTGAAGCATCCACACCTACCAGACTATCACCATTAAAGGTATCGCCAAAGAAGGGCGGCAATCTAGGTGCCTCGTTTTTGGGGTCTCCTGAAAAGGGTCTCTCTACGCCTTTTAACGCCAAGCTATCATTGCTGAAAAGCCCCGCAAAGAAAATCCAGTCTCCCTTTGTTTTTCAAAAGGTGACAACGAAATCGTCAAACGCAGACGAAGATGTGGATGTGGATATGGATGGTGATGCTGCTGGTGACAAGAAATCTTCTGAGTATGCCAATGACTACAGTGATGACGAACTCAGTTTCGAAATCAAGCCAGCACGGTCAACTGAAGAAAGTGATGATGTGTTTGTTGACCAGCCAGTTCAAGTTTTGGACGAGCAGCAGGATATGCATGCCATTGATGACAACGAACAACAAGTCGAAGAAGATGTAAACTACGTGATTCACGACGACGCAGAAGACAAAAACGCCGAGCCAGAGGTCTCAGAAGAGGTGGTAGACGTCGAAGAGTCTATTGAACCACAGTTACATGATAACGAAGTCGACGAGGAGATGCAAGAGGATGATCTAGCCATGGATGCCGGCCAAGATGCGGAACTTCCCGATCAAACCCCAGCTGAAGAGAATGACCAAGTCGACGATAACATTGAAAATGCCCAGGATGATGATCAAATGGAAGTGAATGAAGATAATGCAGCTGCCGAACCTGTTGAAAATGCCAACGAGCAAGTCGAAACCGAGGCAGAAGTCAAAGTCGAAAAGACCGAGGAGGCTCATCCCGAGACCAGCGAAACGCATGAACCATCGTCTACGGAGCTGGAGCCTGCCATTAATGCACTTTGGATCCAACCCGAAGAGCCGGTCAATGTATCAAGTGACAATGCCGAGGATGCCGTGATGCACGGCGAGTACGAAGATCAGACCACTTCAGAAATGACAGCACCAGTATCACCAGCAGTGTCAACCGCCGTGTCTACAACCTCCATCCGACATGTGCATCCTGATGAAATCGACGAGCCGCAATCTGCTATCAAAACGGTCACCCCTTTCGTCCCTCCATCTGCGCCGACTCCGCCCACAAATCCCTCGCGCATGCACTCGTTGATGTTTTCTTACCGAGATACCCAAGAAGACACGAGCTCGGTCTACGATCCCAGTCCGGTGAAACGTCGCTCTCGTGTTTCAACTCGTGAGAGCATTCTGCCACAAACCCCATCTAAATCTACGTCTACGGATCTCCCTTTTAGTCCTCTTGCTGCTCAACTGAGCCAATGGAAAGCAAGCAGCCCGGAAAAAACCCAAACAGAGCGTCCCCAGAGAAGCATTTTCTCTCCAGTCATACCCAGCCAGTTGAGAATGAAGCCCAAGAGTCCAACAAAGAATAGGTACAGCCAGATACAGACAATGCGCCACTCGCTCGCCGCGAGACACTCCTTGGCAAACTCAATAAGCATGGATGACAATGAGACGGACACTGTCGAAAGACAATCAGAACACAACCAAGAGCAGCCCTCAGAGGGGACTACTGCTGTTTCTGATTCTCAACCTGAGCCAGAACAAAGCAAATCATCCCCTGTCAAACCAGCTGAATCTCGCCCTTCAATGTCGATTACGCCAGTTAGGGTGATTCGCGACGCAAACCGTACCATCCACACAGTCTCAAAGGTACCTCTCAAGCCGGCAGGAGATATCTCGCCTATCAAGTTCCCTCGCAAGCGCGCCAGGGCCATGTCCTTTGACATGGAGCTCCCGATCCGAGGATCGCCCAACCGTGTCAAGCTTGTTCCGAAGAGTCGGATGCACCTTTCTCCATCCCCGCGTAAGCAGCGCGTTCCTCTGGGCGAGATTGAACCACATTGTGTTGAGGACACCAGGCCGGAACCGTCTGCAGCCAGCCCTATGAAGACTCCTCGCGCAAATTCCAAGGCAGAAGAGCAAGTCCTGCGAGGTGCTGTTGTATTTGTTGATGTCCACACCACCGAGGGAGAGGATGCTAGTGGCATTTTCGTTGAGCTTCTTACGCAGATGGGTGCAAAGTGTGTCAAATCCTGGTCTTGGAACGGACGCTCAAGCCAGTCCCCAGTCGATGGTGCAGAGCCAGTGGCTGGTAAAGTAGGCATCACCCATGTCGTCTACAAAGATGGTGGCGTTCGTACTATGGAAAAGGTACGCCAAGCAAGAAACTTGGTCAAATGTGTCGGAGTTGGCTGGGTTCTGGAGTAAGTAGATACCACTTCATTTGAGCTTTTATCACAAACTAACCTTGAATAGCTGCGAACGAGAGAACAAGTGGCTTGACGAGTCTCGTTATAACGTCGACAGCACCATCATTCCTCGCGGAGGAGCCAAACGCAGGAAGAGCATGCAGCCTCGAGCACTGGCAAACGTCAACGGCTCTTTGTCGTCAACCAGCAGCCGCCCATCTCGCAACTCGACTGAATGGGAGGGCACAGTGGAAAACTTCAAACGCATGAGTCCCAGCCCCAGCACGCCGCCACCCGAGTCATTCGTCAACAAAATCCCCGAAGCACCCAAAACACCCACCCCCAGCAGTAATGAGGGTCAGTATACCTTCAACTTTGACTTTTCGGCCATGTCGCCTGCAACGCCATACTTTTTGTCGCAGCCTTCTCGCCTCGTTCAGCAGACTTGCCCGCCAAAACAGACAAACCAGGGCTTGTTCTCCGTAAGCAGCAGCGAGTCGCAGGAGCCGAGAATGAACAGAGATCTGCGCGCAAAGCTCGAGGCAGCGCGTCGCAAGAGCTTGGCTTTTAAGCCTAGACTTGAGAGTCCCCTATCTCAGTCATAAACTTTTTTAAAACTATTCATTCGCTCATCCAGCCATCGCGGCTGTTTTGAATTGTGTAAATATTCCCCTTTTTGGAGTTTCTGGTTTTTGTCTTTCTGGTTGTGTGAATACACTATAAATTAAATAATACCCCAGGGGGACAGGGAGAGGGAGGTGTGCGTTTGCTTTGCTTTTGTTTCTTTATATCCACTTCTGATACCCCTCTTTACTAGATGTGCTTGGCTCACTCTGGCTCTTTTCGTTTGTAACATTTGTGTACTTTTATTGTTTCAGAATGAGATAATATTGACTTTTGATTTTGACTTTTTATCCAAAGAAAATCATTCGTATCAATCAGACCCAATCAACTCTTCTCCCTCTTCCTCCTCTCTATAAAACCCAGCAACCAAAAACGCTAGCTCTAATGCTTGCTTCTCATTCAGCCTAGGGTCACAAAACGTCTCATAGCGCTCTGAAAGACCTTCCTCGGTAAGCCCTGCAGCGCCTCCCACACATTCCGTGACCGCTTCGCCCGTGAGCTCCAGATGCATGCCTCCCAAGAAACTGCCTGCGGCTCGATGGATTTCCAACGCTTGTTTGAGCTCGGACAGGATGTTGGTGAAATGCCGTGTCTTGACCCCGGATGGCGTTGATTGGGTGTTTCCATGCATCGGATCGCACTGCCATACGGGTAAGTGGCCAGCCGCCTGCACGGCGCCGATATGGCCAGGCAGGAAATCTGCGATTTTGTCTGCGCCATAGCGCGAGATGAGGATGACTTTGCCGATTTCTTTGCCCGGGTTGACTGTGTCCAGAAGCTCGACGAGTTCGGTGTTGCTCATGCTGGGTCCGATTTTTATGCCGATGGGGTTGCTGAGACCCCGGAAGAATTCGACGTGTGCGCCGTTGACTTGCCGGGTTCGGTCGCCGATCCAGAGGAAGTGGGCTGATGTGTCATAGTAACCCTTGGGGGTTGGAGCGGAGGAGCCTCGACGGAATGTCTGTTCTTGGTGCTGGGTCGGCGAGTGTAGAGCGTCGGGAGGGTGGCGCAGGAGACGGGTGAAGCTCTGCTCGTATTCGAGCGAGAGGCCCTCATGGCTCGTGAATATTTCGGCTGTCTGAACCCCGCGGTCTTGGTCCAGGCCGACGGTGTGCATGAAGCGCAGCGCGTCAGTCACCGAGTTGACGATTTTGGTGTATTTTTGCTTGATTGCCGGCGTGATGATGTGGCCCAGACCCCAGTCTAAAGGTGTACGGAGATCGGCAAGGCCAGAAGTTAGGGCTGCTCGCAGGTAGTTTAGCGTTGCGGCAGAGTGGAAATAGGCAGAGACAAGGCGGGATGGGTCTGGTTTGCGAGCCTCAGGTGTTGCGTCGAAACCGTTGATGTTGTCGCCGCGGAAGGATGGCATTGTGACGCCGTTGATGGTTTCATTAGGGCTAGATCGGGGTCTATCCAGCTGTCTGTTAGAACTGACACAAGTAGCGATGAATGGACGCTTACTTGGCGAATTGACCTGCTATCCGAGCAATTCGAACAACCGGCTTGTTGGCTCCTAGTATTAGACGTCAGAAGGGACATGCTAAGTATATACGGAATTGGAAGTACCCCAGATCAGAACCAAACTCATTTGCAAAAGAAGTTTGACTTTTGCCTCGATCATGTCTTGATTGCAGTAGTCAAAGAGCTCAGCACAGTCGCCTAAACAGTTTTCAGTATTTTTACTTCAAAATCGTTTCGCAATACATACCACCCTGCAAGACAAAGGCTTTCCCCAGGGCGACATTTCGCAGTCTCTTCTTCAAGTCCACAATCTGAAACCCCCCAGTTAGCATGTATAACAAGTGCTTTCCCTCCGTTCAGCCTTACTTCATGCGGGGTCACCAGAGGTGGAAGCTTTCGAAGCTTGGACAGTGCTGATTCTACCTCAGCGGGGTCGTCATAGGTCACATCTTGCTTGATTGGCTTCGATGTCCAGGCTGTGATTGACAGGTCAGAAATAACGCCAAACTAGGTAGATATAGCTGGCACATACATGTTGGACTCCAGTCCGCCATTGCGGCAGTATTTATATTTCTTTGGTTTTTCGTGTTTTCTTTGGGGCGATTATCACAATGTGGACTTGAAGTGCGGAGTATACACCGGATGAATGATAGAGCCCTTACGTCTGTCTGGTAGTTAAGGTGAGTCGGCCAATGACAAAATGGAATAGGAATGCTAGAAGTGAATCTACGAACAGCAAAAAGTGTTCGTGGGTTTCAAGTGCTGACGTTGAGTCACTGGCGAATCGCCGTCGATAGCCGGTCGCTCCTTCCAATTGGGATGTTGCGGGGCACCAAGCCACGCTAACCCGTTCTGGTAATATTAAAATAATGGCGGACGCAAAGGTTATTTCCTCTTCTTGCAAATATCCTCACGGTTCGTTCTTTTACTTTCTTTTATCAGCGACACAATATACTATAGAAGAGTCAAAATGGCACCATTTTCACAATTGCCCGTGGAGATCCTGCTTCACATCCTCAGCGAGGTCCGATCCAACAAAGACCTGGCCGCGTTCTCGAGAAGCTGCCGCTCGGTGTACAATCTGTCGAGAAATGAAATGCCATCACGGCGAAAGTACCGCCGGATCCGATTGACTTCAGACAGTGATCTTGAAAGAGCCTTTGCTCTCTTGATTGTCATCTTGCGCCGGCCGCAACTGGGCGACTTGGTTCGCCATCTGGAGCTTGACCGGCCGCCAACGTCATACCATGACTATGAAATCCGAAACAAAGATCTGAAAAATCTCAACAGTGAGGACTTGGAGAGGCTGCGAACAGCTGTCGAAAATGCCGGGTTCACGGGCGAGTACGGGGAAAAGGTACTCAACATGGTTCTACAACCATATGAGTTTGGATCAGCGTATGCTGGGTTAGTCCATCTTCCTTTTAACTCATCAGGCATTTTAATTTCAAATGACTAAGTGTGTTTGGTAACATCCAGGACTCCTCAGGATGGCTTGCGAGCTGCCTGGGTCGCACAAGCACTCGCCGCGTTGCTGGTTTCAGTGTGTCCGCACATGGAATCCATGAGCATGAGCATTCTTATGTATAATTTCACGGGCTATCACCACTCAGATAGCTTTCGCGGTACCAGATTTGCCATAGACGAATTAAGGCGATTCCCCCTTGAAAAGCTTTTGGTGGACACAAATGACAATCCGCAGGAGAAGCCCTGGCTGCGGTATTTACAGTCAGTAGAACTCATTAACAACAAGAATAACACTTGGGATGATGGGAGGTTCTACGAAACATTCGACTTCTTTGGCATGATTCAATTCTTTGATAAGCTATCCTCAATGGAAAGAGTTGGACTCGACGCTATGGCTGAGGATGAGAATGGCCTCAGCTTTCTTCCACCGACGTCGTCAAATATAAGTCAAATTCGGGTCGAGCATTCTAGTTTAGGGAGTGCATACCTTATGCATCTTATTAACTCATGCAAAACCCTGAAAGAGTTTCACTATAGCACCGGTGGACGTGCCAGCAGTGATGGGTCGTTTTCGCCCTTCAATCCTCGAACGTTCCTGAAATCGATTCTTAGACACAAAACAACTCTGGAAGTCCTAGATATTGACGCGGATAGTGATTGTTACTATATCGATATGGAAAGTGGTTCCGAATACGATAGAATGATCTCCCACGATGAGAAGGAAGACCCGAGTGATGATAAACTCACGGCAATAGAAGGATTTTGGGATCAAAGCGGCTCACTCGGTGACTTTTCATCCCTGAAGCACCTGAGTATTGGTATTGCAGTCTTGCTCTGCTTAGCGAGGGGTACACCGAGTATGGATAATGAGGACGAGGGCAATGCTGCAGTATTCGATCAAGTTGTCCTAGCGGATGCCTTGCCACCCTCTTTAGAATCGCTCTGTATTCGAGGATACGAAAAAGGGCCGCGACCGGATTTTGATAAAATTATCACAAGATTCTTAGCTGAGAAGGATGCAAAGCTGCCGAATTTGAAGACCGTCACCGGTATTGAAGAGTGCATCGAGAACGCATGCACTGTCGAGGACCCGGACGATGAAGATGCGCCTTTGTGGGAACGTGAGGAAGAAGATTGGACAGAATATGAATTCTGAGCCAGATGTCCTCTCAAGAAATATTATTCCATTAGGACATGCACATTTATGTATCAATGTGTTAAGTATTGCACAACCAACTTCTGTTCACAACGACATATATATAGTATACCTCACATATAAATATCAATGTTTTGAAGCATCGCATGTAGCCATCTTTTCATACAAAAGATCTTGTGCATTTTGATGTAACCATTTCTTCTAGAGTAAAGTAATAATAAAAACATTATCAAATCCATGTTCCGACAGTTTAAAAGCCATAGTATTTTGATGCCTCTAAATTAAGGCCACAAGGCATGCGAGGTTGAAGTGAAGCCTTGGCAACAAGCTTAATCTGCGGAGAGCTCCAAACCTCCAACTCCTCGTCCCTCATTTCCCCATCTTCAATATTATAACCAGTAGCTTCTCAACTTCTCAAATTTTCTTGCGGCTACATAAATACCATCCCCCATGGCCGAGCCAATCCCCTCCGCCGGCGACGGCGACGACCAACGCCTCCCCGCCAATGCCGAAGACCGCAAAGCCGCCGCCGCTCTGTCATCGCTCCACAACAATGAAATCTCTCAGGGAGACGATGCTGGCAGCAAGCTTTCGTCTGCTGCCGCACAAGAAGCACTGGGAAAGGCAATGAGTCGGCTGGAAATCGCTGCCGGCGGGGGTGCCAGCAAGACTGCTGCGGCGGCGGCTGCTCCTAGTACGGGGAAGAAGGAAGATGTGGTGAAGAAGAAGGCTGTTAAGATTGCGGCGGAGGATGTTACGTTGCTTGTGAGGAACCCTACATTTATTTCTGGGAGAATGTGCCAGGCTGATATTTCACCCTCTTTCAAGGTCGACGAGCTTGATCTTACGAAAAACAAAGCTACCGAGTTGCTGAAATCGCACGATGGGGACGTCAAACAGGCACTTCGCGCATTTATTACACCTGCTGCTGCATGATATAGTGCTGAAAAAAACTTTGTCCGAAAAGGGAAATAATAGAAACGAAAATTCTGACTGAGGATACAAAGTCCTTTGAACGATGCGTATCAATGATCCCAGAGGCACCAGCCTTAATCTTGTGTGTTGTTGAGGTGTTAGATGATTAATGAATCATGACGAATGGATAGCTCTTTAAATTGATATAAATTTTTGAATATAAATGGTTTATTTCACTGCTCAGCCGGATCTACATATCAACGTTAAATGGATTGATGTGACGTTTAAAAAATCTTAATTCATATCTGGTTATTATGTAGTTACATATTGTGGTCTAACACGCAAAAGTGTTGATATATCCGACTAAAGCCTCGCTCACGAATGTCCTCTGGCAGGCTTCTTTCTGTCTATCCCCTTTCCTTCATAGACAGACCAACTGACAACCCACCCCAACATGGCTTCCATGGCCAATGCCCACCACACAGCGCCGACAATATTGTTCGACAAACCCAGCCCCAAACCTAAACCACCGAGAAACGGTCCCAATGTCCGGGCTCCGCTGGAAATACTCTGAGCAATCCCGTGAACAGTGCCGAGAACAGACGGGTCAGTTACGCTGTTGTTCACCAGGATGATTGCCGCTGGCAAGACAAACGTTCGTGAAATAACCTGTAAAGCCACTACAAATGTAAACGAGGGCCAAACCAAGAGCGAGGCCCGAGGAATCAGGACAAGAAAAGGCATGAGAGCGTAGGCTAATGGTGAAAGAGGCAGGAAAGTTCGGAAGGACCGTAATGTGCCGAGACGGAATTGGACACGTGGGTACACAAATAGTTGGAGAGGCAGTCCAATGATTCCAATGACCGAGGTGGCGATACCGACTTGTGAGGGTGAAAGACCCATACCGCCGTTGAAGTGAAACCACCCCTTGTGGCTGTCTTCAGGCGCACGTGGTGTCGGCAGAAACACAAATGTCATGGAATTGAAGGCGCTCGTGTGCATGGAGAGAAGGAAGTGGGTCAGGAGAGTGAGGACAACATTCCTGGAGAATATTTGCTTCCACGGAGAATGCTTGCGCACCGGGGTTACCGGGGCTTGCCGAGTAGATACTGGACTTGGCGGCACAGATACACTGTGCTCCAGGTCGACCGAGTTCACCTCATCAGGATCATCGTTTAGTCTGCTGTACCTGATTTCCGAGCTTCCCCTGAACCATCTGGCAAGGGATTTGCCCAATTTGCGGCCCCAGTCAGGTCGGAACCTAGCAATTTCGTGGGTCTACACAGTAAATCAGTCGACTTTCTTTGAGAATGGAGAACTAAACAAACCTCCTCTAATCCGAAAAACACGGCAGACAAAGACATGGAAATGAACACGGCGCTGACAAGGTTGGGCAACGCATATGGCCAATGTTGCATCCACCAGACACCATCTTTTCCACCAAAGATAGAACCAGGCCCGAAGACGCCTGGAAAGTTGCCGGCTGGATCTGCCAAGAAACCTCCTAGACTGGGACCAATGATGACACCAATGTTGAAACACATTGGGAGGAGAAGGAATGCCCGAGATTGGTATCTAGAATATACTCTGTCAGGAACAGTTAGAACAAACAAACAGCCAGGTCAACCTACTTTTTCTCCTCGATGATCTCCGATATCATGGTTCTCATGACACCCACGTTACTGTTCATAAACCCACCCAGGATGCGGAATACGATGGCTGAAGCAAACGATCTAGAAAACCCAAAGCCAATACAAGACATGAGAGTCCCACTTAGGCCGATCAAAAGCACTCGCTTCCTGCCCATCCAAGAGGCATCGGCCAGACGGCCCCACCATACAGCAGTCAAGAACTGAGCAGCAGTGAAGCTTCCTTGGATGATACCAGCCTGTGAAGAAATCGTCGAATCCGACAGGGAAGGGTTGAATGACCTGAGCTGGTAAAACAGGTACGCCTGCAACGAAGTCTGAGTCAATGGCTCGGATAGACGAGCCAAGACGAGAATCATCAGCTGGCTCTTTTTGGGCAGCTGGCTCCATGAAACCGGCTGTGGTTTTTCTTCGGGGGCCGCATCAGACGGGGCAGACGGTGGCCTCTCTGTACGGATTTCATCTTCTTCAGTCAGAGAGAAACGTCGAGTGAAAAGGCTTTGTGGGACAGTAACTGATAAAGTCGGTCTGTCCGGGTGGGCCTGGGCTATAGAATGGCCATGGTTCGTCTCCGGGTCGGCTTGAACCAGAGCGTCTTGTTCGTGAGCAGCTGTGTCTTCTCCTACATGGTCTGACACAGAATCTTGATGTTGATTAGGATCCCGACTGGATGTCATCCACGAATACAATTTCGTACTGTATTGCGGGGAACTAGTTATCGCCCACTATGCTGGCAATGCGGCACCACAATTATGTATGAACTTCAGTATATGAGCTTCTGAGATATTGTGTGTGACCAGTAGATTTATTCCACTTATTTCGGCATTCAGTGCTTTACAACTGAACGAAAACTCGAGCGATGTCGCCATTTCGTTAGTACGTAGTAGACTAGGCCGAAAAAGTGCATGCCGACTTATCCGAATACATTTCAGTCACAACGCGACCACCACAACATGAAATCGAGAAATACACATCTCCTGGGCAAAAAAAAAACTCATTAGAACAATTAAAAAAAGGGAAAAAACAAAAACGCAACAGCGGGGAGTCGAACCCCGTTCGCGGCCTATTTCAATATGGGAAGGCCGCATCATAACCGTTAGACCACTGATGCGAGGAGATCATTGCTTGCCACTCGAAAAGTGGTTCTATATAATAGGAGCTTTTAGCAAGCGGCCTCTACGACCCTGGTTGGTGATGGCTATCTCTAGTAAGGGGGAGAGAAGAGGGAGGAGAGAGAATAGGAAGAAGAGGTGGGAAGAAGGAAGGTTGTTGCTTAGAGGAAGAGAAAAGGGGTGGTTTGAAAAAAGAAATACGTATACAAGTAAGAAAGTGTGGTCACTAACTAGAAAATAGTACCGAAGGATCATAAATAGGAGAAACGTTTCAAAGATCGCATGACGAAGAACGAAGATTGAATAATTTTAGTTTACAGATTCCAACTCATCCTCCTAATCGGCTCCCAGTCGCCCCCTAACCGTTCCCTGGTTAATCCAAAAGAAACCAACTTGGTGTCGAGTCGGTTGTCTCATTGGATTTCTTCATTATTCTGCACTGCATCCTCACCCTGGATATTTTCTATAAATAGAATTTGCAGTTGAGAGTGGTTCTTATAGAAAACAAATTTTATTGCGCATGAACGCCAGGGGGCACAGAACGCAGTATAGAATTAGTGCCTGGGGAATACTCTTGGATGTGATCTAGAAAGCTAATTTAACTGGATTAAAAAGGATCCAGCGAGGCCAGATTATACTATATTATTGGCGTCTCATACGTAAAGGGGATTTATTCTAAAAAAAGGAAATTCTACCTATCTGAGACACCAATACAATTCATTTTTTTCTTCTTAGAAAAGTGTTTCATACTAATAATCGCTAAACTGCATTCCGCGATAAATAGAATTTGCAGTTGAGAGTGGTTCTAATAGAAAACAAATCAAGCGGACTCCTAGTCAGTCAATTTTATCCAGTGATTTAATGATTTTTGATACAAGGCATAGAAGACAGCTGAAAGAATGGTTCCGGGTACCTACCCAGAAGAACTGCCAGAGATTGATTCCATAAGAAGAATATACCCAATAGTAGAGAAAATTGTAAAAATCCACTTCTTCATATCCAAATCACTCATCGTCGCCCTCATCCTCCCCATCTTCTACCAAGTCTGGTAGATCATCAAGGTCCGTATCGCTAAGTGGGTGATCGATCAATTGCATCTCTTCCTCGGACCCAGAATCTTCTCCCAGCATAGACTTTGAATGGCTTCGTTTCGGGAAGTAATGCTTTTCAGCAAGTTTGGCAAGGGACCAGCGCTTGATTACTGCCATTCGAGCTATAGTTCGCCAACGAATAATGTGCTGCCACGCGTTCTTCCCGATTCTCACCAAGTAAAAACGCCGCAATACTCATTGCACGGTCATCCCATACATCATGAGCTAGGATAGCATCACTTAGTGCATCGACAGTAGGGAGTGATGTAATCCACATTGGAGAGAAATATGTATCATCAACGATATATGTATTGCTGTTCTCACCCCACGCAAATGGCTTCCTATTCTTTTGGCTTTTCTTAAGCTCCTTTTCAGTGATAATGCCATTTTCCTGGTAATATGTAAATTATAGTTTGTATGTAAGAACTACCCCCCAGTAGTTCTGGAGGTGGTAGACCTTGATACTTCTCAAAGTACCTTTTACAATTTTGACAAAACGTAAGCCCTGCATCGGGCGTAAATGTGAACCTCTTCTGATATGGTTTTTTGTCGCCTCAATGTTCACATTCCTCTTTAGCGTGTGTGGCGGCCTGCTGTCGCTGGGATTGGAGCTTTTCACGTTTGTCCAATACCTCCTGTGGCGACAGTACGCCGTTCTTCCTCAGATATTTCCGACACGCCGAACACAGGACTTTCTTTTCATTTGAATAGTAGCTGTAGCTCCCATTCGTTTGGTCATTTCGACAGTGTTGGCACCGATCCATCGGCGCCCCTTTCTTCGCCCAGTAGATTGTGCGAATATCCCGTAGACGCCTGAATTGTTGCCAGGGCCTATGGACGGTAGTTGTAGTATTTCATCGAATAGGTGAGCGGATTCAACCGATTGTGACATAAATATCATTTCGAAAATCGCTTTCGTTTGGGCGGTAATTCCAGGATTCAGTCTATCGAATAGTTCATCGCCCGACTCTCTTCTAAGGATATCGGCAAAACCTGCGTCCATTGTATGTTTTGAATACTCGGCCGAACGGGCATATGTAGTGAGTTCACCAAGAACTCCTTTCAGCACCGTATCGAAAAGTCTGCCAAAGTTGGCTGCCGACTAAGGGCCATTAGTCAGTTGAAGCATTGTAATGAAGCAATCTGAACTTACAGCAGATTTATAGTCTGCTTGACCATCTGGATGAGATATAGTTGTTGGATAATAAGGACTAGCCGAAGGCTTTTTGGTACAGCAGCTAACATGCTGAGAATAGTTTGACGGACTCGTTACTGCACTGTGCCCTATCCTTGGGCCAATTCCTGCTGACTATCCAGGGCCGCATGGTGTCGAACTGGGTTGGCAGGTTAGACATCAGGGCTTGTGGATAGCGTCAAGAAATTGGGAATAACCTCACACGGAGGGAGAGCTGAGAAGGAAAAAGAAGAAAAGAGGGGTTTGTGTGCGGTTTCCCTAAAGAGGTTTTTTTTTCTTTGTTTGCTTCCACGTGACTGCGGTTGACCTGACCCTGAGACCGCCTGAGGCAAGTGCCAACAAGTATTTGTAGGTTCGGAGGTCACTCGGATACAGACTCGGCCGCAGCAAGTTGCAAGAAATGTTGGCACGGCGGCCCCCCCAAGAAGCTAATATTTATCAACCTCAATATAAATATTATTCTTGACTTTGATAAAGAATAATTTAGATTATATAATTTCTTATAAAACTTTTATACAAGTTGATAGACGTTGATTCCTTGGGGGGTCGTCGCCATGCCAATACTTTTTGCACTCGGCTGTATAAGCTGTTCTCATACATGTCTCGCAGCTACTATCTTATTCCTCTGCCTTCTACAGCATTATTTACAGCCTGGGACGAATTGTCTGGCTCCCCTCCCAAGCATCGCCTCCCTCCAGAACCTGCCAGCTCTTGACCGCACCAGGTTCCACGCAAACCATGCCCTTGTACTCCTCGTCGCCAAAGTCACTCATACCCTTGGCCTTTTCCGACCAGGGATTCCACACTGTAACGGTGTTGAGACCTTCGCGCGTGATTGAAAAGAGGGTTTTGTCGTCTTCTACAATGCTGACTGGGGCTGTGGGATCAACGTCCACGTAGATACGATCAGTCTCGCCAGTAATGGCTATAGCGTCGGAAGTTTCCTGTTTCTCCTTCTTGTTGTCCACCTTGTCCGTGTAAGTTTTGTTCTGGAGACTCTTGACTCGGATTTTGGAGACGTCCTATTTGATGGGTCAGTCATTGTGGTTTCTCAATTGGCTGGCAATCAGTCAACTCACCGGGACATTGAAGTAGTTGTGCAAAAGCACATGGAAATCAAACGCCTCAGATCCCTTGTTCTGCACGTGTAAAGATGTTTCCAAACTCTCGGGGCTAAGGATGACACTGTAGACGAGCCCAAACTCATATGGCCATGCCTTGCGAGCGTCTTCGGTAATAATGCTCGAAGACAGACCAAAATCCAGCTTCACTGTAGAGTCTGCTTTGGCGCCCTTGGACCCAAGTGACTCGGAAGACGACTTTCCGAGAAACTCCCATGTCTGAGATCGAGCGAATCCGTGTTGCGGCAGGTTGGAGGTCGCATGGTTCGGAGGCGGAGGACCGAAAACCTAGGAATAACCGATTAGTACAGTGAAAACACAATCGCGTGGCCGGGAGGGAAAAAAGCTCACAGGGAATACAACTGGGATACCCCCGCGAATAGGTTTGGATCCATCCAAGATGGCCTTGGAGCTGACGAAAAGCTGCTCTTCGCCGCTGGCGAGCTTCCACGAGGTGACTGTAGCTCCATACAGATGGACGGAAACCGATTCTCCCGTGGGGAGTTTTGCTTCAACGATGTTTCCATTGACATTGACACTTGGCTGAGGAATCGACGCTCCGACGCCAATCGAGGATGGTTTGTTGCTGCGATCCATTGTTGCTGTTGCTACTGAGCCCCGCGCTGACGTCGTTTGATGATGATGGATTTTTATCTTATCGCGGGATCGTTCGGATACTCAAGACTCAAGAGAGAAAAAAAAGAAAAGAATAAAAAAGGAAAAAGGCAATTGCAGCACGTTGTCGATCGAGAGCAAATGAGGAGAATGGACTTGGCGCGTAGCTGAGTTGTTTACAGTTGGTTACAGTTGGAGGGGCACTCGACGCCGCCAGCCATTCGTTGACAGCTAACTAATCACCTTGACCTGTGACAGTTGACAGCATGAGGGGTAACGCACCCAACAGGCGGGATCTGTCTCCATCAGGCGGCCGTCATCATTATTATCTATCGCATTATGCATCTAATGTTATTTATGCACTGCTTATTACCTATCACCTGTGCGGAAATATATTGTCTAAATTTTCTTATTACTCTTATAAAACTAAATCAATAATTATCGAGAAATATATCAATATGTGATTAGTATTGTCGATCCCTGTATAGAAGACTGTTTTATGCGCAGGGTATTCTTCCTACTTCGGACCTTGCTCTTCTGGATCGTCTTTCCATACAATATTCCAATTGCATATGTAGTTTCGTTTGTATCAAGTGTTCTGAAGAATACTTGGTGTATACATCAATGCAAGTTTCATCGTTGTGTTACTGTCAACTCAAAATGTTCCCTGGAATAACAACCCGTATATTTAATTATTGAATATAATAGTGAAGTCAGCAAATGGGCTTGAGTTGTAAAGTACGCCTTCGCTATGCACGCATCCTTCCAAGAGGCGAAATAAAACATATAAAAAAACGAAAATAAAGAACCAGGAATTTTAAGCTTGGCTTCTTTTCACAGCTTCGACCCGGATGTCAAACATTAGATCATCAATCTCCCTCAGGACACCTCGACCGAAAGAGGCGCTCTTGATATCACGGAGCACTTTGCGAAGAGAGCTGAGTATACCGCGTCCTTGGGGTTCACCGTCACCATTCACTGCGCTATCGGTCTGAGCCTCATGAGAGACATATTCTCCGGTTTGCTTGTGAGCTTCTGTTAATGCTGGAGCACTGCTATTGGGGTCTTCCATGTCAACGTCAGCATCATCTTCTCCACCCTGGACTAATTCTTGCGGAGATGGCTCGTCGCTCGAAAAAATTTTAGTCTCTTGGTTCGGTGTTTGCGAAGGCAAGATTGGCCCTGGCTCGATATCATTCGTAGCATGCTCTGTAGACTCGTTCGCATCAGGTGTGGCAGCAACCTCAGAAAGACGAGTCCTCCTTCGCAAGGATCGTGTCGGTGGTGTCGAGATACCTGGGTTGATAGGCGATGATTGAGCATGCTTTTGCTGTTTCCTTGGTGTTGTTGGCTCCGAGACTGAATTGGTAACTGGCGAGCTGAGGATACCACTAAGCCGTTGCGATCTTCGCCTTTTCAATGAAGGTGGCCCAGCTTGAGGTGGAGAAAATGGAATTTCAGGGACATCATTGGCAGCAAAACGTCTGCTTCTCCTTCTGGATCCAGAATTTGTCGTATTATAAGCACCTGGATCTGGCGTGGTGACACCCTTTGTTGGAGACAATTGCGGAGTTACAATGCCTTCGGCGGAAAGTCCTGCGCGATGAGAGGTTGGTTCAGCAGTTGTATTATTTTCCTTGGATTCTGCGTTAACATTATTCTCGGTAGCAGTGCTCTGAGAACTTCTGAGAGAGCGTCGTTTTCCGCGGTCCGGAACCGTGGAATTATCAGTATCAGTGACAGTATCTCGTTTCCTCTTCCTAGTAACTGGTGCCGGTGGCAAGTCTGCGGTATTGCTAGACTGAGAATCCTCAATATCTTGTAGGTCTACTGCTAGTTCCAGATCTTGCCCAAGCTGAGAAGCAAGTTGTTGTTCAAACTCGTCCCTGTAAGTGTCAGGGATCTCATCTAGAGGCTCGTCTTCCGGTTCCGGCAGAGTCTTGATGTTACTGTCTGACTCATTCAACTGCTTTGGCGAGGCTTCCTGTACATGCGCCTTTTCTGTAGTAGGCTCCGATGATCTGTTAACTGAGTGCCTAGCACTTCTTCGTCTGCCACTACCATTTTCAACGCGATTTTCGGAATCCGAAGTGTATGATTCCGATCGTCGAAGAGCAGACTTTCTTCGCACTGCCCGCCGGCGAGGTGAACGCGACTGAAGTTCGGAGGGAGGAGTAATCTCTTTCTGCGAAACATCCAAGGCGTCGATTGGCAAAGATGATGACTTTTGAGATTGGACGGACCTGTCCTTCGCGCTAGGAGTTGGAGAAGAGCCCGGGAAATCATCGTCATTTTCTTGCAAGTTCACAGCCAGTGTAGGCGTCAACTGCAAGCCAACTTCAGGGTCCTGTAAATCAGGCAACTTAACCGGAGTCAGAACACCGGTCTCCTTTGTCGGACTAGGTAGAGCAGGTGAGGAAGACTGTAGATCTTCGAGGAACATGGCATTGCTTCCGCGCTGTCGTTCCTTGACCTCCTTTTGTCGCTCTGTAAGCAACTGGCTTTCAATGTCCGATGGTAGGGGAGATGACTCTATTGGGACGAATTGGATTTGAGAGTTATCGTGACGAAGCCGCCGTCTTGGGATCATATCGGCACTCGCTGGTCGCACAGTCTCTGAATCTCCTTCTGGTAACTGAGTAATTGGAGAAGAGCTAAAAGTGGCAGGGCGCTGTTTTCTGCGGAACCTGTTTTTGAAGTCTTTTGTGATGAGGTCTTGAGCAGAGTCGAAGCTACTGTCAGTGTCCTGAGACTCTACCAAATCTGGAATTCCACAGTTCTGTAATCATGTCAGGTTCAAAACTGCACCAAAATAATCCAGGGTGGATATGAATATATACCTTTCCATTATGTTTGGTTGGTAAAGGACAAGGTAGCTGTAGCTCCACGAAAGGGTCGAGCTTCTCGAGAGCCAACTGAACAGCAGGAGGATACGTTACAGAAGGCTGTAATCCAAAGCTTGTATTCCACGTTTCAATGAAACGATTTGCTGTTGATTTGTGCACCGACTCAAGACCAGCTGAGACGATTGCTTCAAACGTACGCAGGGATTCAGCATCATGCGGCACAGCTGTCTGTAAGATATTTGCCACTGCCCACGAGAGCGTTCGACACTAATCCAGTTAGCATTTAACCACAAAAGTGTCATATCTTGACTCACTGCAGTTAGTAACCTGTTACTCGTGCCATTTTCAGAAGTCAGGCAGCGAGCAGAGTCCCGTAGCCATAATGACAACGGAGCTTGAAGCTTGTCTAAAAGCGTGAAGCGAAATTGCGAAGTGCCGCTGCCCAATAAAGCTGTCAGAGATTCCATAACCTCTGCCGTTGCAATGTTCTCATCCGCATTGAAATGTTCGTAGGCTTCTGTTGTGACTTTGATAATAAGCCCCAAAAGCTTTTCAGGAAAGAATGAATTATTTGACACGGTGGACCTTTGACCAAAGCCAGTCATGGATCCTCGGGTTTCATCTTTCTGGTAATAGGATAACGATAAGGCTTGGTTGGTAAGTGCTTTTAACGGCCAAAACGACAACCCCCGAGTCAACTGCAGGGATTCAGTTGCCAAAGGCTCGATAATGAGGGACGCTATGCTACGTTCTCCTCTTTCTGTCCGAACCACACGTACACATGCGTCAAGCAGTGAGCTCCATGTCTGAAATGCTTTTTCAAAGTGCAACCCATGGACAAGGACATTTGTCACCTTGTCGTAGTCACGAGTAACAGTACCATCTCTATCTCTGGGAGTCTCCATTGGGAAGGAAGTGAGGCAATTTATCGTCAACCTTGCTGTTGCTCCCCAGATTGCACCGACCAACTTTGGGTCGATTTCGCTATCACGGAACCGTAGCAGCGTGCATTTTTCTAAAAGTTCCAGGCGAGATCCTCTGGACTGTCGGCCCCTGCAAGCAGCTTCTAGAAGGCCATCGAAAATACTAGCCTTCAGGTCACCCAGATCCGAATCTTCGCCAAACGAGCTGAGGATGCGCAGAATGTGCATGAAAGGGGTGTCGAGGTTGGGATCGGTGGATGTGCGATGGTGTGTCGGTGTATTTGCAGCGTGATAAATATCTTGGGGTGTCTTGAGAAGAAGCTTTTCAGTAAATGGCGATGGCCCAATTGCCGTTATGAGCGTTGTCGAAAGGAAGGAGAGTCTTTCCAAGAACTTATCATTTGTTTTGGCGTTCAATGAGGCCGGAGCTCCACGTCGAAGGCGCTGGAAAAGATTGAGAATACTTGAAATTGCTTGCGTGAGTTCTGTTGAAGCCTTGATCTCCTTACTTGACGCTTCTGCAAGAGCTTTGCAGAGATTAGTCCAAGCAACCGCGATGTCCGACACGGTATCGTTCCCAGATGCCCAAGTTGAGGTTGTAAAGAGAGCTTCAAATGTTTTAAGCACCGAACCAATGCGTGATCTGGTCCATTTGCAATCTATAGGAGATAAATTTTCAGGCTCCACCTTCGAGGGCTCGTTGATCTTGTTTTCTGTCCACACTTTAGGTTGAGGGCTCCATAACAGGGATGCCAGTGCTTTGCAGGCGGAATCGTTGAGGTGGGAGCTGGTGGTGAAAAATTTGGCTAGCGGTTGGGTTATATATTCCTCCCAAATGAAGTCGTAATGCTCATAAGAAGCTGACGGGCGGAATGAATAGTAGAGGAGATTATAATAGCTTGATAGTACCACGCGATTGACGCTGCTCCCTGGTTTTTCGGTTTTCTTGCGCTCAAACTGCGATACAATTGGCTTCGTGAGCATTCTCATCATGCTGGTACTGGTCGAGTCGTTGCAAAGGGTGACATAGACGAATCGATTCCATCCAAGAATTGCCTGGATCTTGATGAGAGGTTCACTGCAGTTGAAGCATTTTTGCAAAACAAGGACCCATTCCTTAAAATATTTCCAATCTTCCATAATGAATCGTTTACTTCTCAGGAGCAGGACGATAATGCTCCAAATCTGTGGCACATGGACTCCGCTGTCGACGGAAGACATCATACGTGACATCCTCTCACAAATTTCTGACACGAGTTTTCGGCCCTGAGGCAGTTCCTTGTTGAATATGTCTAAAATGGTTTTCGAAATATTCAAGTTCGGGCCCAGTATGACAGAGACTTGATTACCAAGAACCAAAGCCTTTGATCTGACGTCCTTCATTGTGTGGAGAAGACCGGAAATGAGGTTCTCGACCCATAACGATGCTTGTGAAGCCATAACTGCCTTGTCCTGGCCAACTAAGCGTGTATAAACCCCCAATCGTTGAGCAATGATCCCATTGCCATTCACACGATCCGTAAGGTTACTCAAAGCAGCTAGGATTCGAGTAATTCGCGAATTCGTCATTATCTTCGGCGGGAAATTCTGGTTGTATAAAACGTGTGTGTAATGAATGAGCATGGTCTTGGGGAGCTTGCCATCTTGCAGGGCACCGATGGAATGATCAACGATAAAGATCTTGAAGTCGTCAGGAACGTAGACAGAAAGTGCTTCATTCCATACGAGGAAGATCGCAAACTTCAACGCGTTTGTGACCAAATTCATCTCCAACACTTCTCCCTTGCCGAAATCCCTACCGACATCCCGTTGGATGAATTGGGCCAGAAGGCCAACCTTTGAGACCATGGCGCTCTCCTCGGGAACATTGTCATACTTTTTTGCTGATCCCAGAAGGTGTATATAAGCGTCCACGCGAGAGCTTACAGACTCCCCTGCCAGTTGTTGTATTGCCGATTCCAACTGGACAGCGAAAGACTGGCCCTCGTTTTCTTCCGTTGGAGTCGGGATCAGCGACGGACCACTCGTCATTTTGAGAATCGATTTGGCCGGCTTGCATTCATTGGAAGGAGGAATCGAACGAATCGCGGGATTAGACACGGGGGTCAAGCCCGATGCGTTTGCGGGCTTGATGTAGCTCGTGAAAGGGGAGAAGTTGACCTTTTTGCTCGACCTCAAGATGGTCGAATCGGCGGCAGATGGGGTGTCAGGCACATTCGGTTGACCCTGTAAATTATCTGCATCTTGATTGAAAAATACTCGCGGAGGAGTTGGCGGACGAGCGCTCAGGATTTCGACCATGATGGCGCGACGAAAAAAAGCGACAAAGAAACGCTATGACGAAGAGAATCCGACAGCACCGGGCATTGCTGTGCAGATGTAGAAAGTCAGCCCGAATAGACACTGCCCATGTTAGATCCTCCCCGCAGAACAGTCCGTTGGCTGTGGTTGAGGACTGATGAGGTTGTTTGGCAGGTCAAGTTTCAGCAGTGCTGGACGAGCCACTAGGGGAACGCGCAGTCGCGGAAGCAGGAGCCTCGCGATTTGGCTGCGCGTAAAGTGGATGAGTCGCGTTGAAGCCGTCATGGTATTACCGTATTATTGTAATCCGCGCCAAGACATTTGTGCCTCGTATTCCAGGCTGCCATCTCTCAAACCCTACAACTTCTCTTTTAGGAAATTTCCATCAAGACAATTTTTGGTGCGAATGAGATTTTTATGCTGAAATTTAATTTATATACACGGCCAATGAATTTTCCTTTCCCTGCTCGTTAAAACCCAAGGTCGATCGTTTACTTGGTCCCTGCTGCGTCGGTTGACATCAGCCAGAACAACATTTGAAAAATTTGAAGACATTTAACAGGTCGTTATAAAGAGGCCAATACTGTACATGAATAAGTATAGATATAAATACTATCAGAAGAGGTGGAAACTTACGGTGCAGGGTCAAAGTCCTCAAACCATTCAAAGTCAGTGGATCCAGCATTCTTCATTTCGAACGCGATAGCCTCTCCAGCAGGGCAAGAGAAAGTGGTGATTGTATAAGAATGCCCAGGCGACACTTTGGTGACTCCAAAATTGGTCTTCACTCCTGGAGCGTTACTTGCAGAAGTCTGCAAGTCAGCGGGAGACTGAAGCTGGGCAAAATCGATTGCACCATCACCACTGAAGGAAAACGAGGAAGTAATCAATTTGTCCTTCGTAGGAAAAAGAAAAACAAGAGAGCAACGCTTTCCCGAAAGTGAAGGCGGAATATCAAAATTGAAAATGGACGAGATCTCTGAATCAACAGTACCGTTGAATGAGGTTCCAGGGGCTTTAGATGGCGACGAGCTATCGATTGGTATGATCAAATGAGGGAACTCATAATTCCCGGGTTCAAGTTCAGTTGGACAGCCTGTTCCAGAAGGACTTGGAGGCAAAGTACTATGTCCTGTGGGAGCAGTGCCTGTGCCACCCTGCGATTCTGGGTGTGATGTACCACTTTTAGGAGATGGTTCCGATTCACAGGGTGTAGGGGGCCCAGGGGGATGTGACGGCGGAACTCCCAGTGCTCCCGGTCCAGGGGTTCCAGTACCTTTAGGACCACATGGTGCACTAGGAGCAGCAGGATGCGAGCTTTCTGGGGGGCTAGGGCTCGTTGGAGGGCCTGGATGAGGCCCGCCTCCTGGACTGCCTCCTGTACCGCTGGCACTTGGGCCAGGGCCTGGTTTTGGACAGGTAGTACTGGGTTCAGCACTTGGCTCAGGACCAGGACCACTTGGGGCACTCGGGGCACTCGGAAAAGTAGGATCAGGGCCTGGCAGAGGAGCTGCGGTATTTGTAGCAGAAGCAGGGCCACCAGGAACGCTGGCCGGCGGGCCCTTTGGATGACAGTTGCTTGCCTCGAAAGAGACATTTACACAGCCATTGACATCCTGCGGAGCAGGATTGGTATAAATATTCAATTGACTGCCTTGACTAGACTGACATGCTATGAAATCGGTCGATCCATTATGATGTAGTCGGCCACTGGAATCAACCGAAAGCCCGGGCTGAGGAGTGGCCCCTTCATCACACTGCAACTGAGACGTTGGTGCTGATGAAAACAAGAATCAGCTAATTCCGCAGAAAATTTGCTTCGGAGCTGAAAAGAGCATAGAAAGAAAAGAAAAGTAAAAGGGAAAACAAGCATACGCGTTAGAAAACAACCACGGTTTTTCTCATCTATTATCCCACCAGAGTCGTCGATACAGAACTGGCCGGGCTGTGTACCATTTCCTATACGAGTCTGGCCATCATCTATCTGTCCCACAGGACCTGATTCCCCTCCAGAGGCACTTAAAGTAAAACAACATATTTTGTTGTCAGCCACCAAAGCATTTGTTGTGGCGAGGATTGCAGAAGTAACAGCAATAAGCTTCATTGTGGAGTTTCAAAAGGAAATTCGAAAGTATTGCGGATTTTTTTCGAGAGATGAAGGCAGGTAGAAAAAATATGAAGTTGTCTAAGTGTTCGATTACGAACTCGAAATATATGACATGGCCTCATTCCTCGAATTCCCCCTATGTTGGCAAAAACATTATAGGTCGTAATCGTCATAAGCCAATCATTTCTAATGAGAATAAGGCAGGGAGGCGAGGTCGAATTCTGTTCGCAAAGTAACATTGAAAATCATGTATAACATCTCTTGGCACGAGGCGCTGGTAGTTTTTCCAGCCATAAGGATGACCAACCAGATTGATATGAAAGGCGAGCATTGCGAGATATAGTGAGAATAGTCTTACCAAGTGGCTATACTTATGGCCCCTCGGGCTTTTATCCCTGTGCAAATCTTGAACAAGGCACTTATTTCATCCAATAGGGTCAAGTTCCTGTTCGACATTGTACCAAGGTTTCAATATCAGCAAAGACCGGTTCAGACATGGCGAACTCGAGTATATCCAATCTGCTTGCAGTGTTACCGAAGATGAATATTACAAAAACCAAAACTTGATGATTGAGAACATGGGTTTACCATTCTTATACCTCTGACCCATGCCATGCTGAGGCCTCGTATTTGAACCTAAACGATAAGGCTACAACTTTTTTTGCCGAAGTCAAACATGGCCTGATTGTTAATTACATTTGACCAATAAAAATCATAATGGCCCGTATACTCATATTGATGGGCCATTGAATTGCCAACACTTGTCGTGGCTAAGAAAACTTGCGAGCGGAATGTTTGGCCGAATGGATGGCGAAGGGAGAGTTCTTATACAAGGGTTTTCGGTTGCCCTATGAGGCAAGCAAACGGCGAAATAATGACGCAATATTTTATCTTTGGTATACTCAATTGATATTTCATGACTTAACTGATATTGAATATTTTATAAACGTCACTTGCTGTAGCACATCCATAGATATGAATGGATATCCAGAGCTGTCGTTAGAAATAATGGTAGACGAGGCAGCTATTTGCTCTATCAGAGTATTCAACATTTGAATTGTCGTCGATATCAATTGATTCAATGTTGAGGTGACTTGTATCAATCGATAATACCAGGGCCAATTATATGTAGCTCTGTAGTAGACAATATCTAGATGGCTACATTATTATAGCATACATTATACTCAAGTAAATAACGAAGCCATCTGCTGATGTAGTGTGAACATATACATAGGGAAAACGGTAATACATTTCTAAAAATACAGCACATAGATCGCAGCGGCTCACATCTTTCCTCCAGTAAGCTCCTCAACCACTTTGCGCATTCTTTCTTGCTCGACTCTCCACCTGCCAGCATCGCTCGAGGTTTGGTTCCGGACGATATCCTGGATACTTGGAGGAGCGCCCTTGGCCCATACATTGTTTCCTGCGCCGGTGTCGGAATCCCATTCTCTTCCACCGTTCTCGCTGAACTTGGCTTCAATCTCTTTGTCAAGCTGGGCTTCTGTGGTGATGAACGTGCGGGCGTTCATGTAAAGGGTATGGAGATCTTCTTGGCGTATTTCAGATTTCTCCTGTTGATTTGCGAGGACTCGCTGTCGGGACCTCGCCAAACGTTTCTCTCGGTTAGGATCCGGAAGAACGGTACTTTGTGTGAGTTCCATGGCCTTCACAATCGTCGGCCGTGTCAAGCGTTCGTCCTCTCGCGGTGGCTGGTTGAACACACGCTGTCTACGAGCTTGTTTCGCAGCGCTGCGCCGTGTGATGAAAGCATCTGTATCCAGTTTCCTCTTATACAACTCGACAATTCCCTCTCTGAAATTGGCTCTCCGTAAATCTGCCATCTTCCTTTTCCATTCGATGGTTTCGGCATTACGATCGCCCTCCTTGATCGCCTTCTGATTGCTGGGCTCGGGGGTGGCCGCCGTGATGTATGCCCAGGTCGGCTTGTCGGCGCGGCGAGGGGGGAAGATCTCGCGAGGCACCGGAAGAGTACCCTTGACCTGGGGCTTCGAAGGAAGATCGGGTTGCAAAGTGCGTGGGATTTCGATGTAGTTGGGAGACTCTGGTCCGACACGCAGCTTTGAAGACACGGAGAAGCTGCGGGCCTGCACGCGGGCAGTCCGGCAGCTTCTGGACAGCGACATTGGATGCTGCTAGTAGATTAAGCTGTTTGAAAAAAGACAAAATGAAACAGCAAGAGCAAGAAGAAGTGTACGCGAAGTGGAGGGAACAGCGTGGACAGCTTGCTCTGCTGGGCCAGCTGGTGTCGGACGGAGACACTTGAGACTCGCGCAGACAATTTTGCTGCGGGTGGCCCGTGCACCGCTAGCCTCCCGCCGCCAACTTATTTTTTATTTTATTTTTTTCGCTCTTTCCTTCTCCGCTCCGAACTGTTCTGTCACAATTCCACACTTGTCGCTTTTCTTCCTTCTTGATTCTTCTGGTAAGAACAGTAAGGAGAAAGCTGTATTAAGACACCATGGGTACAGGCAAGAAAGAAGCCAGCCGCCGAGAGCGGCAGGGCAAGGTTGGAGATGGCATGGCCAATGTCAGGACGAAAGGTGAAAACTTTTATCGGTGAGTGCGATTGAAGGCAATCTCAGCCAGTGCAGTCGACTGATATTATTGTAGCTCTGCGAAAAAGGTCCGCCACTTGAATATGTACAAAGATGGCAAGGCTCGTCATGACGCGCAAGGAAATATCGTTCAGGCCGCCTCTTATCAGTCCCAAGAAGTCCCTACTGCACGGATAGAACCGAACCGGAAATGGTTTGGCAATACCAGAGTGATTTCGCAAGAAGCATTGTCTTCATTTCGGGAAGCGGTCAAAGAGAGAGCTTCGGATCCTTACCAAGTTCTCTTGAAGACCAACAAACTGCCGATGAGCCTGATCCGGGATGGAGAGAATGTCAATGGTCTGAAGCAGCATCGCGCCAAGATGGCAATTGAAACAGCGCCTTTTGGTGATACGTTCGGCCCCAAAGCCCAACGAAAACGGGTCAAACTTGACGTCGGCTCTTTGGAAGATCTTGCCGGGGAATCAGTCAAGATGCACGATACTTACTTGGAAAGACTTGACCAAGCCAAGTTGTTGAGCGGCACTTCTGGAGCTGACGACGACGAAGACAGTGGCATTCTCGGTACAGCACGAGAGGCAGTCTTCTCCAAGGGCCAAAGCAAACGTATTTGGAACGAGTTGTACAAGGTGATTGATTCTTCAGATGTCGTCATCCACGTACTCGATGCCCGCGATCCGGATGGTACGAGGTGCAGAAGCATTGAGAAGTATATCCGTGAGGAGGCGCCACACAAGCATCTCATATTTGTGTTGAACAAATGTGATTTGGTACCGACCAAAGTAGCTGTAAGTTTTATGAATCCCCTTCCAAGCTTACCCATCGACCTCCACACACATATTCTCTATCGGCCTTATAGCCGGTGCCATCGCTAAGTCAAGGCTTCTTCCTGCGCACTTGTTGCCAACTCAATGGAAGTTTTGTCTGTTACAGCTTTGGTAGATTGACGTTCACCCGCCGCCCATCCTCTTTCTGAGGCTTGGGTTGACCTGTCTCTCGTTTTGAAAGCTCGTCGTAAAGGGTGTAACAGTGCTTAGTTTTGAGTTGAATTCTGAACCCCGTTCTTGTAGCGGTCTTTCTGTATCAGAATTCTTAGTAACATCTCACACATTTTACTTTTTTTTCTTGGTCGCTTTTTTCATTCATCTTTTCGGTTTGAACTGACCGAATTTTGCAGGCTGCGTGGGTCCGTCATCTTTCAAAAGATTATCCGACACTTGCTTTTCATGCATCGATCAACAATTCTTTTGGCAAAGGATCTTTGATTCAATTGCTACGCCAGTTTTCATCACTTCATTCCGATCGCAAGCAAATATCTGTTGGCTTCATTGGCTATCCCAATACCGGCAAATCCTCGATAATTAACACCCTCCGAAAGAAGAAAGTCTGCACTGTCGCCCCTATTCCGGGTGAGACAAAAGTCTGGCAGTATATCACGCTGATGAAGAGAATATATCTTATCGATTGCCCTGGTGTGGTGCCTCCGAGCAACACCGACACCGAAGAGGACATCCTTCTCCGAGGTGTCGTTAGGGTTGAAAACGTTGAAAACCCCGAACAATATATTCCTGCTGTATTGAAGAGGGTCCAACAACGCCATATCGAGCGCACATACGATGTGAAGAACTATGAGAACACCCATGAGTTTTTGAGTATACTCGCACGGAAAGGTGGCAGACTTCTACGAGGAGGCGAACCAGACTTGGATGGCGTTGCTAAGATGGTCATCAACGATTTCCTTCGAGGAAAGATTCCCTGGTTTACGCCCCCTCCGCACAGTGATGACAAGGAGGATGCAAAGATTGAAGGCCGAGAAGGCCGTCTTGGAGAAATGTCTCTCAAACGCAAAAGAGAAACCTCCACGGCAGGCTCCAAAGCAGGCGAGAACCAAAAGTCCGACGAAGCCAATGAAGAATCTAATGAAAGTGACGACAACGATGACTTTGAGGGATTTGGCGATTCTGGTTCCGAGGGAGGAATCGATGTTGAACTAGACGATGAGGAAGAAGACGAAGAAGACGAAGAAAAAGAGGATGCTACATCCAAGTCTGATTGAAGTACATAATCGCCATCCTGTCCTATCCGGCTGTATGGGTGGTGAAGCTATAGATAGATTACGTAGGTTGGCAATGTCCGCCTCGAGTATTTGCTCGCCCTTATGACTAAAAGAGATACCCATGAAAATAAGAATCTTGAGTGCATCAGCCTGGCCATATTATTAGTCAACCGTGAACCTATTATTTATGAAGATAAGATATGTGTAACAATAGAACAGTGGAGACCGAAGCAAAGTGCCAAGCGTGGCACGAGACCGTGCGGGGTGTCGACAACACCAGCACAACTCACCTCCAGTCAGTCTTCTCCATCTGCAGTCTCCAAAAACGCGCATATGTAAGCTTCCTCTCGAGCTTATATACAGGACGTCGCCCTGGATTTTGGCAATGCCTTATTCAAAATAGCATGTTCTCTCCCGCCAGAATTTCCGACAGCTTGATTCGCTCGATGCACTATGGCCGATGACGCACCTCGAAGCATGTCCATCGTCCCATACTCTTCAAACCGCGACGTTGTTTTGTGAGTGTTTTATCGTTGATTTAAACGTTGCATTGAGATCCCTGCTTTGCAACTAACGCGCTCAGACGCCACAATGACTCCGTTGTCGTTCTCGACCGCGATTCCCAACAGCTCGTTCTACGCGACGCGAGTGCCCACAATGGCGAACTCGACATTGATCTGCCCGACTGTCCTTATTGTCACCGTCCGATGCGAAATCGCGAAAATGGAGCCGAAAGCCACCAAGGCGCAAGCCCTGCGCATGCCAACTTTGTGACTCCAGACTACTTTCGCCTTCTCCACGACAGCGCATCCTCGAGTGTGGCGAACACCTCGCCTCCCGCCTCACCTCGACGGCGATTCCACCAGCCGGCTCTGACAGACGGTTCGATCTCGGGACCTGCATCGTACGGGCAATCGGCGCCTTCCGCACAGCCCGCACAAGGAATTTCGTCGGCTGCTCTGAGCCAGGGCTATTTCAGGAAGTTTTTCATTGAAGAAAGGGAGCTCGGCAGAGGAGGGAAGGGAGTGGTGCTGCTGGTCAAACACATGCTGGACGGAGTTTCGCTTGGCCAGTTTGCTTGTAAACGTGTGCCCGTCGGTGATGATCACGAGTGGCTTGAAAAAGTTTTGGTCGAAGTTCAATTGCTGCAGCATCTCTCGCACCAGAACCTCGTCTCATATCGGCATGTGTGGTTGGAAAATGCCAAAATTAGCACATTTAGCCCCAGTGTCCCGTGTGCATTCATCTTGCAGCAATACTGCAATGCTGGAGATCTTCACAAATACGTGTTCGGTGCTATGCAGACATCGACAACTACACAACAGTTGAAAGAGCGTCTGCGACGGAGGTCCAAGGGTCAGCGTGAAACACCAACAATGGACCAGACCGGTCCTCGCACGCTGCAGTTCGAAGATATATATTCTTTCTTCAAAGATATCACGTCAGGGATTCGTTTCCTACACGCAAATGGTTACATCCACCGCGATCTCAAGCCAAGCAACTGCCTTCTCCATGAGTCTGGTAACGAGCTAAGGGTGCTGGTGAGTGACTTTGGAGAGGTTCAGTATGAGAAATCTGTACGGAAGTCAACCGGTACCACCGGCACTATTTCATACTGTGCCCCAGAAGTACTACAAAGAGAGTTTCCCGATGGCCCATTTGGCAACTTTACTTTCAAGTCCGACGTTTTTTCTCTGGGGATGATTCTTCACTTTCTATGTTTTGCGCAGCTCCCCTATCGCAATGCAGACATAATCGAAGAAAAAGAAGACATCGATGAGCTTCGTGAGGAGATCAGTCAATGGACCGGCTTTGACGAATCGCTCAAGCGACTCCGCCCCGATTTGCCGGACAAACTGTACTTGATACTTGAACGGCTTCTGTCTGTAAACCCTGATTGGAGGCCCACCGCAGACGAAGTTTTGATCACCATTCAAGCAGGCGTCATTGGCAACGAAGGCCGTCGATTTGCCCGCACAAACTCAAACGGGCCGGAATTCCGTTCCATTCCTCGCATCCAACCCGTTGATTCTCCAGCTCCTGGCAGTCCTCGCCGGCCTCGCTCGCCTACAAAATCTTTACCACGAAATAATGCGAGATCACTGGGCTCTCCAGTCCGGTATGAAACGCGAAGCGCCGCTGGGTCTTCAGATCTACCCCCTGGTCCGGACTTGGACAACAGCAGTCCGTCGCGGCGGCCAGAACAAGACCTGATTCTTCGTCCTCGATATCAAGACATCGCATCTACGTCTCCTCGCCGTTCAGACGATCTAGATGAACAGCATCAATATAGTCATCCCATAATACACCACCAACACTCGCCGCAGTTACTGCCTCCACCGCCAGAAAGCTTCTTTACCAGTAACTCGTACGTCTTCTTTGTTCCTGTCGGCTCCTGGGGCCGACTGCCAATACCGAGTGCCCGATTCTCCTTTTTCATTGTCAAACAGATCATCACTCTGCAGCCCTGTATGCCACGGGCCGTTAATCCATGGGTATATTACCCATTGCTTATCTTTTCTGTCCTATCTTTACCGATTCCAGGCCTAAAGTCACAGCTGCTTTTTCTGACCATCCACGTCGCTATAACGGCGCTGAGCGCTTATATGAATGCGATCTGCCTATGGAATCCATCCAGCTCCATATTTTGATCATCAAAAAGGGCCTGGGACTCTGATTATTTTTTCTTGTTTGTCGATTTCTTCGTCTTCTGACTTCCGAACGATGTTTGTGCTGGTTTGTGACAAAACACTATGCGATGTAATGATATATACACCCATTATGATGTGGATGACGTGAAACGATTATGATATGAGATATCTAAATAGGTATATAAGCTAGAAATTTTTACTACTTGAAAGGCTTGCAAAGTTTTTTATATCTGTCTAAAACACGAGTAATGTAGAAGGTGAAACGTACCACGCCTCCATGATCTCTATAAAAAAGAGAGTTATGACGCCGTCAGAGAGCCTTCTTTGTATTCAATCTCGGAACTTTCAACGAGCGATCAAGACGTAGAACTTGTGTCTGATCACAGATTTGTGAGGGCTTACTTGTCAAAAAGGTGACAAGAAAGCTAGCACAGGAAAGTTCCTGGATGTATTGGGGTGAACTACTACCGCTTAAATATGGTGAAGACTATAGAAAAATCCAAGGAATTTTCATTATAAATACATTGCAGGGCACATGGGCTTTAGACAAAAAAAGTATCAAGTATCAAGGACGCAGCCTTGCAGCCTTGAACTTGCTTACCGGCCTCTTAGGCTGGTCATTCTCATCGAGCTCGTAGAGCTCGCCGATTTCGCCATCCTCTTCCTCCTTCAGAAACCCGCCATTCTGCTGGATCTTGTGATTGCGCCTTCGATAAAACTCGGATGCGATTTGTTTGCGGTGGATGGCATCGTCTATTTCGTCGGGGTCTGGAGGGAGGACGTTGTCCCTCTGGACTGCTGGTCGTTCGACGAGGTTTTCGGCAAGTGTTTTGCCCTGTGGCGGTTGTGGTTCACTTTGTATGGACGGAGGAGGTTTGGCGAAGATGTCGCCTACGACAATTGGTTGAGAGAATGGCTTCGGTTCTTTGGGGGTTGCGGGGAATAGTTGAAGCGAAGAAGATGTGGCAGGCGTCTGTATTTGCTTGACAGTCGATTGTCGCAGACCGATCCCTGGGCTACTGGAATCACCAGGTGACGGAAGACCGGTGGTGCGAGCGGACCTGAATCTGGATGTCTTCTTGGGTGCAGCATGTGAAACTTTATCTTTTTCGTCCACTGTTGATTTCGAGGATGATCGCTCAACAACAGACTCAGAAAGAGGCGCAGTCTCTGGCTGTGTTGGCTCAATTTTGCGCTCGGCCGTTGCTGGCGTTGTCTCTTGCGCGATATCGAGTTCAGTGGCGAATGCCACTTTCTTCTTCGTTTTCTTCTTCTCCGGCTGCGTCTCATCAACATCCTCCTTCTTGGTGGTCGCCGGTTTCATGATTCCTGGGATTTCAATGTCCTCTTTGGTATCTTCAACAGGAAGATTGTTGGCTGGGCCAATATTGATGAAGCCACCATCTTTGAGTTTCTTCTCCAACTCTTTCATTCGTTGATGATAGTCATCGCTGATAACCGCAGTCGTTGTACGCCCGTATTCGTCTTCCTCCTCGTTCTCATAATCGTCGTCGTCGTAATCGTCATCATCGTAAGAAAAGTCGCTACCGTCTTCGTCCATCTCGAGCTCGGCAACAACTTTGCCTACTTCGTTGAAGCTGTATTCGAGCATTTCACGGCGCAGTTGTGCATCTTCTGGGGATTCATCAACTTCGGAAATAAGCGGTTCCGAGTCGGAGTCGTCGAGGTCGTCTGTCTTTTCATCTTCTGTCTTAGCAACAGTTTTCGTTGTAGACAGTTTCGTCTCTTCCACGGGAATACCTGTATTATCAACAGGCGCTGGCTCTCTTTTTTCTGTCGTAACTGTATCCTGGTGTTGAGTGATTTTGTCGTCCTTAACGTCTACCTCTTCGACGGTAGTAGTGGCCTCAGCAGAGGTTTGCGGAACTTCAACACCTGCCTTCTGCAGCATCTCCATGATATCCGGCGCCCGGTCTCCTGGTTTAGAGACTTTACTCGATAGAACATTGCCGTCCTCGTCTAGCTCCTCAAAAATCTCAGACACAGCAAAACGTTCATCAGCGGCGTTTGGGGCAGGTCGTTCCACGTCCAAAATCTTAGCCAAGTTGGCTTCTGTCGTTTCCAAGCGTTTTTCTAGCGACGCAACATTCTGCTTGACATAGTCCAGCCGCCTTGAAATGTGCTGGATGACCTGGTCTCTTGATCGCGAGATGGCGGGGTTGTCACCAACGAGAGCTTTGAGTTCCTTTTCATCGATGACTGTCGCCTCAAAGCCCATTCCCAGCTGCATTATATCATCTTTGGTGCAGTCTTCCGCCAGCTCAGCAACCCCTTCTTTCAACTCATCGTATTCAGCTTCCCTGATCCGCCAGTCGTACAGGGACTGGCGGAGTTTGCGTACATTTCCTTCTAATTCAAGACGCTGCCGCTCTAGTTCGGCCAAGGATTCGTTTGAGGCTGCCATTTCATTCCTCAGAGTAGGCGTGAAGAATCTGGCAAAAAGGTCGAGGAAAGAAAGAGAAGAATGTGATCGAAAGGCAAGAATGGAAAAAAAAGAGCGGACAAAGTTGTGCCCGCCGATTGGTCAGCACCCAGGTCCCGCCGTCTCCACCCGTCATGGCTTAAGCTTCAACTACTTCTTCTTCACCAATATTGCTATACATAAAACCTCCACGACTATCGCGAAACAGGAATCTGGCAACTATGGCTTTCGATGAAGACGATACGCCTCGTAAGGATGAGGACGGTACGTCGCTACCCTTGTAACAAAGCAAAACTTGAGAACTAACACACGCCACCCTGGATCCAGAGGTGTGCCCCATTTGCAAATCCTCGACATATCTCAACCCAGACATGCAATTCCTCATCAACCCAGAGTGCTATCACCGCATGTGCAGCAGTTGTGTCGACAGGATATTCACTGGTGGGCCTAATACGTGTCCTGTAATCGGCTGCAAGAAGACATTACGAAAAGCGCGCTTTCGATCACAGACGTTCGAGGACATTGGCGTTGAACGGGAGGTTGATATCCGCAAGCGAGTGATGGGAATGTAAGTTTTATAAATCTTTAAATATATGACACGTTTTTGACAAGAGTGAACCAGTTTGAACCGCCGCGAAGACGAATTCGACAGCAAACTCGACTGGGACAACTTCCTCGAACAGCGCGAGACCATGATCATGAACCTCGTCACGGGTGTAGACGTCGCCAAAACCGAAGCAAATCTACGGAAATACGAATCGTCCAACCTGGACTCTATCCGCGCCAACAAAACCCGCGAATCCCAAGAGGCCTCGTCCTTCCTGGAGCAACAATCCTTTGAACAAGAACAAGCCCGACTCCGCCGACTGGCCGCGCGCGAAGAATACGAAAGAGAGCAAAACGACCTCCTCGCCGGCCGCGAAAGCATTCTCAGCCGTCTTGCCGCGGGCGGGCCCGGCGATGCCGCCTCAATCGCGCGCGAGGGCCAGAAAGTGCTACTCAAAAAGTCCTCAGCGCGACGCAGCGAAGAAGACCGACTTCGCCAAAAGCAAGCCGCCTTGCGCGGCGAGAAAAAGGGCAAGGCGATCTCTGCCCTCGCCAACGCGTTTCGCGGCGATTCGGACGTCGAGCCGAGTCTCATCAAGGGACTCAAAAAGGTGTCGATCCCCGAACCCGAGAAACCGTACGACCCATTTGGCGGGCTCGAGCTCGACAAGAAGGATTACTATGTCCTGCAGGACCGGTATCCGTCACAGTGGCTTGAAGAAGCCCGGAACAGCACTACCAAGGCTGCCGGCGGGTTCGATATCAGGGAATACTATTCTCGGACGCTATTCGAGGCCTTTGCTGGCTTGGGCTGTTTTGTGGATGAGGAAGTCTCCAAGCGAGATGCTGTTTCTCAGCCGTTTGGCTTCGCTAGTCGAGGGTCTACTGCGGTGAAACGGTCTGATGATGTTTTCTGATGATATTGTTTTGGTATTTTGCATGGAACAAGCGAGCATGGCGTGGCGTTTACGGACTCTTTCGGAATAGATTATAGCATCCAAGTTACTTCCAGGTTTATATTATAGCCTACTCCAATATGCCAGTGGAATGAATAAAGTATAAAACAATCATGCAATTCGATTAAAAATTCCCATACAGTTAATTAACACCAACCATCTCCAACTCAAAAAAACAAAACTTCTATCCAAACCTAACAAAGTGAACAATCTGTAAATTCCATACTACCACAAAGAAGAAAGAAAAGTTCGACCAAAAGAATCGCCTCTGTATGCTCGCCATGCTTTTTGAAGATACCAATGCAAAGAAATACTTCTTTTCGGCTTGGGTAAAATAGAAAGAAACACAACAGAAAAATCTCGCTCGGCAGTCGTTCATGCAAAAAGTGTTGAATTTAACAGTCAGATCATTGAGATCCTATACCGAATTCAAGAATGTATACTCACGGACATACACCGAAGTCAGTCGACGTGAATAAGCAATCGAACTCAAGGTATAGAAACACATCCATGATCAAAACGTCAAAAAGTAACAGCATCAGTGCGAATGACTATATGGAATTTTTTTACAAGCGTCTGCGACTTGCTGATGTGCGTCCTGTGATATCGCCAGTGCTCTCGATGCCTTCCCAAGGCAATTCGTCGTCATCTTCCTCGTCCGAGTCTTGCAAGGGGTGTGTCCTCTTTGTGGACATGTCGGTAGTGCCGGTTACGTCGGCAAGTCTGCCGCCTTGGACATCAATACCAATAGACTGCAGGGTGATTTCCACTTCCTTCTCGTTCATCTCATGCCCGTCTTCTTTCTGTCCTTCAAGGACATCATACAGTGCATAGATTTGGTCTGATTTGGTGTCGATCTCCTTAACAAGCGTCTCGATTCTTGCAGAAAGGGACTTTCTCTGCCGCTTGCTGAGCGAGGCATCGTGTTTGGTGTATGCATTCTGGACAGTCGCCAACTGCATCTTGAGGTGGGAAAGCTCATCCTCAAGGCTCTTGAGAACTGTAGCTAGTGCCAAGGCCGGTGGCTGAGAAGGACGCATGGTTGGCTCTTCATTGTAAATTGAAGGTTCCGGCATGCGTTCCGACACAGGAATTGGCTTGGGGACAGTGATTGTTTCTCGCGGAGTGTCATCATGGTCGTGGTCATGAGTAACTCCGTCAGGCAAGAGTCGCTTGCAAACCGTGCAGTTCTTGCCATCGTGTCGAGCAATGTTGTCCAGAACTTTCTGGGCAGACTCTGAAAGACGCACGGGCTTTTGTGCTGCGGTGTCTGCGTGGTGTAGAGTTATGTCAGGAAGAATAAATGCAGAAGTCAATTCAGGAATTGGCTTTCGGCGACGGTTCTGGCTAGCAACTGAATGGTCTGAGTGACGTCGTCGACGCGTAGTACCGTGTTCCTCAAACTCGCTCAAGTCTGTTTTCCCAGTCATGCTTATCTCATCGACAGCAGACGACGGGCGCGGGAATTTCTCCTTTGGCTCTTTCAATGATGACTTGCGCGGGGGGTCTGAGGCCACTCGCTTGGATGTGCCAGATGAAGTTGCAACTGCTTCCTTGGATAGAGACTGGCGCTGCTTGCGTGCGGCGCGTTCAGCTTCCAGCCGCCTGCGCAATTGGGCAATCTCGCGGTCATCAATGAAGCTGAGCACAGTGAAATCCTCAGCAGCACCTGTCTGAGATTTTACTTGCTCTGAAACATCGTCCACGAGTTCCGTCGTATCGACTTCCTCCACTATCACCCGTTTGCGCTGCTTTCCAGTATTCGGCTGCTTTCTGATCTCTGTTTTCTCCGCCTTTGAACGAAGAGAAGATTGAGTCCCTTTTGCATTTGCTTGGCTGGGTCGAGACAGGTTGAGAGAAAAGAGATCTTCATCTTCGCGTTCTTTGGTCATTTTTAGCATTTCCTTCTCAACCTGACCAGAGATTCCACCGCGTTGTTCATCACGCATTGTTTGAGTACGGGCGCGTTGGTCCTTCGATTTTCCTTGAGACTGGACCGACTCAGACGTTCTCTGAGTGAATGCCTCGTTTTCATCAACATTGGCCGTGAGAGCTTCCGTATCCAGATAGCCCCTGGTAACCGACTGGTGAGTCTCAGTGTCGTTTCCGGCAAACTGTCGAGCAAATGCGGTCAATGTCGCAAGTCGAGATTTTAGATCGGTGTTTTCCTGTTTCAGGGTCTCATTTTCCCTCCTGACATCCTGCGTATTGAGATATGCGACGCCAAGTTGCGTTATGGCCGAATCACGTTCATGACTAAGAGACTTGAGTGCTCCTTCATGAACTTGGATCTTTCGCTCGGCGATATCAAGCTTGTTCTGCAATGCCAAAGTTGTTGCTTCGAGTTCTGAAAAAAAGTCAGTCCATCGTTCAAAAAAGGGGTTTTCAGAATACTAACTACTCTTCTCCTGGAGCGATTTTGCACCAGCACTCCTTCCTTCAGGCTCATCGCCGCCAAACATTTTCAAACGGTCATGCTGCTCCTTTTGTCGTCGAGACTTCTCTGTCCTCAATAGATGGTTCTCCTGACGGACATCATCCAATTTTCTCTCTGTCTCCGACTTGGCGAATTCCAAATCAGCTACCTTATCCTGCAAAAGTTTCAAAGAAACAAACATGACTTTCTCGTCCTCTGGAATAGGAACTGCCTCCAATGGAAGGTGGCCGTGAGGTTGAGATGCCTCGGGGTCTTCTGCAGGAGGGGAAACAAATCGTGTCGTACGAGGTCTCGTCTGGCGTGAGAAGACGGGGGTGCCATCTTCCAATACGCCAGATACGAGTTCAGAAATGTTTGGCATGTCAGGAAGTAGGAACGAATTCGCAGTATCAAAGGTGTAAGTAGGGTTCGCGGGCGGATAATTTTGGCGAGACTGTTTACCGCGACGAGACTCTTTTAGCTGGCTCTCGCGCTGAGCATTTTCCATAGCAGCAGCAACTTGACTCGAGACATTTCCAAATCGAGTAGTGCGCGTGTTGAGCGAGACATTCTTAGGCCGCTCATCGCCAATAAAAGAGCCATCATATGCCTCACGAGCCTTGATGTGCATTTCAGAAAGAGTGTGGCGAGCTTCTGAAGGAATGCCGGACATGTTCCTGACGCGACTTGGCTGAGGGTCGACGTTTTCCTTTTGCATTTGGCTTGCGCGTCTGATCTGGGCATCCTTGCGAAGGTTGTTACCATCGGCGCCAGCACGCTTAGCATTACGCAGGGCCGAACGAGGCGGCGTGCTCGTGGCGGGAAAGTCGAGTTTGATCGCAGGAGAAGAAGATCGAATGCTAGGGTTCCCAATACTGAGCATTGAGTTGCGCGAATCATCACCCCTGTGGAGCTGCTGAGTCTGCTTCTTCAACCCACGGCCGATTTCGATAGAGAACTCATCCATGTCATCTTCTCCAGAGGACGACTCGACGTCTGAGATTTGGGGGAATGTGTGTTGGATGGTGGACGTGTCGACGGTGTATTCGGGATCCAGGACCGGCGACTTTCCTCGCGGTGTTGTGCGAAGGGAGGCGGGGATATCTGGCAGCCTGTCGCTGTGGTCGAGCTGCCTCGTCGAGACCATGGCTTCGTGTTCTGGGTCAAAGTCGGACAAGGTGGAATCGCCGCCAATGGATGCTGGGGCGTGAGAGCGTCGCGTGGTATACGGACGCGTCATATTCAGGGATTCGCGTGAGGATTGTGGTAGAGCTCAAGAGCTATCCATACAGATGCTTTTGTTGTTTGTTGTGTGTCAGTTTTCTGACGAGAACGTGGTGTCGAGACACGCGCGTTTTGCACGTTGAGGCAGCGTGTCGTTGGCGGAAGAACACTCCAAACAGACAGTAATCTGAGAGAGTAAACGATACAGTGCACTTTCAAGGAAATTGAGAGCAGTACTTGAGAGCAGCAAATGCCAGCAGATCCCAATTGCGTGGTGCGCGCAGACAAAACAAGGCGAGGTAAACAAGTCGGTGTTGATAAAGCAAAGCAGACTCGGAGCTTGCGATTGGCGCCGTCTTTGGTCTTTGTTTACCCGGCGGGCCCGGCCATCCCAAAGCGGGAAGGCGCGCCGTTATTCTTTACCTTGGTATTTAGTATTTCCGTGTTCAGTATTTATTAATAACGTTGATATTTCTCTACATATCTATCTACATTGCACACAAGAGCCGTACAGTCTGGTCAACAACCAAGATCCGACGCCTTCCACATCGAGTTGCACGCATCAATTTGGGATTGAAAGTACCTAATTGAGAGCAAAAATCAAAAAACAATACGCCTGCTTCACACATATACACATGTGTCATATGTGCAGAAAGAAACGGAAAAAAGACAAGAAAAAGAAATAAGAACAAGGCTTCTCGTGAACATCGTTACCAGCCCTCAAAAAAGGTCATTAAAATATCGAAAGGAATAATTATTAAAAAATTTGGCAGTTCCCAAATTTTCCTTCCAACGCCATGCTTCTTGCGAAAAAAAATTTAAAAAAAATCGTAGAGGAGTCTCGTTTAAAAGAGACTCGTATAACGCCGGGAGTTGTGAATAGAAGGAAACGAGTAATTAAGAAGTCTCGTGGTGGATGATCGAAATTCCTGGCTGAGGTTCTTCCGATTCAGCGTGTGATTGACGAGTATTATTGTTGTTGTCGTCTGGAGTTGGGGTGGCCGGCATGCTGTTTGCAGGACTCCCTGTGTCGATGCGAATCTGGGGAAGCAAATGCATGGCATGATTACCGGAAATCGGGCTCTCATAAGCAGGCGCCTCGGTCCAATCCTCATAGTCGTCATAGCTGGGCGGAGGAGGGATATGTACTGAGCTCACGTCGCCGTCGGCTCCTTCAGTAGGCGTATCTCGCCCGGAGTGAATGCTTTCGCTGAGCGTGGGAGTCAGAGTCAAGCCCGAAGACGGAGCCTGGCTGTTGGTCGTGAGGATTGACTGTGTCGAGTTGCGAGCCTCGCTGTTGAGCAATGGTCGCTGTTCCGATTCAGCCGAATTGGCACGAATCCGCGAACCGTCGTGTCGCACATGTCCCACCTCGGCGTAGTTTACCGAGGAGAAGCGCTGGTGACGGGTTTGAGACTGGTGCTCTGCAAGCATAGCCCTGGCTGATGTCCCGTTGGCCTGGTTCAGTTCACGGGAGGCCTGGCTGTCGCGGGTGATTTGCTGGAGACGAGCAAAGTCGTTTTCAGCGAGGGCTTCTCGGCGCTGGCGCTGGCGCTCTTCTCGCTCGGCGATTTCCTCGCGGCGTCGCAGTCGGATCTGATACAGAGACTCCATTTCCCCTTCGCGGCGTTCTTCTTCCTCTTCCGCTGTTTCGGGGAATTCGAGGACCATGTCCATGTCAGCCCGCTCGCCCTCACGGCCGATGATTTGTTCTTCCTCCTTTGGCAGACGGCTATATGATGGCAGAGTGATGATCGATCGTATCGAATGTCCTCGCTGAGGAGCGCTTTCATTGGCATTCATGGGGGTCTGTGGAGCGGTGCGGTTAACGGTGGTGGTGGATACATTCTGGCGCTGTGAAATCGATGCCGTATCGCCAATGAACCTCTCTATGGAGTCATTTCCGTAAGCATTCCTCCCAAAAACACATCGACTGGAGACAGGCTTACTTTTCCCCGGATTCCATCTCCACCAGAGGCCTTTCAGGTAGTTTCCAGGCAGCAGCCTCGGTTCCACATCTTTAAGTCGTAACCGGCGCGAAATAAAAAAGGCTGACAGTACGACAATTAAAAAGCCCGCGGCAGCAATACCGACCTGGTATCAAGATTTAGTAATCGCCATCAAATCTTGACAATATAAAACACAAAAAAAAAGGACTGGCGCCGAGACTCACCCAAAGACCCGACGGGATCGTCGTCGGCGAGGAGTCACCCGTGGCGCGTAACGTGAGCTCTCCATGTAAAGGGAGATACATTGCTGCACAGTCGGTTTTATATTCACAGAAAGGAACTTCCAGATGGCAATCACAAGGCCATGGAGGCAATGATGATGATGGAGAGCCAGCACACACAGACGTGCAGGTGAAGGAGAAAGAAGTAACTAGTCCGTATCGTCGTAAATAATAGTACGTGAAGATGGCGGAGCAGTCGGATCGGGTGTCTAACTGCAAAGGTCGAGTGGAGCCGGCAGCTTGCGTAGGCTCGACCGCTGCTGCGCTTTGGTCTCTGCTTGTCTTTTCGTCACTTCTTCTTTTCTAATTAACTGTTGCAAGTGCAGAACAGCAGAGTCAGATCAGAGGACGAGTTCAGCACGGCACGGGCGCAGCATGTTTCCATATTAATGCTAATTAATCATTGCCGTTCAGGAGAAGGAAAAGGGTTTATTTCTGGGCCGCGGTGACAGGTCGCCAAGGGAGACCAGACTCACCAAAAGACTCCCACAGGGCCAGTCGATTGCCGTAAACTTGGCGCAAACTAATGCAATACGCGCTGCCCCCGGCGACAAGGGCAGCCATTGGCCTGCGGGCGTCACAGCGTGTTCGAGTGCGTATTACTACGTATAAGGCGTATAAGACATTGCGGCCCACGGGCAGCGCTGATTAGCGGAGATCCCCCAGTCGGCTCCACTGTCTGATTCAGCCTTAACCACAGCCACGTATTGTTGCATTCATTATTACATTAGTGACCATACGTTACCACTGGCATCATCATTACTTGTTGTATACTAGGCTGGTCTTGATATTGTTCTCGTATCCTGTGGCAGTGTCATTTCAGCTTCAGTCGGCCAATTGATATCACATGGTAGCTTTGAGGTTAGGTTGACGCACGTGGCTGGGAAGCTTATCTATATCCACGTTCCACATGGAATGATGTTTGACAGCAAGGAGCCATACTTATCAATTGATTGATTGTATTGATCTATCTCACCGGACTACGTGTAAGCATAGAAAACATTTTTATACTGAGACATCAACTGGTATCAACCGATATCAACCCCCAGCATATCTCGCAGCCGTCCATCCCCCCGCTGCAGCAATGTCTGATACCTCCCCTGTTCCACCACCCTCCCCTGGTCAATCACCACCACACTGTCCGCGATCTGCATCATCTCAACCGCATGCGTAACCAAAATGACTGTCAAACGAGCCGACATCCGCAACTTCTGCACAGACTGCCGTATCGCCGCCGCGCTCTCCGCGTCTAGATTCGACGTCGCCTCGTCCAGAATGAGTACTCGCGGATGCCGCACCAGCGCTCGCGCAATCACCAATCGCTGGATCTGCCCTCCAGACAGGGACAGGCCGCCTTCGCCGACCACAGTAGAATAGCCCTCGGGCAGGGAGCGGATGAACTCGGCGATGCCGGCAGCTTCGGCTGCGGCTTCGACATTCTTCATCCCGCGCAGCCGCGAGTATGAGTCTAGGCCGTATGTGATGTTGGCGCGGATTGTGTCTGCGAAGAGGCGCGGGTGCTGCGGGACATAAGCGATTAGGGTTCTGAGTGTTGGCATGTGTAACTGTCTAATGTCCACGCCGCCCAGCGTCAGCGCGGCTGCTTTGCCTGCCGGAGGGTTAGGACAGGCGTATAGACCGAGGAGCAGCGAAACAATTGTCGATTTGCCAGAGCCGGAACTCCCGACAAGTGCGACACAGCTGTTGCCTGGGATCGTGAGGGAAATGCGATTTAGGACCTTGGCTTCTGGCCGTCCCGGATAGCTGAAGCCCAGATCCTTGAATTCTATCGGAAGCGGTTCAAAGACTCGCAGTTTCCCTGTATGCTCATGCGACGAGCCAGACGGCAGACGGGACAGTTCAATCAGTCGAGTAGCCGTGTCGTTGGCTGAGTTGACTTGAGGAACTGCAAGAAGAGTTAGACGCTGTGTTTTTGAGAGCTATGGGGAAGATAAACATACTCCAAGACATGACCGAAACTGCATATCCCAAGCTAAACAAAATCATTGTCAAGACAGATAAAATAGACGTCGTGTTGGCCCTGTCTGAAGCTCCCAGTTCAGCCGCATAGTAGAAAAGCATAGCTTAAGACGTTAGATTTTTCCTGTATTCCTCTAAAGAACAGAATACTCACAGCTTGCAAAAATCACCGCTGATTCAGTCAGACCGTAGACAATCCCCGAATAGAACCCTCGTTTTAATCCCAACCCCAAAGCCATCTTCAAGAGACGCGAGTGTTTGGACTGGAAATGGTGTTCTAAAGTAAACGCCCTCACGGTACGAACATCGACAAAGGTTTCGGAAAACACAGATGCCACGAACTCATTCAACTCGTTTGTCCGTTGCTCCCACTTCTTATTGACCACATCCAGCCCTTTGCTGATTCCATACCAGACTGGCGCACAGGCAAGACTGACAAACGTAAGTCTCCAGTTGAGAACAAAGCTCCACAAAATGGCAATAATGCAGGTCATCACCGCGATCATTGCCAGCCCTCCAAACCTGCCTGCCAGGTTACGGATTTCCTCGGCATTTTGGTCTAGGCAGATAGTTAGTTGCATGGGGTGGTTTTCCTTCTCATCGAACCAGCAACAGGGTTGGTTCAGTATCCGGCGCATGGATTTTGTGCGCAGTTGGTCCATCCAGGCTTGGCTGCAGTATTCCAGCAAGTAATGCATGACAAATGTGATGAGCGCGTCGCACACTGCCAATCCCAAGATGCCGATGGACCATTTCTTCGCTACAGTGGATCGACTGGAATCAGAATAGAAGGACTCAAACAGCTGTGACAAGAGATAGCTGAAAATGGGACTAGCAGCTGCATGCAAAGTAGCCAGGATCATGCTGGCTGCGAGAAGAAACTTTTGTTTTGTGTTTAATACTGATGGAATACTGAGTAATGTCTTGTGTAGTGGTTGTGTCTGCTTTGCTTCGTTCTTGCATTGGCCTTCTTTGAAAAGGCGTTTAAAGACATGGCGTTTAGATGACGAACGCTTAACGGACGAATGCCAACTTTTAGACGTGACTCTTTTATAGCCTTTTCCAGCATCGTCAGAGTAAACTGGAATAACACTCTGACGACGAGTAGCAGCTGGAGGCATAGGAACAACCGTGGAATCTCGAGCTAACCTGCCCAAGGGAAGAAACTCATTTGCAGTATGTTGGTGATGAAAAAAACTTCCTTCGGCAGTATCCACTGATTTGATTGGGTCCGACTGGGCGTTGGCATCATATGGCGAAACCCACGAGGTTTGCTGAGGAAGCAGTCTTCTCTCATCTGACTCAACAGTTTCTATCAAACTTGATGTCTCGCTGTCGTCAGTGGATACTAGCCACGAGTCTTCCAGCTCGTCTTCAGCAAAGAAATGATCCAGATATGAAGGAGATTCTGTAAAGTCTTCACTATCAAACTCGTTTTCGTAGGTTTCAGTAGTTGTGAATATTTGCAGCCCCTTTCTCACCAAATCCTTTTTGAGTCCAGAGTCGGCCACACCTCCAGAATCCAAAACGTAAACGAGGTCGTCATCGAGAATATTGCTAGTATCGTGTGTGATGATGATAGTGGTCCTCTCCTTTCTCCATTCTCGAACAGCGTTCATAACGGCAACTCTGTTTTCAAAGTCCAACGCACTGGTGAACTCATCAAGAATCAGAACCGCACTGTCTTTAATTCTACTTCGCGCAATAGCGACCCTCTGTTTCTGCCCACCACTCAAGAGGTTGCCTCCGACTCCAACAGCAGTATCCAGCCCCTGGGGAAGTTTGTTAATGGTGCTTTGTAGACTTGCCGTTTCTATGCACATTCTCATTGTGTCACTCGTGATATTTTTGGGATCGTGAGTTCCAAATAAAATGTTGGTTGAAACTGTCTCGTTGAAGAGATAGCTATTCTGCTGAACTATGGTAAAGCTTTTGCGAATCCAAGACGTATCGATTGCACGAAAGGGAACTCCCCCGACTAGGATGCCTCCAGATGTAGGCGCATAGAATTGCAAAAGAAGATTCGTCAACGTGCTTTTCCCGGCTCCGCTGCGTCCGACAACAAAGACAGTTTTGCCAGCTGGAAATACTAGATTCAGGGATTTGAGAATCAGCCTGTCGGGCTGGAAAGGATAGGCAAACGAGACCTATCGCAGAGTCAGAGTTTGGCAACTACGCTAAAATTTGAGACAGACTTACATCTTGAAATCTAATATCCTCAGTATGAAGGTCTGGATATCGATCTCGTCGTACTCTAAGTGGCGGCTTTTCGACATTGGGATGAAGAAGATACGACCAGAGAGTCTCGCCAGCAATCTTACCTCTCTCCAATACAGTAAGTTGATGGACACCGAGTTCGATGGACTGCACAGTGAGCAAGCATGCCCAGAAGGTCGTCAAGACATCGCCTGATGTTAATTCCCCTGACTGAACGAGAGAACTGCCATACCAAAACCCCTGGACAAACATTGCAAACGTTGTCAGTCGAGCAAAGGCCAGTTGCATGGCAGTAAGAACCGCCAGTTTCAGGTACCACCGAGCAGCTGCTTTTACCTGTAATACTAGGTGCAAATACGTGGAAAATTCTCCGTTGAGGCATTTCACGCTATCAATGGAAGTGAACGCGTCGTACGCAAACTTGGAAGCTTCAGCCAGCTCCGCCTGCTGGGCCTTCATCATGGGGTTCATTCTCAAAGAAACGACTGAGATGATGACCGAAGAAACCGGAATCCCGGCCATTGTGACCAAAGCCACTTTCCACGATATGTAGAGCGCGAGGATTACTGCCAAAACGACCTGGGCAGTGTGTTGAAAGAGGAATCCCAGAGGCTGGGCTGTTGCAATCTGGAGTTCACGTATTTGTCTATCAAGATGGTCAGAAAAATCCCCACACAAGAAAATCAATGTATCAAAGAAGATAACCAAGAGACTTGCTTCTGAGAATGCGACAAGAACGAGCCCATCCCCTGTTCTCTCATATCGAACCACGAGAGATCCTGATCCAACAGGTTCGCAAAAAGCCTTTGCCACGCACATCTGACCTGAAACTCGGCGAACGTGACCCAAATAAACAAGAAACAAGCATTCAATACCCATGATGCACCTCCAATCACGAGAAGAATCAGAATATTCGATCGAACCCCTTCAAGCATCTGCGGGCCCTTGATTGTTCCATTGCCAAGCTGCGTGAAGAGCTCGAAAAGCTGCCCGAGATAGAACGCGAACACGATCTTGGTCGCGCTGACGGCGATTGTGATAACAAATGCAACTAGGAGGAGTGGGAGCTGGCGGATTGTGGTGAATCGAAAGAGCGATCTCCATCTTGCTTTGACTGGAGCGTCCTCGTTCTTTTTGGGCTCTGTCATGGGGTTGTTGCTGGATGGTCTCGTCTGTGAGAACCGCTTTGGGTTGTTTTCTGCCATCGTTTGCACAGGAGCCTTTTTCACCCACACTCGATATGTTGTCAGTCGAGGGTCTCTGGCTGGGCTGGCAACATTGTACCACAGAAATAAGGTCTCCAGGAGCGAGGCAGATGTTTGTAAACGCATATATCCGTGTAAACTGGTGTGTGGCAGACATATTTCCTAATAACATGAAGTTTCCATCGAGGACAATGGTTGTCCGCATCGGGTCTTATTATTGTTCTCTTTGTTTGCACCCGCCATCTCGCGTCATGTGATTCGTCTTATCATTCTAACATATTCACTATATTGTCCTATGAAATGAGATGCGTATGAAAAATGAAATATTTTGGGAATGAAGGTCTAAAGAGAAAGGGTATAGTAGTTGTACAGTTGACAAAACGACATTGACGCGAACGGAGAGGCCTCGCTGTGCTGCACGCATGTGCTCCAGACTCTCCAATCGGATAGAAAAAATAACGGGAGTAGATCTGCATGGAGCAAACACGAGATGAAGCGAGTGCCGTTATCTCCGACAGAGGTTTCTGATTTTGATTTCATAGATTCATCTGTTGACTCCATCCCAACTACTGGCTTTTGCCCTGCGCCTGTTCGTAAACCCAGTCATTCAGACCCGCGCGGTTTCTGCAGGGTTATTAGACAGGGGAAATAATAATAACAATCTTGTTGCAGAGACTTACCGGGAAATCTCAATGGCATAAAACTGCATGCGCATCGCTAGAAACCTGTATCAATAAAAAAAAGTCCCCCCTTTTCGTCAAAAGACAGCTACTCACCAAATATAGTAGTCTCCTGTTCATACTCCGACTTGGGGTCCGCGCGCAGCATAGTTCCAAAGTTATAATCATTGATCGTCTTCTCATACTCTTTCATAAAGTTGCGCCATCGCTCCTTGCCCGCTTTGCTTTTCATATCGTCTTCGTTGATTTTCTCGGCCGGGTTGAATTCGGGGAAATCCTTCTTGAAGTGCTCGTAGATCTCGTCGTCCATCTTTGTGAGGCGCAGTTTGGAGCCGGGGACTTTTTCGAGGATGGACCAGTATGTCATTAGATGTTCGACGGCTGTTTCGCGGAGGGGTTTTTTGGTTAATGGGCGTGGTTTCTGTAGAACGGAGGGACTATGTAAGTACCTTTGACAGCAAACTGCTTCTCCATCTGTGGAAGAAATTAGCAAGATGTTCACTATTATTTTGGTTGTCACAAGAGCAGTACTCACATCCTCAAAGTTCTCCGCCGTCTCTGGGTCAAATGGTTTCGACATTTTGAATAGCGGTATGTATATTCACTTGCTCTAAAAATGTACTGTGTAATCGCACAAAAAGTAGAAGAAAAAGATGCGTACAAGTTCCAGTTCGCAAGATATGGTTGTTGGCAAGTTCTCGAAGTGTCGAGAGTCTTTCCGTTCCCCGCGCTTTAATTTTTTTTCTGCCGCGCCGGCTGTCCCGCGCTGCCCCTCCAACTCTCGCCATACGTCATACTACCACGATTAATGTATTATATAGATAAGTTTAGTTTGGAACGGAAGTTTAATGTTGATATACTGAAATGTCTTCCTTATCATGAATGTACAAAAAGATTAATGCTGCCAAAAGGGCTCCGCCCGTGGGATATCTGAATGCTTTCCAGTACAAACCAGCCATCGACGCTCCTCAATATGTGTACGCGTTGAAAACAGCAAGACGAGAGTCGTTCAGGAATGAGTGGCAGAAAAAATAAATTAATCAAGGTCGCTGTCGGCGTCGTCTGGGAGTTCTTCAAATCTGCCCTCTCGGACTGCCTGGGCGACGGGGTTTTCTGCCTGGATGAAACCATTTGCCCTGGCTCTGTGACATCAAGTAAGTATAATGAAGCGTAAATAGTAGTTAAAATATTCGGTGCTACGTACCTCTCAAAAAGTACGAAGAGTCTCTCCGCCTCTCGCTCCTTCTCTTCCTGGGTCATAGGAGGGCCAGCATCCTGGGGTTCTGCATCGAACCGCTGGCCCGTAATCGGGTTGATGCCGGGGTCTGTATTCGTTGAAAAGGCTTCTTGGGCATCCTGCGGAATCTGGATTCCACGAGACGCCAAGAACCCTGCAGCGAAGCCGTAGCCAATGTTCTTTGTTAGGCTTTCCGCATCCTTGTCGGACAGCACAAACATGAGTTCTGAAATGGTTGTCTTGAGGTGGACCGATGGAGATGTAGACAGGTTGAGGAGCTTGGAAGATAGTGTATCGCTACGTCCAATTGGAACGCTTCGGTCGTTGTCTTCGGGCAAAAGGAGCCATTGCATGTATTTCCTCGGCCCTTCTGGGGCAAACTCGTAGATCGTAATCAGCAAATGCAGCAAGGGCACAGCACGAGGCTCCAATTCTTCTGGAGTGTACACCCGCACAGCGGAATCCAGTATGTTGATTAACTTGTCAACATTACAGTTCTGGTTGAACTTCGGGAAAAGCGGGCTGCTTTCAAACTTGCCCGGTTTTTCCTCTAGGTCGAGCGTCGATAGGGCATTGACGAGGTAGCCAACGAGGCCGTCGAGTGGCTTTGCAGGGATATCAATGCGGCTAATGATTTTGAACATGTGAGAAATTATAGGAGTAAAGGAGTCTGCCAGGCTGGGGTAGAGCTTGGCCACATTGAACACCAGTTTCAGGGTATCTGTCAAGGCCAGTTCGTCGATCTGCGGCAGGTCTTTTCGGCCGCTTTTGGGGAATTGCTTCGCGTGGCGTGTCACTTGCTACGCTAGGTAAGCAATGTGATAAAAATCTAGCCTGGAGTTTCAGGACATACATAGCAGATATTATCGGCCAGAGAATGCTTGGTAATAAGAGTACCAAATTCAATGTCGGTGCCGTAAGTGGTCAAAAATAGAATCCGCGATATAATCATTTCATCATCTGAACTGTCAGTCTGTACCACGTGTTAGCAAACAATGCCATAGTATGCAACTGGTGAGTATTAATTACCTTGAGCTTCTCGGCTACACGACCAGCATATCCCGTGTTGACAAAGACTTGGCGCATGTTCGGATTCAGGAGGAGCGCATTTGCAATGCAGCGCAAAGCAGCCCGTCTGATATCGACGGTTTCGCCGTCCAATCCATATTTGGCTAACAGATTGATTCCCTAACGAAATCAGCAATGGCGACGTCAAGGTCTTACGGCGCAATAAAACTCCCGCTACCTTGTCTGAATAAATGGGGTCTGCATTTGTCGGGTCTGTGCCATGCTGACGCAGGGTCAACAGCGTCTGCACTTTTTCTGTGCCAATACTTAGCATTCTTTCTCATTCGCTCTGTTCGTATGGGGGAGTTTTCTTACCTGTAGACGACAGCTTCTTCGCAGAGAAATCATTTTCTAGCAATTCCACCAGGCGAGCTACCTCCTTGAGCTTCTCTATATTGACAGAGGCTCTAGTCAGCTACCGAGTTGAGTCATGACTGTGATTGCGACTCGACTCACCTGAGCCCTGCAGGCCACTGCCCAGCATCATTATGTCAAAATAATTGTCAACTCATGCACACAACCAAAACAACTTAGTCGTCGTGACAGTCACAGGTGTGAGCAGTAGAGAGGACCAAGGACAAAGGACTCCGCTGGGTCAACTGGTGTTTGCTGGCAGACAAAGCCACCAGCAATCAGAAACCTGTTGTGAAGGACAAGCATTTAATGATTAGTCAATTAACTCCCCCGCGGCTCCGCCCATGCCGCCTTGCCCTTCTTGGTTTAATGCGACGCTTGTCCTTGCCACGGCACGTGCTGTCGATCTCGCCCAACGCGGGAATTTCTCTCGGCCGGCGCGAATTCCAAAAAGGAAATTCTTGTTCCATGCTTTCTCCGAAATCCGAGTGCAGCATCTCCGTTATCTAAATACCTCCGGCAGGTCATATTTGTGTGTCTTCATACGGTTAAAAGATCGGGCGTAGGTATTAAAGTCCGAGCTGGCGGTGCGCGCTGCTCAGCTATCTTGCTGGTATAAAAGGCCATTGTCTGCACGCAGAATGCAATATTGGCAGCATCATCCACTTCACTACATTCTTACCAATTAACTTACATCGTTTGAGATATAACCATCCAAATGGCATCCAGCCCAATCGTCTTGATTACTGGAGCCAACACCGGACTTGGTTTCGAGACTATAAGATCGCTGTTGCAGTCAACCAAAGCCTACACGATCCTGCTGGGAGGCCGGAGCTTAGACAAGGCCAACGCTGCGGTCAAGGAGCTTGAAGCAGAATTTCCCCAGAGCACCAGCGTTATAAAGACCATCCAGGTGGACATTGAGGACGACGACTCTATTGCCAAAGTGTACGAGCACGTCACCAGCGAGTATGGCCGTGTTGACATCTTGATCAACAACGCAGGTGAGGATGACGTCATCTATCGAAATATACCATATCTAACATATCATGTGCAGGAGCTTCGTTTGACCAGCAACTAGCTCTCGGAAAGATTTCCATGCGAGACGCGTGGAACAAGGCATGGAATGTCAACACCACCAGCACATGGATCATGACGCATACCTTTGTGCCGCTGCTCCTCAAATCTGCAGATCCAAGACTCATCTTCATCGCGAGCGGCACCGCGACGCTGACCGAGTCTGAGAACCAAGCCATCAAGGTTAACAGCATCCCTGAAAAGGGCTGGCCCAAGCAGGGTCCGTCGGTCGTCGCCTATCGATCTAGCAAGACCGGTATGAACATGATGATGCGCGAGTGGCACAGGCTCCTGACTCCAGACGGAGTCAAAGTCTGGGCCATCTCGCCTGGTTTTCTTGCCACGGGCCTGGGCGGGAACAAGGAGATGCTCAAGAAGATGGGTGCTCTGGATCCAACCATCGGCGCGACTCTGGTGCGAGAGGTAGTTGAAGGGGGCCGGGACCAGGACACTGGTAAGGTGGTCCGTCGCGACGGCATTCAGCCATGGTAGACTACATTTGGAGATTAGATGAATAAATATACCCATGGACTTTTTATGAAAGTAGTCTTTTCAGAATCCGAGTTCCAGGTAGACGGAGAAAACGTTGAGCAATGGTCACCTGACCTCGGCGACTGCCCGCCGCCAAGTGGCTCACTCGGGAAGGAGCAACCTTTGCGCTCTGTAAATATTCATGGATGACAGACGCAGAAATGTTGGGCAGATAAACTGCCAGAATCGGCTTCATAATCGACAATGTCTGACTTTTCGAGCTTCACGGGCAAGTTCCGAGCGCATACAGGTCCCACACAGGAATTCCCCGCTCTAAAGGTCACGAAACGACCAAGAGAGTCGCATGTCTGCAACCAGTGCAGGAAATCCAAACTCCGGTGCGATCGAGGGCAGCCGTGCAGCAGTTGTCTAAAACGAAACGAACCACATGCCTGTTCATATCGCCACAATGCAGATTCACGTAGCGGCCATCAAGGTGCCGTCGAAAGCAGACTGGCACACCTGGAGTCATTGATTACGGATTTTCTGCACCAACGAAATTTAAGCTCGTCTCAGGATTATTTGACTCCTCAAGAACCCGTGGAGGTGGCAAGAAGTCACTTTCAAGAAGAAAAATCAGACACACCGGAATACGCCGGGTTCACGCACTGGTCCGCTGTCCTGGACGACATTCACGAACTGAAGGCTGTTCTGGGTGGCCCTCGGGCTGAATCGCCCGCTCCCTCAAAATCCGCACTCACGTCAAGCAGAGATCCGATCTTCGGGTGTCCAGATTCATACAATCTGCAAGAAATCATCGATGAATACCTACCGGCAAAAATCGACACGGATCGGCTTCTTTCGATATACTTTCAAGGCGAGGCTTTTGTTGTCCCATTCATTCATGCGTATCAATTCCAACGCATCTATCAAGAGTTTTGGAAAGACAACAAAGCAGTTAACCCGCTGTGGCTTTCCATCCTTTTTTCAATTTGTTGCATGGCGTCTCTCATCAGGGAAAAGTCTGAATCCAGCGGAATATCCCCGCCCACTATGACCGCCCAGAGTGCTAGGTTCCATACAGCAGCCGGATGCTGCCTGGTTGTCGGGGAATACTATCGGCCGCAGTCTTATGCGGTAGAGTCACTCGGTGTATATGCGCATTGTAAAATTTTGAGATCCTTGGATCCTTCTAGAGAAGCCGGGGCAATTCTCGGCATGGTTGTACGCATGGCGTACCAGATGGGTTATCATCGGGATCCTGACTCTTTTGGATCTCTGACCGTCTTCGAAGGCGAAATGCGTCGTCGGTTTTGGGCGGTAACCAGGCAGGTCGATGTGATGATCTCGTTTCAACTTGGCCTTCCAAGTAATATCTACCCGGAGAACTGCGACACTCGGTCGCCGAGGAATCTCTTAGACTCGGACTTTGACGTCGACACCCAAGTCTTACCGGCCTCTCGATCCGAGGATGAGCCAACCAAACTGCTCTGGTTTATTGTCAAAGACCGACAATTATTCAGCTTCTTCAAGATCTGCCAAGATGCGCTTTCGTTTAAGGAAAAGTCCGAAACAGAAATTCTCCAGCTGGACGAAGAGGTTAGACAGACTCACACGACCGTGCCAAAAATCCTTCGAATACGTCCCTTTTCTGAATCAATCACAGACGATCCATTTCTTATAATGACCCGGCTATATATTGAATTCATTCATCTCAAAAGTTTATGTATTCTCCATCGCAAATACATGGCTCGGGGTAGTATTTTTAGCGCCAAGGTTTGCATCGAGTCCGGAAGAGACCTGGTCAGTCAATTCATCGAAATGCATAAGGAAATATCGCCTGGGGGTCGCTTATATGCCACGCGTTGGATGCTCAGTAACTTTACCATGAACGATTTCCTGCTCGCCATCATGGTGCTGTGTCTGGCTGTGCATACCTACCGGAAAGGAATTCTGCAGCCCCCCGTCATCGACGCCTTTCTTGAAGAAGAATTGCTCCAACTACTCCGGCAATCACTTGATATTTGCGTTGAAAAATCTCCAATATGCAAAGATGCTCAGCGGGTTTCCCACGCGCTGCGTCTCATTTTGAACGGCACTTCAACGCCTGTCACGACTGAATCTCAACGAGGAGGTATCAACCTCGAAACGCTGTCTTTACAAGCAGCCCATGGCCATGCAGACGAGGCGCTGTCTTTCGATATCACCGAGCCGTTCGCGTTTATGGGCAATGATTTCGAGAACCTCGACTGGTTCCATTTCGACCATAACATGGCCAATACTCTGCCGTAGACCTCTGGCAAAATATCCAAATATAGAGAGGAGCAGCAAATTGATGTCACCGGCCTGTGCGATTGGCCAGTGCGTGCCTTAGCCCTGTTAGTATTTTACTATTTCGGGCTTTGGCGCTCGCTCCGGGAAGCCAATAACTTGACAGCTAGCTCCCCACCGCGTTCTGGATCCTCCGCAGATCAACACGGCTCAAGTCACGAGTTCCTTGCGTCAACAGGCTCAACGTCCAACAATTCTCAATCTGCATTAAAAGGCCCAAGCCACGCTTGGCCTTGGTCAGCCACGCAGCATTCTGTCCCACAGGCACTCCACCGCCAGCGATTGAGATTGACTCTGGGCAGCGCCTGGGTCTTGTGCACTTTTCATTTTCAGCTTGTTACGCGATTTTAGGCAGCATTGTTCTTGTTCTGCGTTTGGACGACACTTTCTCTCTTGGATACAAATACAGTCTTTTCTTCCACACACATCTGTTTAGCATTGCATTTGCATTTGCAGCGTTATTTTCGCGGTGATGGCTCAGCTGCCCTCCAAACTTTCCGCGTTCTCCAAAAAGAGCCTTTCGGCTCGCGTGGTCATCTCGTATGTCAGTCCTCGGTTTATCCTTCTACTAATGCTAACCGGGTTACAGATACATCTTTGACTATGTCATTATCATGTAAGTGTCGAAACTCAGAACCACATCCAACAGGCACAGGAGGCTAACATCCTAATGCAGCGCCTTTGCTATCGGATTCTATATCTTGGATCGAATCGAGCCCTACCACCAGCATTTTTCATTAGACAACAAAAGCCTGCAATACCCGTATGCCGTACACGAACGCGTCACGATTCAAGAAGCCCTCTTGATCTCGATCCTCTCCCCCATCGTCATTATCGCCGTGTACACGCTATTGATCGACGGGCTCTTTTCACACCACAAACCGGCCTCGGATCACACGGGACGGCGGAAGCTGACGGGTCCCTACCGGCTGAAAGATCGCCTGTGGGAGCTGAATTGTGGGATACTAGGTCTGTTGCTTTCGCAAGGTCTGGCCTTTATAATCACGCAAACGCTGAAAAACGCCTGCGGGAAACCTCGTCCGGACCTGATCGATCGCTGTCAGCCCGCTATTGGAAGCCATGACCTGCCAGTCTATGGCCTTTCCAACTCAACCATCTGCCATGGTGATCCGGCCTTGATCAAGGACGGATTCCGCTCTTGGCCGTCTGGTCATAGTAGCTGTAAGTCTGAATGACCTTTTTTTTTTTTTTGAAAGACAAAGCTGACACGCGGTTCAGCCTCCTTCGCTGGTTTATTCTACGTCTCGCTATACCTCAGCGGCAAAATGCACATCATGGACAGTCGTGGCGAGGTTTGGAAGACAATAATCGTCATGATCCCTACTCTTGGGGCTGCCCTGATTGCTGTGAGCCGCATCATGGACGCCCGACACCACCCTTTCGATGTCATCACTGGCTCTCTACTCGGAGTCGCCATGGCGTGGGCGTCGTACCGACAGTATTTCCCCCCGTTGTCGGAACCGTGGAAGAAAGGACGGGCATACCCGATCCGAAGCTGGGGCACCGAACCAACCCGGCACGTCCCCCTGGTGCCGGACGACGACGAAGACGACGCCGTACCTTTGCGCAATGTGGATGAAGAGCAGTTGCACAATCGTCGGCCACGAATGATGGACCAGGGCGTCGTTTCTCTCGAGCCTAGCACACAGGCGGCGCCACTACCGGGAGGCGTGTATAACCGCCGGCGGGATCGCGATACGTACTCGTCTTCGTCGAGCGAGGATAACCACGAGGGTTTTGAGATGACAGCGTCTCAGTATGGGCGACGACAACCCGAGGTCGACTCCTCTTATCAGCCTTACGACACTGGGTATCACCCTGCTGCTAGGCCGGTCAGCCCGCCGGCTGTGCACAGCGGTCAAGTCAGGCACTTGGCCGGAGAACCATGATGAACGATTTTGTTTATATTGTTTAGATAAAAAGAGGCCCATGTAGAAATTCAAATCTGTCACTCACAGCTATCATACTCTGCGGCTACATCGGAAGCCAACAGGAAACCAGCGAAGGCTAGACCAGGCTAGACAAATAGGAGATAAACATTATGCCTCGTGGCCTGCGCCTTACAGACGCACGGAGACATGGCTACTGGGCAATTGCACGGAGTAATTATCCGAAGACTGCATCGATCCTTGCGCTAGGCTGGTGGTTGCTCATGGATACGGCCTGGTGCGAATCCGATCTCTGACGTGCATGGGCTGGGCCTGTTCCCCCGCCATCGCATTAATTTAACCTGTTGGCTTCCCAGCCTCCCGGTGAAACAAACGCTCCTCCCCTCTCGACTTTTTTCTTCACCTATAATAATACATCTCACCTTTCTCTCCGTTGCGATCTTTATTTTGAATATACAAATTTTTATCTATTTGGCTGCTGCCCTGTTATGCGCCGTCCTGCCCGACCAGCTGCGACTCTGTGTTTACTGCTCTAGTTGCCCCCATAGTAACGGGTTGCTAGCCACGCTGAGCCCCGCAAACGCATACAGAAGACTCCGTGCGCTCGCATAACAAGCGCAGGAACTTGATCGATTTGGCATCCAGCATCCCAGATATTTTTGTGACTACATACTGCAAGTTACGGTCAAGATGATCGGCAGTCTCCTGTTCATCTTCTGGCGGCTGGTGGAAATCACCTTTTTGATTCCCATCATCGGCATGCTGGTGAGTTCTACTAGATAACGAGAACGATAGAAACAATACTGACCGACCACAGGCATACTTTGTCCATGGCTTCCTCGACAACAACCAGCTCACGCCGCCGTACATCCTGGTGCTATTCATCGTCAGCACCATCGCCGTCTTCTGGTGCGCCGACACGGTTCTCCGCTTTGGCAGCACCAAGCGCTCCGCCGGCTTCGTCGCGCTGATGGACCTGTGCTTCTTCGGTGCTTTCATTGCTGCCGTGTACGAGCTGCGTTTTATTGCCGACGCCGACTGCAGCAGCTGGGACACTGACAGCGTGTCGGTCTCGCTGGGACCTTTTGGCTCGGTGGACTACAACGGCAGGCATCTCAATGTGAACAAGACGTGTGCGATGCTCAAGGCTTCGTTTGCGATGGGCATTATGCAGATTTTGTTTTTCTTTCTGACTGCCATCTTTGCCATGTTCATTTTCAATCACCACCGTGATGACACTGTTGTCAAGGAGACTGTGGTGCGTCGACGCAGCCACAGCAGCCGTCGTGGCCATCACCACAGCGGTCGTCGCAGCTCGTCGAGTCGACGACACTATGTGGTTTGATCGGAAACCATGACAAGGGAGAAATAAATGAGGAAAGGTTAAAAAAAGGTTAAAACTTCAAAAGAGCTAGGAATTTTCTGGATCACGAGCAATGAACCATTGATGTACTTTATGCGATGACAACGTGTGTTTGTTTTATTGCGCACCCTGTAATTAGTTAGATGAATAATACGATGTGACATGTTCAATACTTTTGGATATATACATACTGTGTGCCCAACAAAAAATTAAGAAAGAAAAAAGAAAGGAAAAAAAAAAAGATCGATCGACATCCCCGCACGGCAATCTCCGCTTCTTTAGGTACCGCTGCTGCTGCTGTTGTCGGCGGCCGCCTGCGATAGGGTGTCACCGATCTACCTCTTGCCACCCTTGCTTTCACACGATGCTACAACATTAAATCAACGAATATCATATCCTTGATGCTCTGTTTTCAGATGCTTCTTTACAACTGCTTCAGCCAGTCTCTAATAGTCCAAACTCCCACGAAAACGACTCGCTGAACATTTGCACAAGCAATCGGCGAGCTCCGTCGCCAGTTACACTTATCATATATGCGGGGAAAACTCACGTCATTTAGTATTCACAATCTCGATATCCATATTCAAGATAATATCATTGTTCAGGGCATTCATACCGAATTCTACGACTTATGGAACATATCCCTTGGTGAACGCTGACCGTCGCCACCGTCTCCAATGACCACCACGTCACTCCATCAACATCGTTATCCTCACCAACACCAACATGGCCGATCTTACCACTAGGCCATTTGAAAACGTGTATCCAGAAGCTCTGGATCAATTTAGGGATCGAGAATACCCGTTACTCAAAGGTACGTTTGTTCTTGCTGCTAAATTGATATCCAATCTAACTCGCCACCAGACGTCACCTACCTTGACCATGCCGGAAGCACATTATATGCAAAATCACTAATCGAGTCATACTGCCACGACCTAACCTCCAATATCTTTGGCAATCCACATTCTGCTTCGGCCTCCTCGCAGCTGACAACAGGCCGCGTGGACGATATCAGGTTACGCGTGCTTCATTTCTTCAACGCCGATCCGGATGTCTACGATCTTGTGTTTGTGGCCAATACGACAGCGGGCATCAAGCTAGTTGCAGATACGCTGCGAGACTATCGAAGTGAGAGTGGTCAAAACGGCTTTTGGTATGGCTATCATGTCGACTCGCATACCAGCCTAGTTGGGGTGCGTGAGGTGGCCGACCAGGGCCACCGATGTTTTGAGTCAGATAGTGAAGTCCAGCAGTGGATTAACAGCCGCCCCGGTTCGGATGATAATACGACACGGCTATTCGCATACCCTGCGCAATCAAATATGAACGGTCGGCGTCTGCCTCTTCAATGGTGCAGCCAGATCCGGAGGCCCGAAAACCGAAACACTTTCACTCTCCTCGATGTCGCAAGCTTGGTCACCACGACGCCGCTAGATCTGAGCAATTCTCTGATTTCCCCTGACTTTGCAGTGCTCAGCTTCTACAAAATTTTTGGTTTCCCCGACCTCGGTGCGCTGCTTGTCCGAAAAGACGTGGGCCATATCTTCCAACACCGGCGATACTTTGGTGGAGGAACTGCCGATATGGTCGTCGCACATGGCAGTGCCCAATGGCATGCAAAGAAGCAGGCTTCTATACATGATCAGCTAGAGGACGGCACCCTTCCATTTCACAACATCATAGCATTAGACGCGGCGTTGAACGTGCATAACAGACTATACGGCTCCATAGAGAATGTTGCGGCTCATACATCTCTTCTGGCTCAGAAGTTGTTTCACCAGCTTTCGTCACTCAAGCATGCAAACGGCTCGCCCGTATGCCACTTTTATACCTCGCCTAGTTGTTCGTACGGAGACACGACTACCCAAGGCCCCATCATTGCTTTGAATCTTCTCGACAGCAGTGGCAGATGGATCGGCAAGTCTGAAGTCGAAAAGCTCGCTTCTATCAAAGGCATTCACATCCGATCCGGAACCTTATGCAACCCGGGCGGCGCAGCCAGTTTACTCGGTCTGAGTAACGAAGACATGGCAGCCAACTATAGAGCTGGCCAACGCTGCGGCGACGAAAACGACGTGATGCACGGCAAACCCACGGGAGCACTCCGACTGAGTCTTGGAGCCATGAGCAGCTCGCACGATGTCGACACTTTTGTTTCTTTTGTGCAGGAGTTTTATGTCAACGTGGCTCTGCCACCTGCGGCCACGGATTCGCCGACTTCTACACAACTTGACCCTCTGGTTGATAATAGGTTCTACGTTGAAAGCCTATGCGTCTACCCCATCAAAAGCTGCTCTGGATTCAAAGTCCCCCCTGGAGTAGCCTGGCAAGTGAGCCAAAAAGGGCTCGCCTGGGACCGTGAATGGTGCATTGTCCATCAGGGCACCGGCGCTGCACTCAGCCAGAAACGATACCCCCGAATGGCTCTGATTAAACCATACTTAGATTTTGAAAACGGCGTCCTCCGCATTACTACTATTTCTGCTACTGCTGCTGCCACCGATGGACCAAGTCTGGAAATTCCGCTCTCCAGGCACAATGACCCGCAACTCGTCGCAGCAGGTAGCTGGCAAGAGTTCAAACGCAAGTCATCGCGAGTCTGTGGTGGCCAGCTTATGATGCAGGTTTACTCGTCGCAAGAAGTATCTACTTTTTTCTCGGATTTCCTTGCTGTTCCTTGCACTCTGGCGCGCTCTCCTACGCATGATAACAACGGTCTGCACCATGCAAAGACGGCGACTGTGACGAGATCAACGTCCGTGAATCCAGACCTCATGCCTGGATCTTTCCCAGCTGATCCGTGGTATACCCCTCCTCCTCCTTCTAAAGATTCTGCCCAGAATCAAAGCCTGTCCAACGACAGTCCTATTCTTTTGGTTTCTCGCTCGTCGGTAAATAGACTCAACGAGCAGATTAAAGCAAACTCCAAATCTTCAAACACGACTTCTGGAACTGCTACTGCCGGCACAAACAAGGCCGTTGCAGCCGATGTATTTCGAGCAAATATAGTCGTGGCCGAGAACCTCTCTTCCCCATTACAACAACCACCCGAGCACAACAACACTCTTCCCAGAAACGGCGGCGATTCGTCCCGACCATCGCTACTAAACTCTGAACAGCCATATATCGAAGATACATGGTCATCATTCACTATCGGATCCGCTAATCTATCGTTTGACGTGTTTGGGTCTTGTCAGCGATGTCAGATGGTATGCGTGGATCAGATTACTGCTGAAAGGCGCCAGGAGCCTTTTTCGACGCTGGCAAAGACCAGGCGGATCGGCGGGAAAGTGCTATTTGGGCGGCATGCTGGGTTGTCCTTTTTGGGAGAGGATGATGATGATCAAGTTATTACTGTTGGAGACGTGGTTATACCGTCTTATGAGTGAACTCGACGTCGGGTTAATATTAAAGGCTCTAATAGTGACACGTATAAAAGGTTGAAATGTCTAGTACATATATTCAAACTGATCAATCCGTTCCTAATAGATTTATACATATAATAATACAACTAAGGACATTGAGAGTAGTTCCTTTTCTTAGCCCAGACCTCATCAATTAAATCTTCTGGACACAAAAAACGATAATTCGCCGACAAATATGCTGGGCAGAGAGACGCGATGACCTGGACAAATGAGACCAAAAATTGTTTCAAGTAGACTACCGCTTGGGCCACTTCTTCCATCCTCGTCCGTGTCCTCTCTGTAGGGACAGTTAGCTAGTGCATCAGAACAAAAAAGTAAATAAAAACAACTCACCTGCTTCCATAATCTGATCAGTTCCGGCATCTCCATCATAGCCTTCCTCCTGTCCTCGAGCTTCGTCTCCATCAACCGCTCCCACTTGTGACCCTTGACCTTCTGGCCAATACCAGTACCCTTGATAGCAAGACCACGCTCCATGCGGCGCGTTTCCTTGAAAATGGTCGACTTGCGGCCAATGGGCAGCAGTTCTTCGACGCCGTGTTTCTTGGCCAGCTTGACCAGGTCCGCCTGCATGCGCTGACTATACTTGGGACTCCACCATTTTTTGGTGCTGGAGATCTTTCTCGGGAGGAATGGGTTTGGGTATTCTTTGGACGTTTGGAGGAGCGCTTTGGATGGGGACCATAGGGTTGGGTCGGGTTTTTTGGTGCCCTTGGCGTCTCTGTTGGGCGTGTATGGGGATGGCAGTTTGTCGAGCTTTGCTGTGGTTGTAGTGCTTGTCGTTGTCGTTTCTGCTTCTGATCCTGCCTCTGCTTGTTTTTCTGCTCCTGCTTCAGCTACTGCCTCTGTTGCCGCCACTGTTTCTGCCACTGCTTCTGCTGATTCTGATCCCGCCGATTCTATCTTCACCTCTGCTTCTGCAACCGGTTCTGTCATGGCAGGCGGCAGGGTCATCAGGCTCGGCTGGGCAACTCCCGAATAATGCTCTGGCGGGTATTTGGCGAAGAAATTGAGGAGGCGCTGAGGCAGCGTAGACACAATACCGAGCTCGCTTGTGCTGACCAGGTTTTGCCCTGGCGTCGTCTTGGGCGTCTTGAGCGGTTTGATGGGCGTCTTGCCTCTTGCCAGTTTGGCGGCCCCTGTAGCGACCGACTTGGCTGTTGACCGGATTGCAAGAGTGGCCGACATCTTGCCAGGTCGCGCTCTCTTTTTTTCTGTGTTTCTCTGTATATGTGTGTTTTCCTGTTTGCAACGAGCGTGGATGGGCAATTGGCGTGAGTGAGTGATTGGGATGCTCCAGTATCGCGAGAGACAAAATAAATTGAGCAAGGCCGGGCGTCTTGCGCGCTAAGCCAAGTCGGGCGAACTAGCGCCGGAACAAAGCTAAAACGGCGATTGCACTCTTCCGGCCTTCTCACCCGCCGACTTTCTTCTTGACAATCTCCAATTCCACAACCCTCACTCGCATCGTCGCCCAGGCACACTCGCCCATACTCCATCCTGGTCGCTTTGCCTTACGTTACGATTTCTTGCTGTTACAAACTGAACTGACTCCTTCCCTGTCTCGGCTGCGAGCATCCGCGACCATGGCCGATTACTCTTTCGGCGGCAATGAGGAGGAGAACGCGGAGCTGAGAAAACTCGAAGTTGAGCTGGTAAGTGGTTTCTATCCCCGCCGATGAGCTGTATCCAGGCCTTCGCGCGCTAATGAAGTACAGGCCGAAGATCCAGATAATTTTGAGACGTGGGAGAAGCTGGTTCGCGGCGCCGAGGCGTTGGAAGGCGGAATCAATCGCAATTCAAACCCCCAGGCAATCACAACAGTGCGAAATTCATACGACCGCTTTCTTGCAAAGTTCCCGTTGCTGTTTGGGTACTGGAAAAAATATGCCGACCTTGAATTCTCCATTGCCGGCACGGAGGCCGCAGAGATGGTACGCTCTCTTTTTCTCCCAAACGTGCTCATTAAATGCTTATTAACTCGCGATAGGTCTACGAACGTGGCATCGCCAGCATCCCCACCTCGGTCGACTTGTGGACCAATTACTGCGCCTTCAAAGTAGAGACCAACCATGACTCGGATGTCATCAGAGAGTAAGTAGACTGGACTATTTCCCTTCCCCTTGACCCTTACCGACGCAGCGCCGTTCTTCTTTCCTCCGAGACTCGGATTTGCCAGTACTCAGGCCTGTGATTGTTTGAAATGAAATGGAGTTCTTTTGATGCTGGGTGAGATCGCTCGCCTGCCACCAGATCCCGAGATTACTTCTCACCCATTAAACTTCAGGCGCGCGCGCTCTTTCTCTCTCTCTCTCTATCTCTTCCCCCCCTTGGAGCATCTCACCACAGCTATCCAGAAACACCAGCTTGCCCCTTGTCATATCGAAGCTTCATAATTTTCGTGATGATCAAAGACATCAAAAGGACCTTCAAGTCTTGTCGCATTTGGGACCCAAATTCATGACAACAAGTTCTCATGTTTGCCAACCATCCAACCCCCTTCTGACCTCCTCTTACTCTCCTTCATGATTAGAATTAACGGCTAACATTTTTCGAATTAGGCTTTTTGAGAGGGGAGCAAATTGTGTGGGACTGGACTTTTTGGCACATCTCTTCTGGGACAAATATATCGAATTTGAAGAGCGTCTTGAGGCCTTTGATAAGATTTTCGGCATTCTCGGACGGGTTATTCACATCCCAACCCATCAATACTCGCGCTACTTTGAACGGTATCGTCAATTGGCACAGAGCCGTCCTGTGAATGAGTTGGCCCCACCTGAGACTTTGTCCGCGTTCAGAGCCGAAGTTGAGTCTGCTCAACTCCCTCCGGGATCCAAATCTGAAGCAGAGACTGAACGGGATCTTCGAATGCGCCTGGATACATACCATTTAGAGGTGTTCTCCAAGACACAGGCCGAAACAACTAAGCGCTGGCCTTATGAATCTGAGATCAAGCGCCCATACTTCCACGTGACAGAGTTGGATGAAGGGCAGCTCGCCAATTGGAGACGCTACCTTGATTTTGAAGAATCAGAAGGCTCGTATAGTCGCATCACCTTTTTATACGAACGGTGTCTTGTCACATGCGCCCACTACGATGAATTCTGGCTACGCTATTCCAGGTGGATGGCCGCACAACCTGACAAGGAGGAAGAGGTCCGAAACATCTATCAACGAGCAAGCACTGTTTACGTTCCAATTGCACACCCCACCGTGCGCTTGCATTATGCTTACTTTGAAGAGATGACTGACCACGTTGATATTGCCAAAGACATCCACTATGCAATTCTTGTCCAGCTTCCCAACCACATGGATACCATTGTTTCTCTGGCCAATCTTTCTCGTCGCCATGGCACTTTTGAAGACGGTATTCAAGTCTACAAGAGCCATATGGAGTCCCCTGACTGTGACGTGACCACCAAGGCAGCTCTTGCGGCTGAATGGGCTACTCTGGTCTGGAAGGTCCAAGGATCCCCGGCCGAAGCGAGAACTATATTTGAGAGTAACAAGCAGCAGTATCTGGCCAGCGGTGCATTCTGGGCCCGATACCTGCTGTTCGAGCTTGAACAACCCACAAGCCTAGAAACCGAGCCCGCTCAATACGAGAGAATCAAGGGTGTCGTCGATCACATCCGAAACAAGGGCACCCTGCCCACGGATGTAGTCAAGGATCTCGTGCAGAGCTACATGATCTATCTCCTTGAGCGAGGAACAAAGAGCGCTGCCAAAGAATACCTCACATTGGATCGTGAATTGCATGGCCCTCCTTCTGTTTCGTCCATAAACAAGGCGAAAGAGTCAGGTAAAGCCGCTGAGGTCATTCCTCAACCGCCTCCAGTCCCAGATCCAGCTGCGGCCGCCTACGCTTACTATCAACAGCAACATCAGGCAGCTTCCAATGGAGCGGTAAGTTATACTTGATGTCACAGATTTTGGCTCTGTATACTAATTGTGTCCAGGCTCAACCAGCCCAATATTGATCGCGCCCCCAATCCCCTTCCTTTGTGTTTTTAACTAATGTTTATCGGTGGCTGTTTCTTTCTTCGATCATAGAACATTGCAGTACGAAAGTAAACGGTTTGTATTTTTCTCTTTTTTTTACCACCCCCGAGCTGTGTCTTGGAACATGATTTATTTTCGTGAGTAGACTGCGCAGCTTGGCCAGACTGTCAGTTTCTGTCGTTAATAGTTAATTTCTCAATCAATTTTGTATTAAAGTTTGGATATGATCTTGTACGGCATTTCTTAAAGTATGATACGATTTATTTTATATGAATGGATATCACGTGATGTGTACTGCGTATCTGGTCCACTGCGGCTCCCGTATAAATTCAAGATGGAAATGGCCCAGCCCAGCCCAAGCTGTTTCTTCGACACCAGCTCTTCCCTAGAGTACGTTCTCATCGCACACGGGGCTCACATCATGGATGGCAACTTGCAGGACCCTCCTCCTGCTCCCCCAGCAGATGCGCCCCCTCCACCCCCGCCGATGGAGTTGGACGGCGCTCCTCCGCCTCCAGCAGATATAGAGCCGCCTCCGCCACCTGGAGAGTCGTATCCCCCTCCTCCCCCGCCTACGTCTGCGAATGCGACTGCGACTGGCGGTGTTGTCAAAAAGAAGAAATCTGGCTGGGGCTCCTCGGGCGCAGCTGCTGCAAAGCCGCTCAGTGTGGAAGAGTTGGTGCGGAAGAAGAGAGAAGCCGATGCGGCTGCTTCAAAGGTGAGCTTTTTTTTTTCTCTCTCTCTCTCTACGAGACGTATCTGTTTACGGAAAAGTTTACTTTTTTTGGTGTATAGCCCAAGTTCCTTTCGAGAGCTGAACGTGAACGTCTCGCATTAGAGAAACGCGCCAAAGAGGTCGAAGCGGAGCGACGCGCAAAAGCCGATCAGAGTCGCCCAGCGAACGGTCATCGGAATAATGGTAGCTTGCATACGGAAAACGGAGTTTCAAAGAATGGCGATTCTGCGTCTAGATCTATTCCTACCGGACCTCGAGCTTTGCGCACTGGCGATATCCCGACAGGGCCTGCTGCTATGCGAAATTCGCAATCGAACAATAGAGATTATGATATGTCGCCGCCGCCTCCGCCGAAACGCATTGCTTTTGGTAAAAATGACTCCAAGGGGAAGCCCCAGATTTCAGAAGAGGAGGCGGAGAATGCGTTGATTCGACAACGGTATATGGGTGCAGATCAAACATCGAGCTTCTCGGCGAAGAAGAAACGGAAGCGCACTACGGAGAGGAAATTCAATTTCGAATGGAATGCGGAGGAGGATACAAGTGGGGACTATAACCCCTTGTATCAGCACAAGGCACAGGCCAATTTCTTTGGGCGGGGCCGTCTTGCTGGCTTTGGAGAAGAGGCTGTGGATAGCGCTACGAGGAAATATGTCGAAGCTATTGAAACTCGCGATCAAGAAGCTGGCTCGGCCCGCGCCAGGGAGATATTGGAGATGGAGCGGCGGCGAAAGGAAGAGAGCACCCGGGGTGCTATCGACAAGCACTGGAGCGAGAAACGCCTCGACCAGATGCGCGAGCGAGACTGGCGAATCTTCAAGGAAGACTTCAACATCAGTACAAAGGGTGGCAGCGTACCAAACCCGATGCGCTCATGGGACGAGTCTAAGCTACCACGACGCTTGCTGGATCTCATCAGCCAAGTGGGTTATACCGACCCAACCCCAATCCAGCGCGCGGCTATTCCGATCGCACTGCAATCACGCGATCTCATCGGTGTGGCTGTGACGGGTTCCGGTAAGACGGCTTCTTTCTTGCTTCCGTTGCTGGTCTATATTGCCGAGTTGCCCCGGCTCGATGAGTTTGAATGGCGGAAGAACGATGGCCCATATGCGATCATCTTGGCGCCCACCCGTGAATTGGCGCAGCAGATCGAAATTGAAGCCAAGAAATTCTCCAAGCCACTTAACTTTAACGTTGTCAGTATTGTCGGTGGTCATTCGCTGGAAGAACAGGCGTACAGTCTACGGGACGGTGCCGAGATCATCATCGCGACGCCGGGTCGTTTGGTCGATTGTCTGGAACGACGAATGCTGGTGCTGTCACAATGCTGCTACGTCATTATGGATGAAGCAGATCGAATGATTGATCTTGGTTTTGAGGAACCCGTGAACAAAATCCTCGATGCTCTGCCGGTGTCTAACGAAAAGCCCGATACGGAGGAGGCAGAGGACGCGCGAGCCATGAGCCAACACATCAGTGGAAGAGACAACCGCTACCGCCAGACGATGATGTACACGGCCACGATGCCGTCGGCAGTTGAACGTATTGCACGAAAGTATCTACGGCGGCCTGCGATTATCACGATCGGCAACGTCGGTGAAGCCGTGGACACTGTCGAGCAACGGGTTGAATTTGTCTCGGGCGAAGACAAGAAGAAGAAGCGCCTTGCCGAAATTCTCATGTCCGGGCAATTCCAGCCACCCATCATCGTCTTTGTCAACATCAAGCGAAACTGTGACGCTGTCGCCAAGGATATCAAACACCTGGGCTTCACGTCGGTCACGCTGCACGGTAGCAAGACGCAGGACCAGCGTGAGGCAGCTCTGGCGTCGGTGCGCAATGGCAGTACGGACGTTATGGTTGCGACTGATTTGGCTGGTCGTGGTATCGATGTGCCGGATGTCAGTTTGGTGGTCAACTTCAACATGGCGCCCAGCATTGAAAGCTACACGCATCGTATCGGTCGTACCGGTCGTGCTGGCAAGAGTGGTGTTGCCATTACTTTCCTGGGTAATGAAGATACCGACGTTATGTATGTCTTCTTATTCTATCTGTTTATTGTTCTCCTACTGACATGTTTTTTTCACAGGTACGACCTGAAGCAGATGCTCGCCAAGTCTTCCATTTCTCGAGTGCCCGAAGAACTACGCAAGCACGAAGCGGCACAGTCCAAGCCCACTCGGGGAGGCGCAAGTTCGCGGCCAAAGAACGAGGAATCTGGCGGTTTTGGAAACAAGGGGGGTTGGTGATACGTTGTTGCAGAGATGATTTTGTGCTGATGTATACATTGATGTGCCCCGTACTCGACTGTAGAATATATACAAATTTACAATCAACCAATACTGAAAGAAAATATCTTGCAAGCGTTATACATCAGTTGATACATGTCACTGCATATCAACTCTATAGACACTGAATTAAAAAATAATAATATATCAATTAACATTAGTATGGCTTACTCAGACTTGTCCAGTAAGCTTCTATTTCGGGTTAGACCGCGGTTCCGTGTTTTTTAATCGGCGGCCTCCTATTGGCTGGTAGCAGCAATAGTGGGTCTCAGGCTTACGAGCCTCGGCTATAGCTCGGATGCAAGTATAGACAGAGAGTGTGTGAAGAATGGATGTTTACAGTAATATGCATGCAAATACCGACTAAAGGCAGTTGCAAACGCTTTTTCCTGGAGAAACCCTTTGACGAGTCAGCAGGCAACTAAAAATAAAAATAATAAACAAAGCAAAATCCGGAGAAGCGGCGGGTGGGACGCGGAGGAGCGCCAGGGCTGCTTAGCAAGACTCGGAGATCCAGAACAACCAGAACCAGAGCTCCAATGGGCGCGCGGCCATTGGTCACGCTTCCGTCTTTTCGATGGGTTTCCGAAATCCTCCTCCCGGCCTTATCTTTCTTCGCTCGTTCCTTCTCTTCTCTCCCCCTCCTTCATCCAACTCCTTTTCTCTCCTTCATTCTCTTTCGATCGTCTTATCATCATCACCATCACAATGGCCGCCGCAGCCCGTTCTGCCACCCGGGCATTTGCTCGTTCTAACCTCCGTCCCGTTGCCCGCAGCTCTCGCTTCGCTCTCCCCATCCAGACTGCGCGCGCCTCTGGTCGCCGAGGATACTCGTCTGAGGCCAATGCGCCCAAGTCCAACAGCACACTGTTCATTGGTATTGGTCTCGCTGCCGCTGGTGGTGCTGGCTACTACTTCTACAGCAACGGCGATGCAAAGGCTTCGGCCTCGTTTGTCCCCGGCAAGGAAGACTACCAGAAGGTCTACAACGAGATTGCCCGTCTCTTGGTCGAGAAGGACGACTACGATGATGGCAGCTACGGTCCGGTACGTTTATATCAGCAAAATATGGGGAGATATCTTGCTAATCACTGGGAATAGGTCCTCGTTCGATTGGCATGGCACGCCAGCGGCACCTACGACAAGGAGACCGGCACTGGTGGCAGCAATGGCGCCACCATGCGATTTGCCCCCGAGTCGGACCACGGTGCCAACGCTGGCCTGAAGATTGCTCGTGACTTCCTCGAGCCAGTCAAGGGTACGTCTGATATCTCTTCGTCTTTGGTCACATTTCCATACTCACTAGTGATAGAAAAATTCCCCTGGATCAGCTACTCTGACCTCTGGACCCTGGCCGGTGCCTGCGCCATCCAGGAAATGCAGGGACCTGTCATCCCATGGAGACCTGGCCGCCAGGACCGTGACGTTGCCGCCTGCACCCCAGATGGCCGTCTGCCCGACGCTTCCAAGGACCACAAGCACATCCGCGCCGTCTTTGGCCGCATGGGTTTCGACGACCGTGAGATGGTTGCCCTGTGCGGTGCCCACTCGCTTGGCCGCGCCCACACCGACCGATCTGGCTTCGACGGTCCTTGGGACTTCAGCCCTACCGTCTTCACCAACGAGTTCTTCCGCCTTTTGGTTGAGGAGAAGTGGGCTTGGAAGAAGTGGGGTGGCCCCGACCAATACACCGACAAGACCACCAAGACCTTGATGATGCTGCCCACCGATCTCGCCTTGATCAAGGACAAGGAGTTCAAGAAGCACGTTGACCGCTACGCCAAGGACAGCGAGGTCTTCTTCAAGGAATTCTCCGATGTCTACGTCAAGCTTCTCGAGCTCGGTGTGCCCTTTACCTCGGAGGAGCGCTACACCTTCAAGACCAGCTCGTAAACCGAACTTTCTTGAGGTTGTTTTGAGTGTTTTGAAGTTTTTAGACTTGTCTAGATATCCGCTGTATGTACCCTCCCATCGAGGATGTATTTCCTTGACTTTAGAGTTAGATTTAGAAGTTGTCAATATTTCGTGGCAAGGGTAGTGATGCTATGCGCATTATTATTCTACGAAATACCTGTACAAAATAGATGTCGTTGGCCTTGCTACATTTTCCAGTACGTTGTTGTCTAGTAGATCTATGTAGACGATTACATGGCGGCAAGCGGGCCGCTGTTCCCCGCTTTGGTTCGTGCTTCTCCGCATACAAACTTTTTTCCTCCTCAACATCGTGCAGATCAGCAAGGGAACAGGGTACACAAAGCTACAACTCTTGAAAATGCGGTGACACAGAGTCAAAATCTTTATAACATTTGAAGAAACACCGCCAGTCGCAACCAAGTGGCCAGTGCGGCCAGCTCACCACTGTCGGCGGGGGAAAAAATGACGTCCATCTACCAAATCCTCAACATCCCCTTCAGCGACACCGCGCCCATTCTCTCAAAACAGCAGATCAAAAACGCATATCACAAGGCTCTCCTCAAGCACCACCCGGACAAAGCCACAAACGTTCCCCTTGCGAACCCGGCTCCTTCGGCTTCTGTCGGTGATGGCGCGTATACGATCGACGAGATAACGAATGCGTACAAGATTCTCGCCGACCCAGAACTACGCGCAGAGTACGATCGTGAACTGCGCTTGCAGCGGAAGAATCAGGCTACTACTGCTGGTGGCGACGGGTTGGATGTGTTTCATACGGGCCTAGAAGTTGTGGATTTGGAGGAATTGGATTGCTCGGACAACCTATCTGGGTCGACAAGCCCGTCAAGAGGAGAGGATCAAGAAATGACGTACTGGTTTCGGGGATGCAGGTGCGGTGACGAGAAAGGGTTTATTGTAACTGAAGACGAGCTGGAGGCAGAGGCGCAGCATGGGGAAATTGTTGTTGGGTGCCGGGGGTGCAGTCTCTGGATCAAGGTGCTTTTTGCAGTGGCTGAAGAGGAAGAGGAAGAAGATGGGAAGACTTGAAGACTGATGTTGTTGGATCGTCATTCAAGTCTTTTACACATACGTCTATGTATGTGTATGAACCACGCCTTTGGATAGGGCCGCGTCCGCGATGCACCATGATCACACCAGCGCCTGAACCTGAGGGAGATCTTGCGTCAGGCTATATCAGCCTGGTCTGAATACCTCCAGGTGTCTGTATCTACTCGTCAAGAGTCGGTTTCTCGACGCAAATTAATGAGCACTCACTTGCAGAGGCTTATTAGGGAGAAAATATGTGTCAGGACGACCCGCAAGATTCTAATTTACATAGCCAATTTGTCACTTTATACGGCTAAATAGATTCTTGGTACTTGGATCTAGTACAATACCAAACAATATAATCGATTTACTACCGCTCCTTCCTATTGGCATCAATTGACATCAGCCCCAGGCCAATAGTCGTCACGTGTAAAGCGAACAAAGAAGAAAAGTTTTCCTAAGCGAGCTGCCCACAAATATTTTACACATAGTCAACCCTCCGTGTGAGGTTATTCCCACTTTCTTGACGCTATCCACAGCCCTAACGTCTAATCTGCCAACCCAGTTCGACATATATGGTCAACTATTAGTACACATTGGTCAGTTCCTGGTCTAGTGTGCTCTATAGTTATCGTGCTTATTTATTTAGCTTTTAGAAACTAGCATCAGCGGTTTCATGATGTCGCCGTACGACAAACTCTCCAATTCGGAGACCAGCTACCGCCTAGTCTCTCTATTCCCGATACAAAGAAGCCCTCGACCAGGGCGTTATCGTCATCGCGCCAATTCCCTCCCCACCAGGCGGCCGCATCAAATGGGGCGTAAGTTCTGCATCTCCATTTGTTAGGGGCACATCGCTAATCGTAGACAGGACTTGGATAACAAGGAGCTCACCTTCTTGGGTGAGAACCGATCCGCCAAACGGTACCTGTACTTTTGCTTCAATATCCTCGATAATACACGCCCAGAAAACGGGAAATTCTGAGATCCTTGATCCCCTGGAGGTGAAGGAGTTTTGGGCGTCACCAGGGGAGTACCTGACAAGGTCGACCCAGGTGACCATGGCCAGACAAATCTCGGGTTTTGAGTTGCCTCCTGCCGCTTACCAAGAAATGACCTTCGTTGAAGAAGGAGAAGAGGAAATACGCAGCCAGGAGGCAGCGACTGTGCTGTCTTACCAGCTAAGAGAGGCGGCAATTGAAAGCTCTCGCAGCAAAAAGGACGAGGACGAGGATGAGGAAGAGGACGATGAATCAAGTGATATTGAATGAAGGAGCCATATGAATAAACAGGTACATGTAGGCAATTGCTATCGAATATGTAGTTCTAAAATGTCCACTTCGCTTTTTACCAATTATTTATTAAAAACGTCGTAGATTTCTTGGTCGTTATTACCGCCACAAATGGGTCAGCTTGAGCTCTGTCTGTGGTTGACTCGGGTCGTCCTCTGACCTCGACATACCGCAAGATGGAAGAGACGCGGAGTAGGTCGAGGTTTTCGAGGTCGAACGGGTCCACTTGCCATAGACCAACGCTGTTTAGGTACTCGGCGTACTGCACCATTGCCGCTTCGACGACTTCTCGGTCGGCCTAACTGACATATTAGCATTCCATGACCTCTGTGATGAAACCCTGAAAAGAAAAAAGAAAAACTTACGTCGCTGAGTATTGCCTGCTCGTCACGGGTCGTCTGTGCAGCATCTGCTGCTCGAATGTGTGCGAGCCACACCATCTTGAGCTGGCGGTACGTAAACATTGCCCAAAATAGTCGAGCTTCTTCGTTTAACTCTTGGCGAACAAAGGCGTTTCGGGTCATAGGGAGGCGACGCAGCTCCGAATTGTGAATAAAGTTGGCTACCCCAGTGGTGGCTCCCCAGATTTTCCAGGGCAACTTTGCCTCCATAATCTTCGCAGGGTCGTTAAAGTGGTTCATAAAAGTCTGCTTGGAGAAGACGGGGCTGAGGTAATCAAAAGCCATTTGGAGAACGGTGTTCCAAACCGGCATTGAAAATCGCTTCGTATATTCAAACCCCGAGTCTTCGTTGGCATCGTTTTGACCGGCGAAGGAGGGGAGGGGGGAAAGCTGTCCGTATTGTTAGCAGAACTGTATTCCAACAGTGGGTGGCCATCTTACATAGCAGCATTGATGACGAATGACTGGCTAATCGGTTTTGGGGCAGTTGTAAGTGGCAACCGTCAGGTAGACTTGCTGGAAGTTCCGGCACCTCCGTAAGCTCAGAGATGTCAACAAAAATGGTTGTAAATAGAGCTATGATATAGCTAGGAGGAATGGCAATCAGCCCATCCTCGATGCTCAGACTGTCGTCAGCATCCGCAATATGAAATACGTTTTCTCCTCGGATCGTACGAATCGTGCAAGGAGCAAGTGTTGCCGTAGGTCTATTCTTTTTTTTTGTAAAAACGGACTCGATCTCCAACCACCAACATTCCGTACATGGTACTTGTATCGTAGTCGATTGCAAGTTAATGGGTGCTGAGCCAGAAACTCTGTAGAGTAGAATTCAACAGGCCACATCGTGGACTAAGCAATGTCAGTATATTTCAATATCAGATGAAACTTGTCATACGGGGACTTACCTGGTTATCTTCTGCGTGGCCATCTTTCTTGAACACGCCGCTGGTGGCGTTTACGGGCTGTTGATTGATTTTCAACACGGCAGCACGCCGATGCTGGCCACAGTCCAGAGTGATCTTGGCAGAAGGAGAGGTCTGGAGGAGGGTTCCGAGGTCTAGCACCACTAGTTCTCTAGGGTCTGAAGATGTGAAGTTTTTGGATTTCGCCATTCCTTCAACATCCAGCCCCGAGAGAAAACATAGTATCGAGAGGTTTAAAAAACAGTGAGATTTTCAGATAGCAGGTAAAAGTCAACGTCACTAAGTTTTGTCAAGAAGTCTGTCCGGCGGTGATTATCAAGTTTTTATTTCCTCCGCGTAGTACATCGCAGTAGCTGTGAGATTCTCGTTGTTGACCAGATTTTGAACATTTTTCGCTTCCTAGATTGCAGAGTTGATGCCGCACTTCTCAATCTGCTTGTACTTGTGCTCATAGCACAGTTGGGGGCGCCAATCCAAACTAGTCTTCGCTGTCACAGCGCCTTTTTTCTCCTTGAAGAGTTGTTGGAAGACGAACTTCCCCTTATCCTTTTTTGACAGCATTGCGGATAGTTGGTATGTATCCCCACGAAAGGTGAATGGAGTAGAAAGTGCAGATTACATGAGAGTGGTGATATGCACAAGACATGTTGGCGCCGGTGGTAAAAACCATAGGTTGACTGCCCAAGAGACTGAAGGTTTTTGGGTGCAGCTATCAAGAAGATATTAGAGGATATCTCAAGGTGATAAAGAGATTATGAGAGAAAAATATGAGTGTAGATTTTGTCGAACTGGGTTGGCAGGTTGCACGTTAGGGCTTGGAATAACCCAAGATTGGGCATAAGTCCCAACAATCTGGAAATTTCCTCAACTCGAAGCTTGAGAAGAGGAAGACAAAATGCACGATTTGTGGGAGGATCGCTTATAAAAGCTCGTTCTTTGTCTGCTTACACGTGACCGCAGCTTGCCTGAGGCATATTGCCAAAAAAGGCAATTTCTGGTGTCCCGACACGGTCTTCAATGTTCGTTTTATATCAATTAAATTGTAGATTTGAAGACCAAGCAGTTGATTGATACTTGGATATCACGAGTCCTGACTCTCACACACGTATATATATCAATAGCCAATAGATATTTATTCAACAGACAATCTAAGTATACAAATATATAGAAATTTTGAATAATTCAAGAAATCAAAATAATGTTGATGTCGAGCACACCGCTAGCGCGCTTAATAATCAGCCCCTCGAGTCGCCAGCAGGAGCAGCCATCAACCTGTCCCAGTGCCACCACACGCCCATGCACAATGTCGCTTGTCCACATCTCGTCGAAAGAGCAGTTTAGCTCTCTGCTCACAAGCTCGACTATTGTCGTGGCTGACTGTGAGTTTTTCCATTGCTTCCTGCCCTTGGCTCTGATGTTTTGGTGATGGATGATGACGTCGCTTTATACCCCGCGCTGCACAACAACAAATAACAAATACATCGCCGCTAACACAACTCTTCAGTCTACGCAGATTGGTGCGGGCCATGTAAAGCGATCGCGCCCATGTACGAGCAGTTGGCGAACCAGCTGTCTCGCAAGAATCAGATTACCTTCACCAAGGTCAATGTCGACCAGCAGCAAGACATCGCCAAGGCCTACGGCGTGACAGCGTGCGTTTTTTCCACATCTACAAATGACTATACTAGCTGTGGCAGATTCTAACAGCTCTATAGAATGCCCACGTTCATCATGTTCAAACGGGGACGCGTCGTCTCGACTATTCGTGGTGCTGATCCCAAAAAGCTGTCCGAAGCCGTCCAGAAGCTCGCCACCGAGGCTAACAATATGGAAAACGAAGGAGGCGAGGAGTCATCTAGCGCAGGAGCTGCAGGAGGTTGGATTGGCGCTTCCTTGCCTAGAAACTATAGCGACATCACCGATCAGGTGTCGGTCAAGGATCTGGATATGCTGAACCGCGCCAGCGAGCGAGGCAGTGCGGGGGTGCTGTTCAACCAGTCCAAGCCCTCGTCGCTGGGAGGTGGGAAGGGGAAAGAAAAGGAAGCCGACTGGGTCGAGAGCGACACGGACGAGCAGCTGATGCTGTACATTCCCTTCAACTCGACGCTAAAAATCCACAGTTTGCACATCACATCGCTGCCACCGAGCACGCCGGGCGAGGATGAGGACGAAGACGAGCTGCCGATGCGGCCCAGAGAATTGCGTTTATTCATCAACCGGGCGACGGTCTTGGGCTTTGAGGAGGCAGAGGACAACGAGCCAGTCCAGATCGCAACAATCTCTGCAGAGGACTGGGACAGCAAGACGGGCACGGCCAGGGTGGACTTGCGGTTTGTCAAGTTCCAAAAAGTTACGTCGCTGATTGTGTTCTTTGTCGACGGCGACGGCGACCGCGAGAAGATCCGCGTTGATCGCATCAGAGTGATTGGAGAGGCTGGCGAGAAGAGGGATCTCGGGAAGCTGGAAAAGATTGGCGATGAGGCAGGGGAATAGCACACGAATTACGGATAGACTTGAAATCTCTACAGTTACAGGGAGACTAGATCAGAAAAATCTAGAATTAACGATTCATATTTTCAACTAGCGATAACATATTTGAAAGGACAAAAAGAATGTCCGATCCCAAACCAAATGGCCACCAGAAATCGATACTCTCACGACCAATAAAGTAAGAACCGGTTTGCAATTATATTTTCTCTGTGACGCAACTGACACCTTGGTAACAACACTAAGGACTTGTCAAGGCAACACGGGTTATAAATTTCGAGTTGCGTCGCCGCACAAAGAAAAAAAGAAGAAGAAAAATTCGCAAAGGAGCGAGCGGCGCGGAAGCTTTTAATGGAGGGGACGGGGGAACATTGTTCCGAGTGGATTCATCCCGCTAGTCAACAATGTCTACATCACTGCAACTACTTCTTTCTGTCAACGACAGCGGACTTCGACAATACAGGATGACCGGCCGAGCAGTTTGCGCCGGCCCCTCATTATCGATTCCTTCTTCATAGTTGCGGCCTCCATACTCACCCCCACAAGGCCATCTGAAATACATATCATGGACCTGTCTCAAGTCCCTCAGACAGCGCATAGCATAAGCCGCACCACTTGTCTCTAATCCTTTTTATCTTCGTTCTTGATCTTTCAGAGGCATTGGAGTGACAATTCTTGTTGGATCGTCCAAAAAATACAGCGAAATTGCATGCAAAAAATGATTGACTTCATCACACCCCATATAGATGTGCGATTTTTCCATCTATGTGTTCTTATTAAACTCCTCAATCACACTTCTAGGTTTCTGATAAACGCCGAGACTTTTGAATTCCATGTCCAGCCCAAATCCCTTAGGCCCTCCAACTCTCAAACCTCTCTCATCCGCGGTCCACAACGGGTGTGCCGCCATAGCAATCACATCGACTTTGAGTCCATATCGCAATTCCTGCGATCCGATAGCCTCGCCGTCTGCTCCTAGCACAGAGATGAGATCTGGCACTGTACATATCACATCGTGCTTTGATGGATTATCAGCATCGAGTATGTCGTTGACATATGCTGCGTATAGATATTCGTTTTGAAAAGGCAGCACGATGTAGCGTTTCTCTGTCTCCGCGGGCAATGAGCGGTCATGCTCATGGTCTTCTATTTCATCATTGGATAGGGGCTCAATAATACATTGGCCCATTGTGTATCCGCGACTGACATCCCTTTTAACATCGACGATCTTACCGGTGTATAGTAGTCTCCCAGGCGACGTCTGAAACTGTATAAGATAAGTCATTAGCCGCTGCCAGAAAAAAATCATGCAGCAATTAATTCAAACAGCAAATCAAGTGGAGACAAAATAAGACGGGTTAATATCAGACATACTATCGAGTTCACGATGTTAGTTTTGGACCTCCGGGCATGATGAACTGCTCGCCCAATATACCACGCCTCAGAAACAGTATTCGGAATACAATATTCCTTGATGATACTGCAGGTCAAGGGAACAGCAGCGACGGCGACTTTGAGACCAAGATTTACGCATTGAGATCTTAGCATTTCTTCAACTCTCGTGTTGGATTCTGCAGTCTGTGTGATGAGATAAGTAAACGTTCATTGGTGGAATTTTTGAGATGATCTAGTAATGGCTTTCGTTTGCAAACTCACCATCACAACGCCGACATTGTGCTTAGCATCAGCTAAGACGCAAGGAGTTATAGGATATCCGTAAACATACGGTGTTCCTAAAGACTACGATCAACATTGAATTGATATACATGATATGCATGAGACGAACTTACCATGTTCCATTGTGGGATATGCACGCCCCATTAAATCGCCATCAATGACTGGAATATCATAGAAGCTGGAAGTTGGAAATGTTGCCAACCCATTACCACCACCAATCTCATCTGCAATCACTGCATCACAATGCGAGTGCTTTGATAATTGAAGAGAGTAGTCAATGGCTGTCATGATTTCTGTCCCGGCAGGTAATCTTTCACTTGAGACACTTGGTGCGCCATACCATGAGCCAAATGCACAGACATCTGTGTCCTTCATGTACCCAGGAGCCACGACTCTCATGCGTCCTTTGGCCTTGGGAGAGCGTAGCCAATTAAGGCACTGAAGATACTGCAGATACGAAGGTCCTCCTCCACCTGTTCCGAGAACTCCAGTACCGGTAGCGATGAATTCCAGGTCAACGGCGGAGATATACCATACATTGTTCACAACCTCTGGCGTGTACAACATGATTTCGCTGGTGGTAAGCTGCTTCGTGGCAGAGAGTAAAGCAGTAGCTACAGAAGTTTTAGAACCTGTCCAGCCATTCTTTTTCTGCTCGTATGTTTGTGCATCATCTGTCGTCATCCACTCACGGTCGTCTGACTGGTCCAAGGCCAAAACATTTTCGAATTTTGATGTGCTAAGTTTTCCCACCGCCTTGACAACTAACCTTATTGCCTTGTTAGTTACGTATTGCAAAGGAATCTTCTCTATCTCCACAACTTTGACATCATCCTTGTCTGCTCCTCTCGCGATCGCTGCTTGGATTGCCTGCTGCTTGGCCGCTTCCACCACAGCTCTCTCATCTCGGTTTTCCAGAATCTGAATAATATCCACCTCCCCAGAAACTTTAGAAATTGCAGCTCCAACAGCATTAGCAGAGTCATGATGAGGTGGAATGACAAATTTAGCCACTCCATCAAGATTTTCCATGAAAACAATGGAGCCACCGCCAACAAGGAGCAAAGTCACGGGCATGTCAGAGATTTTCATATCGTCGATAGCTCGTTCTAGGATTCTCTTGATTCTGGCTCGTGTTTTAACAAGAACTGCACCAGGAATATGTTTAACCAAGGACACATCACCAATGTCTGCTCTGCCACTGGCGGCAACGATATCTGTGGTTGTCGTAAGACTGCCGCCAAATACCAAAGCATCGGTTTCGAGACGGTGGCCAACTGAGTCCGGCCCAATAGTAACAGCATCCAAGGTTTCATCTACTCGGATGATGCTGCCTCCACCCAAGCCTATGGATAGAACTTCAGGGATAGAGAAGGAAGTCCTGACTCCACCAATATCCACGAAGTTTGGCGCTTTCCGCGGAAAACCAGACGGCAATAGAGCGCACACATCGGTGGTAGTTCCTCCAATATCCATTACTAGAACCTGGGTACCTGCAGCAATTTCATTTCCCATTTCTCGGTCCAAATTTGCTAGATATGCAGCCCCAGTCAAGCTATTTGTTGGCCCACTGGCAAACGTTTTTATTGGTAGCATTGCTGCGGTGGCTGCATCCGTGAGAGTACCATCATTCTGCGTCAGGAATAGGGGACAATTTAGTTGAAGGTCAACCATAGCCCTACAGAATGCGCGAATAGTATTTTGGGCCAGCTTCAAGATTGAGGCATTCAATATTGTTGCATTTTCGCGTTCTAGGAGCCCGACATTTCCTATCTTAGATGAGCACACAACCGTCAAAGACGGGTCTAGTTCGAGCATCATCTTCTGACACGCTTGTTCCTGTATTCCTTCATGGTCTAGGGGAGAAAATACGCCAATTAGAGCCACGGCGGAGATACCTGCATTTTTGATTTCGGTAACCGTGTCTTGGACCTGCTTGGGGGATATAGGGCAGATCTCCCGTCCGTCTATTTCGAGACCTGTTGAAAGAGAGCAGTCAGCTTTCAGAGTCTCATATTGCACGAGGCATCTATGCGTCATCTCCTTACCCCCATCAAGATAGAAAACCGGTCCCTCCATAATCTCGCGTAGTGACTGAGGAAAGTCGGTAAATGGGGGAATCTGATGATGCGTTCTAGTCAGCCACCAAGCTTCGGCCAACGATTAAGACAACATGAAGAGACCACTCACGGCTCTTGTGAAGGGACCGCACAGTCTGATCACAGCCACCTGGCTGAGTCGATCAGAGTCGGCCTCTACAACGGCATTGACAAAGTGTGTTGTGCCAATGGCGACACTTTGAACATCTTGGCGGTTGACCTGTGACTTGGCCAACACATTGAGAATGGCCGTATAAATCCCAGAGGTGACGTCCGACGTAGTGGGTGTTTTGCAAGACGCGCAAACTCCCCGCGACGGGTTTTCGGTTGCTGTCACGTCAATTATAGCACAATCGGTGTTCGTGCCGCCCACGTCGATGCCTATCCGGTATGAAGGCATTGTTCAGACTGCAGAAGCGTTGCCGCCGCAAGTATTACCGCTTGTGTTAAAGAGATGATGAGAGACTGGTGAAGATCTCAAATGTTATTGTCTACTGGCCAGCGATCTGTGAAAGCTGACGCTTCATATATATCACAGGAAGCCAGATTTGGTAACATCTTCATCGGCCGAACATGACCAGAAATCATGGTTCCGATTTCCACCAATCATTTGGAACTTATGCCGAATCCAACACCTAGTATGGGAGCAGATGGGGAGGTCTCCGCTTCTGCGCAGTATATCTAGGTTTCTGGCGCTTTACCGCTTAACTTTGCCAAGCGGCTAACGAATCTTATTTCTAAAGTCCGTCAATCACGTATGGTCTGTGTTCAAGTCCATCAATCATATTCCAATATTCTATCGGTGGGTCGCCCTGGAAACAGATAAGTGCCGAGGGTTTGCCTATCTATCAGCCGTAGCATCGAGTCGTTTCGTCAGTTGAACCAGATTCCCGGGAAAGAAATATATACGTATATATACATGTTCATACAACGTTAAAGGGGAAGGGGAAACAAGACATTGACATTTATGATCTGGCTGTTATACAGTCAACTGCCACTGACTTGAATTGTCTATTATTCTCCACCTAGACTCATGTCGCTTTTGAAGAGACTTGAGGTTCCCCACGAGGGCGGCACCATTCCTGATCCATGGGTCAATAACGATATCAAACCTGTCGAAGCCAAGCGACGTAAATGGGGGTTTTGGACGTTTAACAACTACTGTACGGATGCTCTTTCAAATTAATAGCCTTTCCGTTCAGAATATCGATTCTAATTGTTTTTGCAAATGAAAATAAATAGGGGTGCTCATCAACTGCAACATCTCAACCTATATGACAGGGAGCTCGTTGATAGCATTGGGATTATCCTGGTGGCAAGCCATTATCGCCATTGCTGTGGGAAATGTTCTCGCCTCTTTTTTAATCGTTCTCAATTCGCTTCCTGGAGCATACTATCATCGTAAGGATCATTCATGACCCACAATTCTTGTTCCACTTGTCCGCGGCTGAACAGTATTGACGTTGAGCTTCAAGTTGGATTCCCAGTAGCAAATAGATACGTCTGGGGGATGTGGGGATCGCAATGGGTTGTTTGGAACAGGATTTTCCTGTCTATCAGTACGTTCCACGTCTCATGTCTTTTTCCAAGCACACCCCCTGTGTATGTCGATGTTGACTAACAAAAATTCTCAGTCTGGTGTAAGTTGGAATATCTTTCCCCTGGTGATTTGAGTGTCAACTCACGACAATAGATGCCTTTCAGGCCTGGATCGGTGGTGAATGCGTCTATGTCTGCCTGCAGGCCATCTGGCCGTCAATTGAGACTCGAATCCCAAATCATATGCCGGCGTCAACTGGCATGACTACGGCTAGCTTCGTGGCGTATATTGTTTTCATGGTGATTTCACTGCCTTTTGTCTATGTACGACCACACAAGCTGCGGTTCCTCTTCTACACCTCCGCTACTATCGTAATCATTTTCGAGATTGTGTTGCTCATCTGGTCACTCGCTACGATGGGCAGCAGCGGATTTGGAAGTACAATATCCACTGATACGAGCGCGGATGGATGGATGATTGCCTACGGTGTTATCAGCACTATTGGCGGCATTTCTGCCGGCATCCTCAACCAAACTGACTATGCACGTTTTTCGCGGAGACCACGAGATGCTATTTATGGACAGATTATTAGTTCCTCACTGTGTGCTATTACTTGCAGCGTCATCGGAATCCTTGTGACTGCGGCAACACAAAACCGCTATGGTGAAACGCTGTGGAATTTGCCAAATCTGTTGAGTGCTATAATTGAGACTGGTGGTTCTCGCTCAAGAGCTGCGGGATTTTTCGCAGGAGTAGCTCTCGTCGTCTCGCAGATTGGAGTTAACGTTCCTGGGAATGCCCTTTCTGGAGGTTGTCTTTTTCCGCCCTCAACAGATCCTAGAATCCTTGGCTGACGAACAAAACAGGCTTCGACTTTGCAGCCACCTGGCCTAAATATATTAACATCCGACGCGGAGCCTACTTGACAGTATTGTTGTCAATTGCTGCCAATCCATGGAAACTGGTGAACACTGCGACAACATTTCTAACTGTTTTAAGCAGCTATTCGGTTTTCGTGGGCCCAATGGTAGGCCTGATGATCTCTTCGTATCTGATTGTCAATCGAATGAGAATCAAGGTACCCGATTTGTTTATTGGAAATCAAAATAGCATTTATTGGTATAAATATGGAGTGAACTGGAGAGCTCTGGTAGCGGTACGTTCACCCCCCCCCCCCCCCCCCCCCCCCCTCGGTCTCTCCCCTCAATGCTGGAGATCAGGATTCAACGACAGGGAGGGGCAGCATCTGCCTGACAGTGTACAAATGTTGGGCAATATCGGTTATTTTAGGTGGCAAAGGTTTTTTGTGGTTACCCTACATGGCCAGATTTTGGAAAAGAAAACTTTTGGTGTCTTTAAAGCTATGTGAGGTAGAGACACCAGCAGGGTAAATAAGTAAATCAGACAAGCACATTGTCCATACCTCGTCATTTCCTCCAATGACAAAAGAAAAGAAAACATCGTTCCGCCTTCTCACTGCTCCAACCATCCCCAAACCCCCTCGCCCCCACTGCTGCATCGGTCGAATCTTGTGTTCTGAAAACGGAAATGCATGCCAGTCGCCGTGAGTACCACCCGCAATAGATGAGCGCCAATGTCCAGTCAAGAAATCGAAAATGATCGAAATGTAAAGAAATGGATATAAAAGGCATGTCGATGAGAAATAAAGGGTATAGCAAGGCCCGCGCATGGCCAGAACGAGATGCAAGTTTGGTCAATAACACATGCGAGGTGAAAATGAAACCAGCAAGCAGAAACAAACACAGAGACAAATGAATAAATGTCAATGGTAAAAAGATCTTGCGATACAGGCCGCTCGAGGCAGTTATTGACCAGTAAAACCGCAATGGCAGATCAAACAGAAATTCATGGCCTCGTAGACAAGATTAGTGTCGTTAAAAGGAAAGAGAAAAATGGCCACCCTATGTACATCCGCCGATACCTGTAAAGAATTTCTGAGACTTGAAATCCGAAATATGTCGCGTTCATATATTAAATATTGTGTATACAGCTGGCGGAGATCGGTGAGGTCATAACCACAACGGCCCAAAAATCTTCCGCCATGAAGAAGATACCGAAGATGCATGTGTCGAGGGAACAGGCCAAACGTGGCAGAGTAGGAAAAAATATGAAGAAACAAAAGATTCAACATCAAGGCGAAGTGATACGCTGGTAAAAAAGGAGATAGGCAACTTTGTTGTCGCGAGTGCCGTATCTCCCAATTGGCGTTCTGGAGCCAGGAGAATTGCCAGAGGTCGAAGGAGACGAGACACCATTGGGGACAGCAGCAACGGTGGATTTTTTGCTTGCGTGCCCACTCGGTCCAGTTCCATTGACTTGGCTCCATCCTTTCTCATCATCCACGCGGTCTTCTTGGTCGATCTGTTCGAACATGTTCGGGTTACGGTCCCGTTTGTGTTGTTCCAGCGCAGCAGCCAGGACTTTCGGGTCTTCTTCACTCCCTGCTTCAGCGACATCTTCGCTGCGAACGCGGCGAATAACAGTATCGTCCATGCGGATCCACTCGCGGCCATCTTGACGTCGCACATCTACTGTGTAGTGTCCACCGCTGGCGTTCTTTCCGTGGTGGTAGATGACGCCAATGAGTCGGTATTTGGGAATCCCGCCATGAATAGCCATGGCGTTGCGGCGGTTAGGAGGGAAAACTTCGCGCGGAATCTCTAATTCTAGAGGATATCCAACCTTTTTCCAAATCTTTTGTGTACCTCGGGTGACACTATCATAGTGAAACCGCTTCAGATGGAGGATAAGAACCGGAGGCAATGTTTCGATAAAAACCTGCTTCGTGGCAGAAACCTTGGAGCCTCTCGGGGAGTTGAAATCGCCGTGAATTGTTTCAGGCTTAGTAAGGCCTTTCAATGCATCGATAATATTGTTTACTTCTGGAGACCCAATGTCAAGTTGTAAGGGTTGATAGGGTTCCAGGGTCACTGAGTTCTTATTCCCAGGGACCTTGAATTCCGATCGAATCTTTCCTCCGAAAATCTTGGTGATTGGTGACTCGAAATTGATGTCACCAGATGACCGTGTGATAGCAGCCTTTTGTTTGTGGCCAACCTCGAGCCATCCATCAGCCCCAGAGTCCGATGAAGTCATTTCGGCTGTTGTGGCAGACTGTTCTGTGCTGCCGCTTTGCAATGCTTGGGCGCATTCTTCATGGAGTTCTTCCAGGAAGAAGCCCAGGAATTCTTGGGCATCTTGTTGGTGACCACGCTAAAACAGTTCGTGTCAGCAGAGTCTAGCTTCAGGTTGTAATGGAAGAACTCACCCTCATGTCTCGGAAGCGTGGAAGCTCGCGTATGACTTCATAAACGAACTCTGGAGTGAATGCACTACCATACTCTTCAAGTTCTTTGTGTTTGAGCCGCATGCGTAGCAAATCCTCAGATACAGCTGCATCGATCACCCGAAACTCCCGCATAAACATTATTCTAAGAGCGTTCGTTGTTAGAAACTTATATCCATCGCGGATAATAGAGTCCACTTACGTTGAATCAATGAGCGGTACGTTGCTCTTGAAACTGTGCGCCGCGCGGCGCCCGACATAATCAAGAAATTGGTAGAAAGGCACGCAGAAAGCCAATATTTGAAGCACCTAATATGGTATTAGTATTTAGCAATATAGAAGAGCCACTGGTCTTACAGAATTCATATAGCACATGTTGCCTGTGTTAACAAGGCCCCTCGGTTCTAGGAAAGAAATTTTCTCTCCGTACTGTTCAACATCGGAGCCAAGGTTATGTAAAACATCCCCTATGGATTCACTCCGAGAGGGCTGCATGCTGCCCGTTTCCGCTGGAGCGTTAGGTGCAACATTGGATGCACGAGCCTGGTTCTTGGAACGAACTAGATCAGCCCACGACTTTGGGGCTGTTTGCGGCGGTGTTGCTAGTTTCTCAGAAGCTGACTCCTCAGTTTCCTCCTGTGTAGTGGTAGCGATGGTTTCAGCTGTGGGTTCAGCGGCTGCTGGGTCCGTTTGCTTTCCAGGAACGGGTGCCTGTTTAGCAGCAGAGGCTTGCGGGAGAATAGGCACCACCGGAAGCAAGGGCCCTGTCTGCTTTGCAGGCTGGGAAGGAGTCTGAGGTTGACCTCTAGAGCGGGATGCTAACTGGGGTGTCGCTGTTGAAGAAGGTGTGGTTGGGTGAGTTGAGTCGGACTCTGATGGGGCATGCGAAGTAACCGGCGTCTGTGGTTCTGAGGGGCCTGGCATGTATGCAGGACCCTCTTCAGACTCGGCCGGTTTCTGCTGGTTTATTTTGACGGGGAACTCGACCCAAGCAGCAGACATTTGTAAACGACCAGGACCACGCTTATGAGGTGCACGAGGAGGAAAGGGTTCATCGGGCACAGAGAGCCACGGCAACTGCGAAGTATTTAGTATTAGAATAGACAACATTTACCAGGCTGATCGACTTACTGGTGCACGGAATGGTTTATGAATCTGCAAAGGCGCTTTAGGGGGCTCTGGGATAGGAGGTGAAGGTACAGCCACACTGGGGGTTGAGATGGCAGACTGTAAAGCGGATGGTGGGCGTTCCTGAACCTGAAGAGGCATATGCATAGCGGGCGGAGGAGACATGGCGGACTGTATAGGCGTCGAAGCTGCTGACCGCGGCTGGGGAACGTATGTACTCAGCGGTGCGTGGATTGGAGCCATAACTGGCTGCGTATGTGGATAAGACGAAACAATCAATGGGGCGTGGGGGTATGGGGGCTGGTATTGACGGTGAGGAGGGCCTGGCGGCATGTTCACGCCAGGCGGAGGTGGGTGCATCTGTGGATAGGCGTTATACCATGGCGGTGGGTAATGCTGTGCATAGGGCGGCATATGGCCGTTGATGGGAGCCGGGTGATAGTTCATGTACGCTGGAGGAGAGCGCATATTGGGTGGCGCCGGGGGGTAATGCATATCATGCTGTCGCCGCTGAGGAGGCGGCGGCATGGGCGACTGCCCATGGGGCATCGCAGGCAGATGATGGTTAATCATATCCAGGCAGGTGGTGTTGGTTGCCTTGCTTGAACTGAAGCCATGCGAAACGAAAAACAGGTATTAACATCCGACAGATAGCTATCTGGACCGGTCGCCTAGGTAGCCATGCTGCGCGCAAGGCAATAAATGGCGGGAGTGCTTTTTATTTGTCGCTGTGATGCCCGTGAGGATGGGGATGGCCGAATGCTGGCGATCGCCGAGATGAGGTCAGTTTTTTGCGGGACGTTTGCGATTTTTGCACGACCCCAGCGACGAGGCGGGCGGCGGCGATGAGGACGGGATGAAGCACTCACCACAGGGCAGGGCTCGAAAAAAAGAAAGACGGGCGAGCTCCTCCGATGCACGGCGGACGTGGCGAGGAGAATGGTGATGGGCGAGAGAGGACGGAGGTCGCAGGTGGGCAGTGGAGGTCACGTCCCGATGGACCAGGAACTGATGTTTTTGGCGCGAGCGGTGCCGGGCTGGCAATCGATGCCTCAGGCACCCGCGGATCAGCGCCTGCGCAACAAGACATGCGGTGGCTGGTGAGCGAGAGGTGAGAGATGTACCACTGCCTTGGGATGGTTTTTACTATTAATTATAATGCGTTTAAATAAAAAAAGAGATAAGAAAAAAAGGGTGAAATTGCAGGGCCGAAGAATAGCTTCTTAAGGTTTGATATTCATTTGATATCAAGTGCCGCTTTCATAGAAGTTGGGTGAGAAAACGCCTGCGCTTTGGGGAAAATAGAATATGTATGACATAATGGACTCAGTTTTGACTAATTCTAACACAAACCATGACCACTTGCTCACTGCTGGGGAGTCACTACTAGTATTATTCTCTCCTGCAGGAGAAAGAGGCTGAAGAGTCATCGGGAGCGCCAAGCCCGGAGCTGGAGATGACATAACGCGAGCGCCGACTAATTAGTGAGTCAACGTCTCCCGCCGAGGGGCACCGAGTGTCGAGAATGGGCCTTCTGGTCTGAGCAATTCGAGGGTCGACACGCGTGTGGCCCTGGGCCGCCATCGGTTGGAAACTACATCTGTTCGCTGTCGCCTTCTCACCTCTCACACTGTCCTACAGCCGGCTTTGATGGAATAGGCCCGCTGCCGGACGGATTAATAACGAGCTAGCGTCTTATCAGCAACAACACAGCATCCCATCCCTCGGCCTTCGATCTCCATCTGAACTCTGGCGCATCCTACGCGAGAGTGAATCACACAGGGCAGCGTGATGAGATATGTCGTCCGGTAATGGACAGATGGTTGGTTCTTCCAAAGCGATTGCCAACACCTCGAACCTTTCGTCGTCTCCCGCATCTTTCCAAGGCGGCCCCTCTCTTGCAGACAGTGGCGCCCAGCGACGCCCAGGAGGCACCGGAAGTTTTGGAGCCGGCTCTATATCGAGGAATTCTGCGTCTGCGAGGAGCAATCAAACCCGGAAGAGCAAGCACAAGAAACACACGCGGCCGTCTCTGGTGAACGAGGATGCGGTAGCGGAGTCTGTAAGCGCCACTTTCCAGTACCATCATCTGTACTTTTAAGTCCAGTACTGACTTTTTCTATTACAGGCCATAATGAAGTCAACTACCAGCCGCAAAGGGCAGACGTCCATCACCCATTTAATGAACTTTTCTCTACCTCCTCGTCCCCAGCGCAATCCACTCCCGCACCGTCCACGACGAAACCCGACCTGGGGAATGGGCTCGGGCTATCATGCCGTCGACAAAGCCCGATACGTGCACGCAAATTATCGATTCATCGTCAACCCTCAAGGTAGCTACCATGCCCAGGCTGCAAATGCGGACGTGCATTTGGACTGGAATTCGGTGCTCCAGGTGTTGGCATCAGAACAGACCCAAGCTGCAAGCTGTCCGATTTGCCTTTCAATGCCAGTAGCCCCTCGGATGGCGAAGTGCGGTCATATTTTTTGCTATCCTTGTCTCATCCGCTTCATGCACTCGACCGACGAGGAGACGCCGGTGCCGGAGAGAAAAGCACGTTGGAAGAAATGCCCGATTTGCTGGGACACCATCTACGTCTCGGAGACTCGCCCGGTTCGTTGGTTTACAGGCCAAGAAAATGATCTTCCGGTTGAAGGCGGCGACTTTGTACTTCGTCTTGTGAAAAGGAACCCCGGAAGCACCCTGGCCCTTCCTCGGGATGGAGCAGAAGACCTTGGTCCAGAAGACGACATTCCCTGGTATCACGCAGCAGAAGTCGCGGACTATGCACGTATCATGAAGGGCGGCGAAGACTATATGATTTCTCAGTACGACACTGAAATCGAAGACCTGAAACGGCAACAGCAAGAAGACGAGCTTCTCTTCGGCGATGACTCCACCTGGACGCGCAAAGCTGTCGGCGGTATCAATGAAGCCAAAGAGAAAATCCGAGGAATAGGCAATCCTCCGGATATTGTTCGCGTTGAAAAGAAACCCGCTCGGCCTCCAATTCAGTTCGAGGAACCTTCAGAGGGGGTTCCTGACATGTATGCTCATCAACAGACCGTCCAACTAGGGAAAACAGCACCATCTTTAGATCCTTCACCACCTGAACAACTCACTCATGAATTAGGTGGATTGAAGTTGGAAGATAGCAGCAATGATAAACCACAAAGGAAAATAAAGCAACCCAAGAAATCAAGTGCTCGCGAGACCTCGGGCCATTCCACTGATGAGCCATATTATTTCTACCAGGGTCTACCGCACTTTTACCTATCACCCCTCGATATCCGCATTCTCAAAACAGCCTTTGGCGATTACTCGCTATTCCCAGCAACAATTCTTCCGCGAGTTGAGCACATTTCTACTGGACACGTCGTTGATGATGAATTACGGAAACGCACCAAATATCTTGGACATCTACCATACGGCTGCGAAGTTAACTTTCTAGAATGCGATTGGACCGATCTTGTCGTCCCCGAAGTACTGCAACAATTCCGTAGCGAAACAAACAAGCGAAGACAAAGGAATCGTGATAAAGAGAGCAAGGAAGAGAAAGACCGGCTTCGAGCCGAAAAAGAAGAAGACGAAAAGCGCTGGGCAGCTGCTCGCCGCAAGCAGCCTATTTACGAGAGCAGCAGCAGCGAGCGCCCGTTCTCCGATCAGGACTTTTTGCCTCTGAGCAGGTCGTCTGCACAAGCTGATGCAGAGTTGTTCTCAGCCTCCTCGCCACCTGGGAATAGCTCGGTGCAGTCTCGCTTCGAAGCCCTTGCATCTCCTTCGACAAGTCCTCCTGGTGGTGGTGCTGCGCGAACTGTATGGGGCACGGCTGCTATTGGATCCAGCTCAGGCCCAGCCCAACGGCCTGCCAATGATGGTTGGCTGCGCGGCTGGGAAGATGACTTGCTGGGACAGCAAGAGGCCGAACTCATTGCCCAAACCATGTCCGATGCACCAAGCGCCTCGGGTGGTCGGAAGAAGAAGAATAAGAAAATCACACTGATGTCAACCAATATACAACGAGGTGCTTGACCTTTTGTTCTTTATTTGTTTGTTTCTCTTTTTCTTGCACATTTGGAATCTGGCGGACTTTGTGCTTAATTAGTATAATATACAATATCATTGAAATAAATATCATCGATCTTCAGCTACAATACTAGGTGCCTGATTTCTTGTGAAACAATCACGTACAGCGATTGATCAGTGTATGTATCATGTTATCTTGACGCCTGTGTATACCATGGATTGATTGCCCAAGAGACCACCAGTCTTCTAATGCAGCTACATGCAAATCCATGTAGCCACTGTTTTCTTTCTTCGTCCACGGTTCCAGAGAATAATAACTTGTTCACTGTTATCGTACCTAGAATCTCAGGAACTATCATACCATAAACCTCGAAATCCACATTCATCCAGCGGCAAAAAGTAAATATCCTCGCCGATTGATATGGTATTAACTAATGCCAGCCCTTACGAATTACTAGTAGAAGCTTTCTGCTCGGTATGGAATCTTCACCAGCTCTTCTTCTCTTCTGCTTCTTCTTTAATTAATCTCTCTCGCAGTATTAGAAATGGACACTTCGGAAATTCCACAAATTCATCACATCACACACAAAAAATACACTCCAACGATTGTCTTGTTACCCTCTATCTTGTTCTATGGGCGGCAATACCGCTGCTAACGTATGATATTATGGAATTATCATGGAAAATAGTTTCTCTGCTAATAATTTTATCTTGCTAGGGTGTTTCTCGCGCCGTACGTCGCTCGTGAAAATGACAACTACCATGTGATAGTCCTAGTCCCTAGTCAAGTGGATATCTACCCTGTTGTGATCAGTCGGAAATGCCTCGGATATTTCTTTCTTTTGAGAAAAATGTGTTGCATGAAACGCCTTTTTTGTTATTAAACTTGGCCCGCCGTCGCCCGGAATATATATAAACATCACTGGGGGGATCTTTACCATGGGGATTGACCCTTTTTTGGCCTGGTGGTAAAAAGTCTGTCACTTGTCTGAGCCTTTCTAGCGTGCTGAATGGATCATACTTAGTCTACCACAGTTCTTCCGCAACAAATATCCATTGATGGTAGCATGTTCAGGTAATATCTAATTAGGATCTCTGCGACCCTCGAGAGAGACCCGTCAGTTTCTTTGGGCCGCAAAGCACGCCAATTGCACCATAAAACCTGCAGTGTCTGCCATGCTCGTTTTCTTCTTCCCTACTCTTCGCTGCCCCTATGGACGGAGCCGGGAAAAAAAAGCTGTCATCGCCACGCTTTAGAACTTGTTCAGCGCCAGGGCACGAGGAGCGAGGCGCACAAGTGGTCTGGCGTTGGCTGTTTATTCCAGCAGTGTCAAATATGTCAGATTGAATATATATGAGTAAATTCCTTGCAAAATCTTTGTAAAAGCTACAAAACTAGTATATAAACGCTTATAACACTTGGTAGTTTTGTAACTAAAATGCTCATAGCCCTATACTATTTTAAAGCATATGGCTACTAGCATTGTTCTTTAGTGGAAAGAACCTAGACAAGTACCTATCGGGTTTTCTAGACGCTGTTTTATCCAGATTTACTATTGTTATTAGAAAAAAGCCCATTGTTTGAAAATTTGGTACTCTGCCACCTATGACTGAATGTTTACTCGCTGATAAACCACCCGGCATTCCTTGCTCTCAAACTCTTCAATGTTTATCACCTACCCTGATCCTCTTCTCATCTGAATCTCTTCTCACCCTTATCCTGACCCTTTCACACTCTGGGATTTCTACAGCATACTCCACAAAATGGCTAAAAGAACATCTCGAATTCGCAACCGCCTTGACTCTTTGTGGCAGACAATTCTCGGTGAGAGCATGAGCGAGAATCTCGGGGTCAATAGTGCCGTCTCCTCTGATTTTCTTGAGAGACACAGAATTGGGTTCGTCTCCCATGATTTCGACACCTCTGGAGTTCATGGCTGCTACCCACCTGTACTATTCGAAATCTGTCCCCAGAGCTTCATTGATGATCATCCAATCGAACCAGAAAGCTATGACGATCCCATATTTGGAAACCCAGTCTATGAATTCTATGACTACAAACCTGGTGGAGATGGGATGAAACCAAGGAGTTGCTCACGTCGTGTTTTCCACTATCTTCATGACTGGGCGTATACTGGCTTTCCGCGGAAGGACACTACATTCATCGACTGTCTTGCAGTCAAGAGAGGTATCTTCCACGTCAGGTAAACTCTCTGTTTCAAAGCTCAATTTCATCTTCAAGCTACATGTATAACATCGTGCGAGATAGGGATTGCCTGTCCCAATCTTGTTCATGCGGCCAAGAGGCATCTTGCGTTCAGCTTTCTGCGTGACTCACCTTAACTGGATACAATAAAATCAGGGCTCGGAGAAACCTACCTCCTACATGAATTGCATTGTTATTAAAAGTTGTCTCACATTATACGTCTAAATCCGGTATCAGTAGATACCTAAATACAATTTAATATCATCGACCTTACCAGATTGAACTAATCGTAAACCCTCTTCTATAGGTACTATTACATCTATATAACTCTCTTCGCTCTTTCTCTCTTTTCTAGTGGCTACCTTATATCTAGTCTCCCATTCTATTGACATTGAAGCCTTTCTCTTCCATGCACATTTAGTAGTGTAGTAAGATATATTTAGATACCGCAGGATCAATTCCACCTTGACTAAGCCCTAACTTCCTACATACATGTATATGATTCTCGATCAAGTTGCAAAAGAGATGGTCCCTAGCTCTATATGAGCTGTTGGGCTATAACTAATTTTGCTGGCCGGGAATTTCACTTCTCCTGCGTGAGGAATTCTCCAACGAGTTTAAAGACTTTCTCTGCAAGCTCCGATCGCTCTAGATGACACATATGTCCGGCATCTGGAAATGTCATCCATCGTACGCGGGGTATGTGCTCAAAAAATGGCACTGTAGTTATATCGTGAGATGTATCGAACTCGCCGTTATACACAAGCGTCGGCACGGCAATTTGATGTAGGCGTGGAATGCAGGTCCAGTCCCGGAAGGAACCCGTGCAATTTAAGGGTGATGATCCTGCTCTGAAGAAGAGTCAGCAAAAGTGTGAGTGATGCCTGTAGTTTGAGAGCTAGAAGACTCAAAAAATGACAACGGAATAAACTGACATTGTGTCCCGAACAGTCTTGTCCTCACTCATATGCTTGAAGGCTGGTAAAAGCTCCTTAGGTGGAAAAGGCTTCGCCCGACAGAAGTAATTGCGGAAATACACGTCCAGTGCATCTCTAAAGCGGGCACTATCAAAATTGCCATTCTGCTCCTCTTCAGTAATCGCTAATTGTGCATCAGATGGCAACTGTTTGCGGATGATTTGAATACCCTCTACCCAGCTTTGAGAGCTGGCTATACCGCTAGCGAGGACCAGTCGTTGCAACCCCCGAGGCTGGGTGGCTGCGAAAGCAGCGGCGATTCTACCACCCCAGCTATGGCCTAGAATGTGGTAGCCTGGGCCGTCCCGAAGCTGAAGGGAATCGAGCAAATTGTTCAACTCGGCTAGAAAAAGGCTTTCTTGCCAGAAGGACTCATCTCCAGTAGTGTGAGATAGATGGGTGGAAGCGGCACAGCCGATTTGGTCATAGAACACCACGGGGATACCGAACTGATACCACAGGCGGCCAAAGGGAAGAAGATACTCATGGCCAGTGCCTGGACCGCCGTGAAGCACAACCAGCCGAGGCGAGTTGCTTGTTAAATCACCAATGATCTTGTAGTACGTATGGCATGTGGTGTCGATATGCTGGATGTTGAATGGCACAGTCCCGTCTCTATAGTCAGTGTCGGCCATGATGCTCCAGAACTACACAGGTGGATATCAGTCCTAAGAGGTCAATGTATGGGTTAGATAGTCCGATATGAAGACAGACCGAAGATGGCATGCACTTTGTCCCTCACGGACTGAAGAGTTGATATGATAGCTTCTTTGTCTAGGTTAGTATGACTGATAGTTTCCGGTACTTTTGGGACAGGTTTACAATACATATCGTTACCGGGAGCGAAAATACCACATAGTCTCCGGAGAATTTAGGATTGGACGCTTTGATAATGATCGCCCGGCCCCCAAAAGTTTTGCCGGGTGATAAGATCATACGATTTCTATTTTAAAATTCTACTAAATTTGCTAAAAGGGTGATCATCAGGGTGAAGCTTTCTGCGGAGTCCGCACAGAGCTCCTCCTGCTCCTAGCCTCCTACATGTATCCAACCCCCTGACTCGCGGCCAAAGTCCTCCGCGATAGGGCACCAGTACTTCCTCAAGATGTTTTGATCTCAATGTAGCTTTGCATCCCCAAGGCCACAAGACCGCTCAGAATCTGCTAGTATCTCCCAGTTGGTATTCCCTACATCTCTTTGTGGCTATCGCCTCTTTGTCGTATCTATGAAACATGAAGAAAATAATCTACCAGTCTCTCTCCCAGCGCGAAAGCTACGATGGATCTGGCATTGAAGGAGCAGAAGAGGCTGGCCAGATTGAACGTCAACCAAGTTCCACAATGCAGCAGAGAGCCATCTTAAAGACGGTTTGCATAATTCTTCTGGGCTCCTTTACTGCAAACATTTTTTTCGTTTATCAACAGTACTTCGTACCATGGGATCTGGCGGACAGGCTGCCATCAAAATTCGGTCAGTTCATTGTTGAGTTTAAAATCTGTTCCCCAACTCTTGCTGCTGGATCTCAACTAATGGAACTTACAGCCCAGCTGAAATATGATGTTCCCGTCGAGATTGGTGCTCATTCCAACTTCGATAGCACCAACCGAACGATCCAAGACCAGGCATGGGATGATCCCGATCTTGAGCCTTGGGGCCTCTTCCTCGCCCTTGACAATGATTATAGCGCCTCCATGGGCTTGCCGTCTTCCCAGCGGTGGCCATGGGATCCGCACAAAGGCGCCTACATCCCGATTGGAGCACATGAACTACACTGCGTGGTAAGCTAAGATGAGCCTATGCTCTCTTCCTCTGATGAGCACGCCTTGCTGATGTTTTTCTCTTTTTCATTCCAGCATGTTCTCCGCTCAGTGGTCAACGAGAACCACGACGGTCTACCACAGGACAATCATACTTGGCCGTATAGCCATGCAATTCACTGCCTTAATATTCTGCGAGACTCGGTTGTATGCCGTGCAGATGATACGCCAATGTACACCGGACGACTGCATAAGAACATCTTTGAGGAACATCCCCGGGCTGGCGTGGGTACATTCAAGATGTGTCGGAATTGGAGCGCATTGGTTTCGTGGGCGCGAGCGCGCAGTGCCTGCTATCGTCCTGTTCATTGGTTTGAGCCAGAGTTTGACGAGACTGAGAGGTATAAATTCTGTCCCGACGGATCGACGCCCTGGGAGCAGGCAAATGAAGGAAACGGAACACAAGCCTAGTGCATCGTGTAGAAAATAGTTTTCGAGTTATAGAAACTAGATTGTTTTGCAATACTGCGTTGCACAACTAACTGTCCCGCTTAAAGGGACAGAGCTTGGGGTATAGAAAAGAGCTACGATCTCCTTCGCACATCCTTTGATCATACAGTGTGGAAACGATTTGAAGTTATTATCTCATCAATTGATCCAGGTCGTAGACTCAGTAGTTACAGCTCAGACGTATATATTAGGAATCAACCCAGCCCACAACTTTCATTTCCCACAATAAATTCCCGGTATAAACCGTTCGCTCGATCTCCAAATTTCACTCCTTGTACTCATACATTGCAACGTTCGCAGGGGAATCATCAGAAAGCACCAGAGCACAATCCTCAACCGAATCTGGATAGACCCAGGTTTTGCCGTTGGGATTCTCAAAGCTATCCACGCAGTCTGGTAGCAGGCGCTTATCAGTACCTCCTCACTCGCTCATAGTTTCGTGACCGGAAAAGAAATAAAAAAGGCTAGTATCAAAGACCAAGAGCGTTCATACCTCTGTACTTCGTCCAACTTGCCTCGGGCACAGATGCAGGACGCTCGGTCAGCAGTGGTATGGGGCTAGCAAAAGTGGTAGCTAGGAAGGCGCAAACAGCGAAGCTCGCCAGGAAGATGCGTTCTGAATACATGCTGCAGGACGCAGAGGGAAAGAAGTGTGGCTTATGTGAGAACCTTTCTGTGGGACTAGGAAGAGGTTATCGAGTTGAGACGCTGACAGAAATTATATACTATATGTATATGGGAACCTATATAAAAGCTTGTTCCACCTAATTATGCTACACTCTTCTACAGCGTCAGCCAGAGATCGTATAAAATTGATCGGCGGGTGCAGCGGCTGATCCGGCATATAAAGATATTCCTCGCATGCGAACTGGGGCTAGATACGTATTAGGCTCCATCCGGGAAATATAACACTTAGCCATCCGCCAATCCTGTATGTGCGGGGTGTTATGGCTCTAGCAAATAAATGCCATAATACACGAACTAGGTTGTTTGTTCGGAGTGTATGGCTGACCTAGTATTCTCCCCGAATTCAGACCATAGCGGCAAGACGGGGGGTGGTTCGGTCAATAATACTACATATATGTAGCACTCTCCCAAATATAAATTACCAGTACATGCCAATCATTATCGCCTGCATAATATTTCTTTTACTATTACTTAGCCTTATACTCCACCGGCTTTGGCGTGATCACGTCTTCCAATGTTCACGTGCATACGTTGTAATTAAACTGTATGACACTCCGGATCCTAGCTAGTCGTCGTTATCTATCCAAATATAAATGCAAAGTTGCGTATTTCCATGTTAATCATAGCCCCTATGTAACCCAGAATGCATGTAACCCAAAATGCAGCGAGAATTGATTTAATTTCCTGATGAATGGGATGGTCCCCCGCGTGCACTTTGCTGTTGAGCTTGACGAATCAACCTGCATACAGCTGTCAAGTTGTCAACCCTGGTCCCGTAATCGAGATTCCGGCCAATTGTGGCCATCCGATAGGACCTGTTATATTGCCTACAAGCTGCCCAACATGCTTTGAGACCTGTGTACAGCTGCTGACAGAAGTTTTATCCTACCAGCACCTTTCAATTCATCATGTCTTCCAGCTCGAAAGAAGGTCTTTTGGCCGTTTGCGGCACATTTACAGGATTGTGCACCATATTCGTCGGGCTGCGGTTTTATGCCCGACGACTGCACAAGCAACTTTTGAGGGCCGATGACTGGATTATGATTCCTGCTCTTGTGAGTTTGCTTGTCGCGAGGTGTTGTCATTTTCTGACCACCTGTTGCATATCAAGATCTCGTACGTGGGAGCGGCGATATGCAATTTTATAAGTATAACCCTGTCGTATTTTCTCGGTTGAGAACGAGTCAACTGATATCTCATTTAATAGGTGTCGCCGATAAAGTGCTGGGTTATTCGAGCCATGACTTCACACCTGCTCAAACATTAGAAATGGCACAGAAGTCACAACAGGTAAAATTTGTCGTATTTGCTACTGAATGTCTATTGATGCAAGATAGTTGTATTTTGCAATCGGTGCGCTCCTGGATGTCACCTTGGCCTTGACAAAGATGAGCGCATTGTTCTTCTACCGACGAGTCTTCTGCACCGGCCTTAATGTTTATAATATACAGTGGTTCAACATAGCAACCATTGCGACTCTCATGATCGTTGCCTGTTGGCTGGTCACGTTCGAATTCCTGGCTGGCTTTGAATGTGGCACGCACTTCTCGGCGCTGTGGGACGGCACCTACGCAGAATACTGTTCCATCTCGTTTCCGTATCTCTATGGTCTAGCAGTATCCGACTTCCTCTTGGACGTATGGATCCTAGTTCTCCCAATGCCCATTGTATGTTCTCCCTTACAAGCTTGAATCCCGTTCAATTCCTGTAAGTAACGGATTGCAGATCCTACGTCTTCACATGAGCCCTTCGAAGAAGCTTTCGGTCGTTGGTCTTTTCCTGCTGGCATTTATGTGAGTACATGCGTCACGAACACTTGCCATAGAATTGACGAATTGCGTAGCGGTTTGGGTGCCTCGATTGCTCGCATGGTACAATATATCCAAGTTGAAACCGGAGGTGATCCGGCCCTTTTCAGTGATCTAGAGCGTAAGTGTTGTACTGCATATAAACCGAGTTTTTGATACTAATTCCTTTCATGCAGGCACAGATACGCAGTCCTTCTACTTTGCAATGCTCGAAGCTGGCATTTCCGTTGTTGCTGTCAATTTGCCTTCGCTGTGGCTCTCCTTGAAGTCTGTAATCCCCGAAAACCTCGTGCGCAGTGTCCGCAGCTTAATCTCGCTATCCTCGTTGTCATCGCAGCGGCGCAGCGACCTCAACAGTGCCAGTGTGGACGCTACAAGAGGCTCTGCCACCCATCTCGGCCGCAAGCCCGATCCCTCATCCTCTGTCAACAGCAGCCGTCCTAATGATTTTCCTTCTGACCTCTCACAGCTGCATTACCATCGGCAGATGCTCGAGCAACAGCTCAGCGGCAACCCGGACGGCCAGAAGGTGGAAGCAATCGCAATGCGCAACACCGACAGCACTAGGCGGCAAGGACAACAGATGTGGGTGCCAGAGGGGCACATCAATGTTGAACATTCTGTAGAGCTTAGCCGAGAGGAGCTTCAAAGAGCAGGGGATAAATTCTGCTAGGAAAAAGTTCGGTTTTAGCAAGTTGAGCCCAATCCGATAATTAAAAGCAGGGCGCTCTACAGACACGATACAAATTGGAAATTCTTAAAATAATACGAATAAGCTGTGGGACGTCGCAGATTGTCTGCAAGTCTCCAGATTTACCAGAAGAACGTTGAGTAGTCATCAAAGTGATAGTAATAAGATATCGAGCGGTGAGCTATACACGCTAATCCGGAAACTGACGATCCCTAATCTTATCAGAACTACATAATGTAAACCCGTTATTACTTCTGGGGTAGCCTTGCTTAGGTAAGTAGCGTTGCCGGATTCGTCGATTGGCTGTGATTCATTGAATCTTCTGACAAAGATAAACTATTTACATTAAAATACTAGTAGATAATTATAAAAGTATATAAAATATAATATAAATTATTAATTACAAATTATTAATAGACTAATAATTAGTTAAAAAAAATAATTTAAATAATTAAATAATACTTTTAACACTACTTAGATTAGAAATAAAATAATTAGATAGAATTACTATTAATAGTATAATTTATATTAAATAATACTAAAAACGCTATTATAAAATAAGTTCTATATTTTATAAATCTTAAATAATATCTAAAAATAATATAGTCTAAAATATTATAAAAAGAACTATTTAAAACTATAATAGTATAAATTAAAAAACTATAAATACTTTATTAGATAATATCTAAGGATATTATATAAATAGAAAATAAAATAAAAATGTACTATAATAAGAAGCATAAAGATATATTAATTTTTAAAAAAAAAAAGAAAGTCTACTTACTATAAAAAACTATTAAATAAAAAAAATTTAATATTCTAATAAAGAGATTAAGCAATAAATTTAATTTAGTTAAATATAAATCTTTTAAAATTTAGAAAAAACTTACTAATAATAATTATAAACTCTAACTATTTATAAAAATAAAAATATATCTAGTATTTTATATCTTATTATTAAAACTAACTAAAAATCTAAAAAATAATAATAATAAAATAAGTAAAGACGAATATAAAATTAAAAAAATTCTAAAAAGAAAATTAGTAAAAAGAAGAATCTTTTATTTAGTTAAATAAAAGAGATATAGATCTAAGTATAATTTATAGAAATTAATTAGATATCTAAATTACTTTAAAAAGATTTAAGCGTTTTACTAGCAAGAAAATTAGAAAAAATATAATTAAAATTATTAAATAATAATAGAAATTTTTATATAGTAGTAGTAATTATTTTATTTATTTTATACTGTTTAGTCTTTAGCTTCTTTATTTTTAATTATTTGTTTTCTTTTTTTTTTCTAAACATTTTAACTCTTTTATATCTTTTATATTAGTTTAAATAAATTCACTAATATATTTTTGAAGAAGACTGTCTTACTTATTAAGATAATCTAGCTTTATTATTATTTTTAGTATCTTTATATAAGTCTTCTTTTGTTGATTATAAATCTTATCTTGTGCTATAAGGAGCTTTTTCTACGTAAGATTAGATAAAACTATATTATAATATTTATATTGACTAAAATAAATATATTTACTATAACGACTTAAAATTTTAGATTTTATATATATCTTCTCTTAAACAGTGTAATAACGATAAAAAATTAAAAGAATAACGTTAGTTTACTTAATACGCGATTAAAGGTTTTTAGTATTAATATTTTGTTTTAAAAATATAGTTAGAATATCATTACAGAGAATATTTATAGAATAATAATCAACTTACTAATAACATAGAGAGTATATAACTATTTATATAATTATTAGAACGTTAGTTCTATAAGAAGAAGATTATTAAAAGATTTAATAAATCTTAGCTAATTAACCTAATGTAATAGCGCTATTTATTAAGTAAAACTATCTCTTATATCGCTAGGGTTTATATAGATAGATCTGATAAGAAAAGGAAATTATGTAACTATAATTATATTTATGATAATAGTGGTTATTATATAGAGAAAAGAGTTATTACTATAAAGATAGTATAATATATTAGTATAGTGATATTGCTTTATAGCAACTGATGGGTTGATGATTATACAACTATATGACTAATATAGTGAACTGAGCGATTATTAAGAAACAGCTATATTGACTATGTTTAGCTAAATATAGCTAATAGACTATCTATTAAGGTATAATTATATTTTTTATATTTAGGCTTTAGTATATAAGAACACTTATTTATTATTATATATTTAGTCTATTATATTTTATCTTTATACTAAATAGTATACTACTATTTGTTTGATTAATATCTTGTAGTCTATTATAATAATAGTATTTTACTTTATTTTTAAGAATTATTTATTTTATTACTTAATTGTCTTCTGTTAACAGAATAATCCACTTGATCCACATCTTGTGATGAGTTGTTGGTCCAAGTTTTGACATACTTAATCAATATCTTTATAGTTTATTATATTAATAATACTCTATTTATTTTTAAAGATTATCTATCCTAATACTTAATTATCTTCTGTTAGTAGAATAATCCACTTGATCTACATCTTGTGACGAGTTGTTGGTCTAGTTTTGACAATATAGATAATATAAAACTTATATTTAAAAATTAAAGCTTATAAATTTATTATATAGAAATATTTTAGTATTTACTTAATATATATTTTATAATTTAACTTATTTTTATTATAAATTAGTAGATTATTAATAAATATTATAAAGAATTAATTAAAATAATTTATAAATATATTATTAATTAATTATTAAAATATTACTAAGCTATTAATAAAACTAAATGATATAATTTTATATTTATATATACTATATTTATAATAAAATATAATATAATTCTTAAAATTAAAATATATATAAATATAATAAAAATTTTAATAAATATCTAGCTTTATAAAAATATAAATCTTATTTAGATATTTAAAAATTTCTAAAATTAGAAATAAAAAATAATAGTTTTTCTTTATAATAATATTTAATTAATAATAGTCTATATAGAATTATAATCTATTTTTAAACTTCTTTATTATTAAAATTAAAAATATAAATAAAAAATTATTTAAAATAATAAAACTTTTAATAAAATTCTTTTAAATATAAATTTAAATAGCTTTTAATTCTTTTAAAATTATTTTATAAAATAAATAATAGTTAATATTAATATTTTTAATAAATTTAATTTTATAATTATAAATATAGCTTAAAGATATTATATTTAATAATTTTTTTAAAAAGATATTAATATACTTATAATATATTTTAAATAATTATATTTTAATTTTTTTAATTTTAAAGATATTTTATATTAATTAAAATATTATCTTTATTTATTTATTATCTAGAATATAATTAATTTTATAAAAACTAATTATAAATATAATACTATCTTTTTTATATAAATATTAGATAAACTCTATATTATTAATTATAATAATATTAATCTATATTATATTTTTATAATATTTTAGTTTTAAAAATAATAATATATATAAAAGCTTTAATTTAATAAAATTATTATATAGACTTGTCAGAAGATTGCTTATCGCTCAGCCAATCGATACAGTAGCGAACGCTACTTAGATAAATAAAGCTAACCTAAAACTCCTATAGAGTAGATTATCTAATTATATTAATAAAGATGAAAGTAGCTATATAGATATTTATATAATTTAGTTAGTAAAAATATATTAAACTAGTATAAAAACACTTAATATAGATATATTAGAATAATATAGCTATATTATTCTAATATAATTATATCTAATATATATATATCTATCTTATATAAATATATTTAGTATAGATATATCTAAGAGTACAGTTATACTATTATAGTGGAAATATATCTAGTAAAGATATATAAAGCATATAACTATATAGTAAATATAATAGATTACTAAAAACTACTATATATACTATAATAGCTTAAATATATCTAATATAGTTATTATAAAGATATAGCTATAATTACTATATTAAGACTTTAATATATAAAGATATTTATTTACTATTATATATTTAGTTTACTATATTTTATTTTTTATATAAATAAATATATATTTTATTTAATTTATTAACTTTATTACTTATTTTACTTTAGTATATTGCCTTCACAATATACTTTAGTCCTCAATAACCCTTAGAATACCAAGTCGACGTCAGTCTATCAGCAGAATACTACCAACGTGTTACCGCCTTGGTAAAGAACGCTTGATACGTTTTGACAAGACTGTAATTTATTTAATTTAAAATAATCTTTATATTAATTTAATTTAATATATTTAATATTAACTAATTAAAAAATTATAAAAAATTATATTAATAAAAGCTTAATTTTAATAATTAAAATTATATTAATATTAAAAAAAAAATCTAGATATTATAAAATCTATTTAAAGATTAGAATATAATATTATAAAATAAATTTATTTTTAAATAAAATTTTATTAGATTATAATAGTTAATAATTAATATAATCTATTAAAATATAATACTAAATAAGTTATAATTAACAATGCTAACCCACCAGGGCACTGAGCGTGGATTGGACACGCAGTACGAGCACGCAAGCACTGGCGCTCAGGTCAGCCCAGGGCCGGT
>MJVA01000508.1:0-108882 GCA_001939245.1 Talaromyces wortmannii
AGAATACTACCAACGTGTTACCGCTTTGGTAAAGAACGGTTGATACGTTTTGACAACTTTACTATAGATAGTGATTTAATATCTATTCATTACTTTAAATAGAAAAGTATTATTAATAATTTAATAGAAATACTTATTAGTCTATTTATAATTTATAAAATTCTACTAGATTTTTTTATTAATTAGAACTAGAGCCTTTTAATAGCTTTAATCTATATATATATATATATATATATTTCAATATAAAGTTCTATCTTTAACTAGTTTATTTAGATTTTTAAAGTTAAAGCTATAAATAATAATTATTAAAAGAATTATATAATATTTTAAAGCTTAAAATACTTTTTAAAATATTTTAAATAATAATTTTTTTCTATATAACTTAATTTCTTATAGTTTAAATATCTTAGTTTTAAATTATCTAGATTTTTTAATAAAAGGTCTCTATTTATAATATAATTAAAATAATTATTTTTTAAAACTAGTTTATATTATTATTTTTTATTTTAAGGCTTTTATTTATTCTAAAAACTTACATTACTTTTTAAATTAAAGAATTAAATTTTCTTTTTAATTTTCTAAATTATTTATTAGTACTCTAACATTCTATTTTTAATAATCTAAAAATATAATATAAAATCTTTATAATTTTCTAGTAAATTTAAATACCTTTTAATCTTTTATTAAATTTTAAATAGAATTTTCTTTTAAAGATATATTTAATATTAATATTTAATATACTTTTATTTTAACTAATTCTTTTACTTTTTTAAAATAATATTAAATTTAGCTATAGTTCAGTCTTTTTATTATTTTATTTTTAAAAATTTTAAATTTATTTTTTATTAAACTAGAGCTTTTAGATATATTAAATTTATAATAAAGTTCTAAAATTAATCTTATAATATTATTTATAAATCTATATTATCTTTTTAGTATATTATCTATTTTAAAAATATAATATTTTTAAAAATATTTATTATAGTTAAGATTCTTTATTTATTTAAATTATCTTATTTATAATATTAGCAATTATATTAAAAATATATTAAAAAATAATTTTTAAATATTTATTACTTATAATTAGTTTTCTTTTTAAAAATTAGAATATCTATTTTTAAAGACTTTATATTAATAATTATTTTTATTTAAAACTATTTCTATCTCTAATCTAGATTCTATAATTTTTTAATATTAATTTTAGTTATAGTTTTTATATAGATCTTTTTATAATTTTAAATTAATTTTCTAATAAAGATAATATATTTAGTAAAGCTATTTAGAATCTTTATTTACTATATTAAATTCTAAATATATTTATATTTATAGCATTTTTCCTTTTTTTTAAATAATTTAGATTTAAATTATTTAATCTCTTTAAATTTTATAATTATAAGCTCTACTTTAATATATTAATATAAAGATTTTTTTAAAATTTATTTATATTTTTATTTAAAGAGTTTATTTAAACTTAAAATTTAAAATAAATTTATATTTTTTACTTTTCTTTTACTATTATTATTTTTAGTATTTAGAGGTACTTTTTTACTTTATTTAGTTAATATATATTTAGTTGTTTTTTAGTATTCTTTTAAGATTATTTATTTAATCTTGCTTTTCGAATCTTCTAGTGTAAATAATTTAGGGATTATAGTTATAATTAAATAGATTATATAGTGTAGAGATATAGTATTAATATAATTAAGCTTTTTTTTTAATAAAGTGAATAGACTATAAAAATAGAATTAATAAAGTATAATTATATTAATTTATAATAAAAATATAGAATCTAATTTATAGAGTAGCTATTCGCTATTTCTTTCCTATAGTGGCTTCAGTAGTTGTAAAGACTCTTTGTGGGTCACGTGACCTCTTAGTGCCCAAGGTCACATGTTCTTATACTAGATTCACCACCAACCTTATGTTATTTGTATAGGGGCTTTACATAATTATATCTAGCTAAATATATTTAATATAATTATTTTTTAGTGATTACTTTATTTATTATATTAATTATATATTTAGTACTATTAGTAATTTTATTAATATTATAAAATATTATTTAATAATAGATATTACTATAAAGTAATATTATTATATTAATATAATATATTATATTAATATAATATATTATCTTAATAATAATAACTTTTTTCTTTATATAATAATTAAAATTATATAGTTTTTTCTCTTATTAGATTTAAGTAAATCTTATTAATAATAAAAGATAGTTTTATTTAGTAAGTAATATTATTACTTTAAATTAATTAGTTAAAATTTATTAAATTTTCTAATAATCCTTTTCTTATAGAATTAATATCTTAATAATTATATAAATAATTATATATCTCTATATTATTAATAAATTAATTATTATTTTTTAAATATTTTTTATAGTAATATTCTAACTATATTTTTAAAGTAAAATATTAATAAAAATAATCTTTATTTTTACGTTAAATAAATAGATATTATTTTATTAATTTCTTATTATTATTATATTATTTAAGAAAGGGTATATATAGAGTTTAGGGATTTAGATTACTGTAGTAGATGTATTAGTTTTAGTTATTATAGGTATTATAGTATACTATTATTTAATTTTATATAGGAGGAGTTTCTTATAGTATAAAATAAGATTTATAATTAATAAAAAAAGACTTAAGTAAAGATATTAAAAATAATAATAAAATTTAATTATTTTAATAAGATAGCCTTTTTTAAAAATATATTAATAAATTTATTTAAATAGATATAAAGAATATAGAAGAGTTAGAATAGATAAAAAAAATAAAAATAAAAATAAAAATAAAAATAAAAATAAAAATAAAAATAAAAATAAAAATAAAAATAAAAATAAAAATAAAAATAAAAATAAAAATAAAAATAAAAATAAAAATAAAAGATATAGTAGAGATTTTAAAATATACTAAAATAAAGATTATACTTATTTAATAATAATTTTTTTATAAATAAGTATAGTACTCTATTAAATCTATTTTAAAAATTTTTTTAAAGCTAGTTAATGCCTCTAAAACTTTAGTTAAATATTTTTAATAAAATTATATACTTAAATAATAAATATTATAATAAATCTATTTCTAAGATACTTCTTATTTTTATTAATATAATAAAAAATCTTTTAAATAATTTTATTTAGTTTCTCTATACTTATAATATTATAATAATATTATTAATATAGTCTTTTATTTATATATAATAAAAGTAAGTTTTTTATTATAAAAGACATTAATACTTCTTTCTATACTATAGAATTAGTTAATCCTAATAAAATTAAGCTTAATCGATAGTATAGAGAGTTAATTATAATTAATCAGATTCTAGGCCGGATCCAGCCAGGATTGGGCGAGTAATTTCAAAAATTTGATTCGCTTGTAGGGAGTAAAGTCTTTAAATTTGCCATACATGAAGTAAGTTGCATAACGAGCCTGAAAAAAAAATAAAGATACCTCTGAACCCCAGACAGAGGCCAAAATATACTAGAACAGATATGGGTTAGTCTTAATAATATGAATCTGGAAATCAAACTAAATATGTCAAATCGCCCTCCAAAATTCTCATAATATAAGCAGGAGATAGGAAAGCTTCCTGAAACAGCCCACTCCCTGACTAGCTATATCTCCTTCACAAACCCTATCTCCACTAGGCGATCGACTTGAACATCCAAACGTTCGACCTTCGCAGAGGTTATGGACCGAATCCAGACGAATAGACTTAATATAGCCCAACGAAACATGTTGGTATCTTTTTTCACATGCAACTGCTCCTTGCCAACGACATATATTACTTGATCATTGTAGGCATGATCAAGAGCGATGAGAGAGAGACGTGTCTCATCTTTCGCCTGATCCCCGTCAAGCAGGAAGGTACGGACAGCGTCAACGACGAGTCTACCCAGGTCAGGGGTGATAATTTCATCGGTGTATCCGTATCGTACCACCAGGCGGACGCAGTTTGGAATGGGTACCTTTTGTTTCCCATTAGGATGGCTAGCAAAGCAGTGCGAGACAGTGTATCGGTATTCAGGCGCCACTGTTGGCATTGAGAGAGGACGCAAGTGGAAAAGGACTGTGAATTCTGGTACAGCCCTGAATTTCTGGAGGAACTGCACAAAAACATGGGGAGCTACGGCTTGACTGCCAGCTTTGTCGAAGAAGATACCTAGACCGCTGGTCTTGAAGATTGGAGCTCCACTGAAAGTGGGAGTTAGCTGAAGCTGAGAATTCTCAATCTCAGAATCAGATATGATATGGACAACTTGTGATAGGGGCCTGTTATCCGCGGCCTCCGACTTCCATTGCTCCTCTTTGCCAAAACGCCAGAGAATAAACATGCAAGTCAGCACACCAGCGATCATTAGCGTAACCCATGCACCTGTGGGGATTTTAGTTAATGCAGAGGACAGGAACACACCGTCCCATAACGCAAAGACGATAAAAATGGGGAGCACAATGTAGATAGGTAACCGCCACACTGTAAGGGCAACCAAGCTGACCATGCAGGTGGTCAAGAATGTCACAAGGATGACGCAAACACCATAGGCATGACCGAGATTAGTGGTCTACGTCGATTGTAATCAGCTTCTGCACAACACCGCGCAAGCAGATATATATATAGGTAAGGGATTTCTCACATTGGTATATACTGCAGTGACCACCACTGTTCCGATCATGAGAATCCAATTGGCGAGTGGAATGTAGACCTGACCATAGTAGTCTTTGGATACGTGGACAATCTTAATCTGAGGGAAGTAGGACAGTTTCATGATTTGGGATAAGAGCTGTGGACCAATTGGTTAAAGATCGCTCATCATCTGGAAGTGCAAATTTTCCTTGCGGGTCATACCTGAAAGGCCCCGGTAATGACAGCCTGACTGGCAACGATGCAGGCCAAGATCGCCAAGATCAGACTGGGCCAGAGCATTCCAGGTGGAACAGACAGATAGAAGGGATTTGCATATGCGCTGGGGTTAACGCTGATGTAGGCAGCTTGTCCGATATACTGGTAGAAAGTGAAGTGATATCAGCTACGATCAAAAAGTCAAAATTATTCGTCCATCTTAAGACGGGAAACTAACTCCGACCAAAAGGCACGGATAAGCAAAACCGCACCACGAAAGTTGAACAGCCCTGGTGGTTTGGTCAGTATGATGAGACATTTGTAAGAAAGAGGGCATACTGTCTGCTAAAAGCACCAAGGTCGGCAAACAATGTCTCCACGCCTGTAAAGGCAAGGAGTATACCACCTAATGCCAACCAACCGTTATACCCGTTGCGCATAAGAAATTCCCCAGCGAAATATGGTGAAAAGGCCTTGCAGACCGAAGCATCATAATGCACCAAATTCTGAATTTAGGTTAGCCAAGCTACTAGAAAACCAGTCGAAAACGAACATAGATGCCGAAACTAAGGTTGAAAACTAGCCAGATAATGACGATGGGTGCAAATGTCACGGCTAGCCTTCCAGTACCAAATGGTTGAACAGCGTAGACCAATACTATAATCGCACAAGAAGCGCCAATCACAACGGAATCACTAATATTTGGGTTCACAACAGTGGCTCTAGGATAGAGTGTCAGAATTATGCACATCTCTAGGTAGTCGTAATAAGTGTGCTAACCCTTGAATGGCACCAAGGAGGGATTGGGCAGGGGTCAAAACACCATCTTATGCACGTTAGTGAAATTGATATCGTCTGATTTCTGATAAAGACAACTCACCAGCGAGAAGAAGGGAGACGCCTCCAACTCCAACTACTTTGAAAAGCCACTTCACGATATTATGTCGCTCAAGAAAAGAGCGGATATGCTTGTTAGGCCGATGCATCTCATTTGTATTGTAACGCTCCATTCGGATGGACTGTGCCTCACGATGATTACGTTCGACGAGATTTGCCTATGAATCGACCGGTGAATGAAAGCTTTGTGGAGTGTCAGGAAAGAAACCTACATATCGGGATATAAGTGTGAAGAGTGCAAAGGTTCCACCTTCACCTTCATCGTCCGCAAATAAGACGATTAAGATATACTTGATCGTCACCATTATTGTGAGACTCCAGATCACGAGCGACAACGCGCCCACCAAATCATCATAGCTGGGGTTGTCGCTGAAAGTAGAAGAGTAGACATAGAGAGGACTGGTACCAATGTCACCGTAGATAACGCCAATGGATTGATATGCAAGCCTTATAGAGACAATATCAGGAGCTGGGTTAGAAGTCGGTTACAGGAAATCGGCTCTTCTTACCATAAAGTTTGATACCGGTTGAACGACTATTTGAACTGTGAGCTGGTGAATGTCAAGTCAAACACTAAAGGGGTACATACCTGCTTCTTTCTCACATCCCGCTCATCGATCACGTCTTTCTCAAGAATGGAATCATCCTCGTGGTCGATTTTGTGATCTGCCGTGATGTCGAGGCTCGGCTTTCCCTTTCTCGTGGAGAAGACGCCGCCACCACTTGAAATGACAGGTTTAAGGGCACCTAAACCATACTGAATGGCTGGAGACATGCTCGAGAGGCTCACTGAGGCGCTGGGTTAATGTTACGCAGGTTGCAAGCTCTCGCCGGAAAAAAGTATGCACACAAGGAGGAAAGGACTAGGACAGAGGAGAGGAAACACTTTCTCAGGCTCTCCAACAGAGTTTATTTATTTCCCAAGGTAGGAAAGTTAGAACGAGATTAAATTAACTATGGAATACCTTTACACTCTAGCCCACGTGCTTACAGATCTGGAGATCCGGCTGCAAGGAATAGTAATTGGTCACAGAATGCAACACATTGATATTCAATTAAGTAAATTTCATAATAGATATGACATCAAATAATAGAGATTGGCGCTCTTCAAGCTGCTAGTCTCTCATGTCTGGCGTTATTTTGCTTATCTAGAGAGCGACCCAGAGCCATGTGAGGGAATTGTCTGCTCCAATAACATTCAAGTACCTCAACGCACTCAACGTACTAGCAGGAATTAAATCGCGCATTCATTTCATTGTTCCACTAGCAGGGTGATCTCGCAATCACTGCAAATTCTCATGATGATGTGGGATATTTACTTGAAGTTTTTCATAAACAAAGAAATTGCCAAACATAACACTGAATACTGTATAGCAATATAAGAAGAAGAAGAAAAAATCAACAATCTACAATACATATTCAAAATTACCAGTAGACATCTTGCCTTTCACTGGTGTCTTTGGCGTCATTTTAGAATATATCGTACATGGTTCTGGTACACTACCGGTATCTCAAGCAACCAGCTAGGGATCTAAAGCCACATCTGCCAAATAAAGTTCTACTAGACAGTAACGTCATACCAAATTAAGAAGTGATAGTATGACAACGAATCCATCACGAGATAACGAAAACGAAATCAATACACCAAATTAACCAGCACCATGGCAGTTTCCGTCAGTAGAGCCTCCGGCAGTTTTGACAGCTCTTCCGAGGCACGACTTCTCGCCAATGATAGTGTGTCCTGACGCATACCACTGATACTTGATATCTTTCGGTGTCCATTCGAAATGCCAATCGGTAATGTCGCCCCATCCTTTCACTTGCGCCAGTAAGCCCTCGCCATTGCCCCCGAATTGGGCATCTGGCCACTTCATGCCTCTGATTTCGAATAGATCGGGAACTTGTACGAAACGTCGCGGGAGTCGTCATCTGGCTGGGTGTGCAGTGGGGTGAAAATGAACTGCTATTCATCCGCTGTCGTCATGTTGCCGCCGTACTTGTAATTTTGGTAGTTGTTGACCGGATCGTTGCCATCGTAGCCGTCGATCAGTTGGCTGATGATGTTGTCCGAGTAATTTGGAGCGGAAGAAATGCGCTGGTCGGGCTCTAACACGTTTGTTACCGAGAACTGGAGATCATTTACAGTGCCTTGGTTGTACCTGTTTTGTTTTTAGTTATTTTTTAGACATGATACTTGATCAAATTCAACTGGTACAAGGACGGAAAACTTACTCGACTGGAGCGTTTGACTGATTACAGAATGTCTGAGCATTATCCACAGCTGTATCTCGGTCGACAGCCCAAACACTTCCGTTCATTCCGTGGCAGCACTTGCTTGGGCTTACAGTGGGCTCTGAGGCTGCCGTGGTGGTGGTAGCACTTACGGAACAGCCCAAGGTCGTTGTAGGTAGAGAGTAAAGCCGGACACACACACACACACACACACTCTCTCTCTCTCTCTCTCTTTTTTTTTTGTTTGGCGGTCTCTTATTTTTTTCCCATACCTCAAGTGACACACGTCTGAAGGACACCAACGCCACATATGTACCAGAAGATGAACGCCATTATATCAATTTTGCAAGAGAGATCTAGACCGGAACTAGACAAAATGGCTAAATAATCCACTTCCACCGACAATTTGACTCCGTGCAGTTCGGCCTCGCTGATAGGATATATGTAGAAACAAGCCCCATCAACTGATATGTACATGGGTTTTTGGATATGGGGGTGTTATGCGTCAAATATATACTGACCGAAGACTGCATGCATGAATGTGGAGGTTGAAATTGCCGCCGACGTTGACTGGTCTCTGTAGATATATACCGACTGTGGCTTAATTCACAGTTACATGCATCTCCTATATTGTCCAGTTACAACCATCTCCCCTTTCCTTTCCTTCTTCTCCCTATCCCTTTTCTTTTCAATTGTCTACTATCCCAATTGAAAGATCCTTCGCTTTTTGAATCTACACTACGCAAAAATGTTGGGGTTCAAAGTTTCTCTTCCTTCGTCCTGCTGCTGCTGCTCTTTTTGGGCATCGCAGTGACGGCAGATAACGTTGACCTGGGAACTCGGAAAGATTTCTAGGGCCAAAACACCAACATCCAATCTTAGTCAGGTTGGGTAAAGTGGCACGACCAAACGGATCTCCAATCCTGACCGACACTCAACTCCTGAATTTTGCGAAACTGGAATATGACAGAATGGCGGAAATCCATAGATCCACTCTTCTGGATTATTCTCTCCGTCCAGGAGCCATGGCAGTGCTGATCATCGGCCAAGACATGTTCTTCGGCTTATCCATGAAAAACAGGTATCAGGTTTACTACGACAGTCAAAGCTCCCAGGTTGGTCAGTATCTGTCCAACTGTCAACAGCTGAGCGACTCGATACACCGCACCAAGTTGGCCTGCGGCGAGCTAAATGTGCTTGATGTGGCCATGCATACTGAGGATGTTGAGCCTTCTTATAATGACGCCCGAATGGCTATTTGGGGCACCCGGTCGGGCCCGGATAAGAGGAGTGTTTGAATCCTTGCTCAGACCGAGGTAGTTATTACGGCTGCAAAAAAAACTCGTTTCCGTATTCGAGATTTCAAAATGGGTACCTGCAAGGACGAACCCAGACGGTACCGATGGCACTCAATGGGCTTCTAAATTTGATTTCCAAAACGTACCTCAGCGACCTTGTTCCTGATCTTTTTATGGGGAAGGGAAGGAGACAAATCCGTATTGAACTGCGCTGGGGGGTTAGGACCAGTGGGGGGTTAAAATCAACAAATACACCTATGTATTATATAGCCTTTTCCTGTAACCCAATTTGCATTTAACGTGACTATCGGGCAAAGGGATTCAGGTCTGACTTCACTGACCGTGCCAACAGACCGCCCTTGATCGTACTATGGATAGATGGATTCGCGAAAGGTTACACTTGAACTGAACAATTCCAAGCAGGTTTCGCCTTGCGAGTTAACCGAGTTGGTCAACGCAAGCGGTTTCAAGAGTAATTAGAAGACCGTTAGGCTTTCCCGCGGACTTTTGATATGCATGTTCTGCGTGGCCAAATGATGGAGCTGTGTTGTGATCCGAGTCCACCGCATTGACATCTACTCCTCTCTTGAGAAGAACCTCGAAAAGTTCCGTGCGAGGTTTGTTCTCGCCAGACATGGCGAGACGGATCAAGGGGGCCTGTCCTGGTTCGGTTTTGGCTTCCAGATCCACCCCAGCTTGAATGAGGAGAGGGTGGCTGTGGGAGAAGCAAACGCCACTGCCCGACGCACTAAGCAGAGGAGGCAATTATTGGCGTCGTCGTCATAACTTAAAAAAATTCAAACCAAAAGGGACTTACACAGAGTGTCCCCCTTGAATTTCAAGCCCGGCACTACTTGAGAACCGGGAACGTGACGATAAGCCCTGAATTTTAACAAGACTTCAATTATCTCCGTGGATTTACGTTGAGTGCATGCTTCTAAAAGCGGTGACTCGCCTCTCAGACCCAGGTCATTCACGTTGACCATCTGGCTTGCCAACAGATCACGCACAAAGCCGGGCTCGGAGGCATGATTCAAAATCCCACTGGTCGATATATCTGACTGGCTGAGGTGTGGATGTAGAAGCTCGACCATATCCATGCAAGAGGCTTGGAAAAATGCTCTAGGTGTGACTTGGGCCCCCAACTCAATAAGAAGTCGGCATGCATCGATTTGATTATTCATGGCAGCACTGCGTAACACAGTGCAGTCCACGTTGGTTTTCGGCATGTTGTAGTTGCAGTCGGCTCCACGGTTTACTAAAAACTGAATGAGCGTGAGATCCCCAATCTCAGACGCCTGATGGAGCTTTTGCTGGCGCCATTTAGATCCGGTATGTTTAATTATGGACATGGGGCCCTAGAGAGTCAGACTTACTATCGTGCCGCCCATTTCCATGAGCCATGAATGGATATCATAACCCCCTCGGCTGAGCACCAGGTCGATGACTTCGCAGTCCGTACAGGGAATTCTCCGTTTCAGCCACAGCACGAAATTTAAAAGAGGGCCTCCCATTTCACCCCGGGTGGTCACATCATTGTGGGCGGCAAAGTGCAGGGCTGTTTTTGGACCCACTGGTGAGGCATCCCTTTGTTCGACATCGGCGCCGCAAGAGATCAGCAACTGGACAAGTTCGAGATGGCCGCCTTCAGCGGCTCGGTGCAGTGCCGTTTCGCCTTCCCAGTCTTCCTACTCCGGACACGCATTTACGTTGATTTCCCCGCTAGCTAGGGCCTCCTGCATCGCTTGTATGTCTTCCGACACGGAAGCATTGAAAAATTTTCTGTAGTTGAGTGTGTCGGGTGCCCAGATCGGCAGTGCCCATGATCAGTCGACCTCTTCCATTGGCGCAGACCCAAGTGAAGCGATTTGATGGTGTCTTTTTTTTCCCCACAGATATCGAATGGATGCTAGGGATGCATTCGTGACTGAAAGATAATACTAATTTGATTGTGACGCTCATGCCACGGTGCTAAATATAGAAAGAAACAGTCGGTGTCAATTGCGGGACGAGTTAGGGTTAACGCTGATGGGTGGAAGTTACTGCCCGTCATGCATGAGCAACATATATCCAACTATAGTATCATCCGCAGTAAGCTGAAGGGCTTCCTGATCCAATCAATACTCGGTCTCATCGCCTCTATGCACATGGCCTGATTGGTGCTGATGCCCTGCAGGGAATCAAAAGAGCCAGGTGCCAAGTGAAACTGCCTATCAAGTCAGGAAGTGCCGGGAACTGTGCTTTTCTCCATTGTCTCTCTTTACAACAAGCTGGAACTAATAAACACCTGCATTATATCTGATCTGTTGGTAAACTTGTTTCTGCTCAGAGCTCGATTACTACATTTCTTGACAACCATGTAGCAAGTCAAGGACTGGATCCACGGCCTCTCGAATCCAATGGAATGGGAAACGGCAACATGCTACATCACGCCAACGGCCAGAAACCGTTGCAAGAGGAGGCCAATCTGTACGGCGACTGGGGGCTCTTTCACCCGGATTGGGGAATCGCAGTGTTGGATGTAACGGTACGTACCAATCGCAGCACTGACCAGTCGATTTCCAGACGTACGCATCGTGACGCAGAAAGTTAACCATGTTGCCAGAATAACTTTACCAAAGAACTCGGATACTTCATCCAAGTGGGCTTCGGCACCCCGGCTCAACGTCGCCCCGTACTGTTGGACACGTCGTCCCTGGATACTTTTATCCTTTCCGTTGTTTGCGATTCGTGTGCTGCCGCCACAGATGAGGAGAAAGGCTATAATCCAAGCGCGTCATCCACCCACAAGGACAACGGAACGTCGGTGGGGTTAGACTATAATTACTTGACGTCTTCTGGTCGTGTCTCGCAGGATTCAATGACTCGGACAGGTCGAGATTCAAGACCAGTGGTTCCAGGAATCTCTGCACATGAACTTGCAGGGCCTTTCGTACGATGACGGGTCCATAATCTACAGCATTCTGGGACTAGGAAACCCACATGCTGGCGATGCAGCCAAGAGTTTCACGTCTCCGCTAACGAATGCCACCGTTCAGACCGCTCTAGAGGCCAATATCTTTGGATTGAAGCTTGCCGACCCTGGGCAACTGATAATCGGAGACGTGAATCAAAATTGTTCCATAGTCCTATCGCCTGGTTTCCTCTTAGCAACACCTCAACCAAACTTCTCCTGCCCGAGGCCTGGCAGACATACACGGGCGCAGGTGAAGTGAAGATTGCGTTGCCCAGTGGACAGTACCGTGAATAGCACCTGGAAGGCTACACGAATTTATTCACTACTGCTTGGCCCTTCATTTACCTCGATGAGGACACTGGGATGGGCCTGATGGAGTTGCTTCGCTTTGATTTCGACTACTTTCTCCTTCCTCCAAACGTGCCATTTGCGGAGCGAGTATATATGCCTGATGCCTCTCTGACGATCACCGGGTATACCTTTACCTTTTCGCCTTTTGATTACACGATCGAGTGGACGTTTCCCGGAAGCCCGATGATTTGCGTCTCGGCTTTCTCCATAACCGATTTGGAAGAAGACAACGATCCCAAGCAGATCATCCTTGGCTCCGCATTCTTGAGGAAATATGACAGCATTTATAATTACGATTCCATGGCCGTGGGCTGTAAGTCTCGCCCTTCTCTCCTGATTGACCTTGGTAGCTAAGGCAATAACTCCCCCATAGTCGCGTCTCTAGTATAAAGGTCATTCAATCTGTTTACATCAAATATTGTGGGTATGCCTGTCAAATTTATCCATCAATTCAACGCAACAATTGGAATGCTGCCATACTTTTATCAACCTCCCTCATGCCACCAAGCAGCCCATACCCGATCGCTGCTTGTCTATGCAACGTGTTTCTCATCTCTGTGCATATCTTTTCTGCTCTTGACACCCGTACCCTCCATATAAGAGAACTTCCCCTTTTTTTAAGGAAAAGAAAAGAAAAGAAAGGAAAAGAAAATTTACCTTATTGTTTCAAGAAGCACATGCTTAGTAGCCAAATTTTTGACTACTGGTTTGACCCAAGTCAATTTGTCGTTGTCAGTATCAGACTTTCGCTGTTTGTCTCCTGCTGTGCTAATGAATTGGCAGGAACACTATGCTGACGGCGACCTGGTCAATTCCGACACACCAAGATCTCACATGCAGGCTGGCCTTGGGGCTTTATCTGTAGGGGGCCCTCCAGTGCCTGGGGTATTTTAGATGGCACCCAATATGGATGGATCTCTATTTTTATTGCTGTATGACCGGCATGTGTCACATCAATTGATAATGAATAGCCTGTGGAAATAGTCATAGTATTTTTTTTACGTAGTAATAGATCGTTATCATACAAATCAAGCGGATCCAATCTAAATCTTCTCAAGGACAACCAACGTTGCTTTGTCGCCCGCTCCCTTTCTATAGTCCTTGATCTCCATACTAACCACTTTGAAAAGACCTTCCGCCTCTAGCTTTTCGACTTCGGCTTTATAGCCCCCTGATTTCCATATCTTATTGAGTACAGTTGCAACGATCAGACCGTTTTTCTTAGTAACCCTAACAAATTCTCTCAAGGCAGGATCAGGACCGACGTGGCCCTCAGTGAAAGTACCAGCGCATGTCACTATATCGTATGATTCGTCTGCTTTCTCGATCTTTTGATTTAAGTCCCCTATAGTAAGATCTCGGTATATGCCCGTCTGTCTTGCTACTTTGAGCATAGCTGGAGACAAGTCAATGCCATCAATGGTCATTGTATTAGACTGTGAAAGGGCTTCTCCAACAAGGCCGGTCCCACAGCCGGCATCCAGGATCGGTCCCCTAAGGTGAGTTTTCCATTTGAGAGCAGCTTGGGCGACCAGGACCGGAGCGACATAATTCTGAGACGCGTCTGCTAGGTTATCGTTGTAAGTGGTGGCCCATTCGTGGTAAAGCGCCATGCAGTCGTCAGTGTTGTTACTAGCGCGGGCTCGGGCGAGGAGGGCGTTTTCAGTTGCGATTTGAACTGTCATGGTTACGGATTCAGTCTTGAAGATTTCTATTCTCAAAAGTGTGATTGAAGATGTCTATTCAGGAATGGTGATAAAAGAAGTTAGAGCTACCTCAAACAATGACCCTCTACGCCCTTTAAATACTTTTTAATTTGCCATCGTTTAACCTTGACACATTCATACACGTACAGGACACCTATCGCTTCACATGAAAACGCCCGCATTTCCCCTCTCCTCCGTCCTTTTTTTGTCTGACGCATTGCACAAATTTAATAACGCTAAAAGTAGCGTACTATTAGTGCTTAGTTGCTTGATTTTGCGTCACGCTTCGTCCTTGTTGGCCCATTGCATGTTGCATGCAGCCCGTGTTTTCGAAATAGATAATGGTAGTATTTGATTTGAAGATATCTAAGATTTTATTCCTTTGCGGGGTCGATAGCGCCAAACCAAAACAGGTTTCTTACCACGGCACGATCTCTCCAAAAGAAAATTTATTGCGGCTTTGAGAATGGTCAGTCCCCTTGCTGGCTGAACGCTGGCAACCTGGCCAGTCTCCACACGGATCCCCGTGCTACTCTCGCTCCAAACAAGTTGGAGTTTTCTCTTGGCATCGATGTGTCTCAAAAATGGTGTGGGGTTAGGTTGGCGTTGGGGAAAAGCCTTGAGCAGACGTTATTGGCTTCTGATTTCTATGGGGGTGTTTCTGATTGTCTTGGGTTATATGTATATAGACCTCAATAACACAGCCTTAAAGACAACCCAATCTGATATATTTTAATGATATCAATTGATTGAGGCCGCAGTATCTCGCAACACCAAACCATGTAAATACGTTGTGAACAGCTGAGAGCTGCGGAAATATCGAAACTCAAATCTACATTGCATTTGCGGCATTGGCGCGGAGAAATACGTCATAATCTTTCCCCGGAGCACCAAGCTCCACGATTTAGATTTTCGGCGTAACTAACATGCGTAGCTCTCCATAGGGCAGGGATGGTTAGCACACGAGAGATTCTAGATGCATGCGCCAATATAGTCTTGTGCAGGGGACATGCCAACCCACAAATCAACCCCCCTGAAAGCAGATGGCACAGACCTGATCGTCACCCGACATTTAGCGAAGTTGAAAAAGGACTCCGGGAATTATTCACGTTTAGATAATGATTTAACATAATGTATATGTCTTATCATTTTATTTGGACATTCATAATGTGTCCGCAGTCACCTGACAAGGTTGGCCGTGCAAACACACTCTCTTCCTCCAAGACAGCTTGCCAAGTTTCTCCTCAAAAGCCTCAGCATTTCATTTTCATTGGTTATTAGTTATTGACGCAGCCCAGGACGCTATCCGGCGCACCCGCAATAGTAAACTGTCGTTATTTTCGATTGATCCGCGATACGCAATCCGTCGTTTAACACCCATTTGGCGAGCGGTAATTGCCAGTAGCTCGGCAAATTTGTCGGCTGTTGTTTCGTGGGTTTCGGCGGGTAGAGTCCACGCTGTATCGTACTCTAGCACGGGCGAATGGGTTGGCTGTTAGGAATTCAGACGAATAAAACTCCACAGCCCACATAATCCTCTGTAAGACTGTCAGCAAGTGGTTCTTCAGTCATGGGAGGATAACCCACCAAAGAGTCCTGAGCCAATGAACTATCAGGGAAGACGCCAATATTTGATGGTCTTGGGAGAGTATTGATTCTAAGAACCGCAGCTCTGATATGTTGGCTGGCTTCGAGCGTCATCGTGGGAAGATCAGCTGTCACTTGATCGTCAGTTCCCAAGTCAGTTGTGATGTCCAGCACACATAGAGAGTCAGGTGAGTTGCTGTTGAGGCTGTGAAGCTTGGCTCGGTGGTCTGCATGGACTTGGGCTTTCAGGCACTCGAAAATGTCTCTGGAGGCGGACGCACGATTTGTTCATCTGATCGTATCGACAATCCGACCTCATCATCTCATCGACAAGCACATCCACATGACGGCCAAGAAGAGGACGGCTCACTGCAAGTCCTCTTCCCCATACAAGAGGAAGGCAACAACGTCAACCATCGCCACACACTCAAGACTGTTTCTGAGCTTATTCATCTCTGGATCAAGAGACGCAGCACCGGTTCCAAGTGACCGTCGTTTGCGACTTGGTCCGCGGTTATCCTGCTCATCTAGAATGCCTGTCTGTTCTAGATGACCAAAGGAACCCCCAGCAGCCTCAAATGATAGACCTTCAGCCATCTTGAAGTTCTTTCTGGGGCTAGATACAAGACAGAGAAAGGCCAAGAGTTGGGGATGAACCGAGACTCTAGTCCCAAAAATAACGATGTGAAGAGTAGAAAGAGTAGCCACAGAAGAGAACTAGAAGAAGTAGAAGCAGATTGAAATGCAGATGAGGAGAGAGATGTTGAGAGGAAAAATGGACGAGAGGGGACGAAGGGTTGGGATGACATGGCAGTCGCGCTACAGGGGGTCAGCTGACCTCCTATGCCCTAGTACTGAGAAGATGCGCCCGACGGTGCCGTTTTCGTACACCCATCACCACAGAGGGATATGCCCATGGAGCACCCCCGGTCCCCCTATTGTTTTGTTTGCCTCTTCTGTCTCCCTCGTGACCATCCTCCCACCTATCTCCCCCCTCTCCCCTCCATATCTCTTCATCCAGTTCGCCGACTGAAGCTAGCGACCACTTTAGGGGCTTGGTACCGAAACGTAGCCACTGCTCATTTTGTCGTTTCAGCGTTTTATAGGACCACGACGGTAGGCATCAGCTATCTATACCCACAGCACTTCTTCTAACTTCTTGACAGGTCGAATGGAAGTTATGCGTGTTCTCAGAGATCCCCGGGGCCAAGCATTACAAGCCAAGACGACGCAGAAAAAATCCAGAAAGCCGGGATACAAATATGTGTATCCGGAACAGAACACTCTAGGAAACACCCCGGAGATGAATTTTTGGAGACATTCGAATCCGTTCAAAAAGAACTCGCAGAACAGCTAAGTAATAGCTTTATCATTGTTTACTTGTCAAGCGAACCATAAGTCCAGAACCATGAAGACCGCCTATCGATTATCTATTGACAGTTGTACCAAAAGACCAAAAGTCTCTTCGGTAACTAATCTATGATATACCACAGGCGCTTATCGATACGCACATCATCCCCGACCTCTTTGAAATTTGGACCGGAATACTGGATGAAATATCTAGTTCAATGTTGACCCAACGACGCCAACACAATACTTACTCTCAACAAAAAAACCCCCAGAACGCACAAAGAAATAGAAAAAATCTTTCAGATATCTTTACAGGATTCCATTTTCTGCCCATTGAGTTTGCTCAGAGATGTCGGGACAGTGTTCATTAACGGTGGAGGAAGTCCGGATCCTGCAGTTCCGTTTTCAGGGCACAATCAAGTGGAGTGGACAAGGGGTCGAGTACGGAGTTACCAGTCTGTTGGAGTCTTGTCTACTCAAGTCTACGATCATATACAAATGATGGATGGCTTGAGTCCGCCCGCCGAGTGAATGTTTCATGATTCGAGTTAAATTTGACATGGATAGCGGGAGATTAAATAATTGGTTTGTGCCAGAAATCCAGACTAATTTTTATTGAAAAACTACATATGTTGAAATCCCTAAATGAAAATATCTTTTCGCCAGTGAGTATCACACACCTCGTGTGATTTCGACTGACAATGGGCGACGCAAGCAACAACAAGGCTTTGCCCTCCACAAGTACATGAACCAGTTGGAATAAAGCTTACCAAACAGCCATCTAAACGCCACCAAGGAATTTACTCGGCCGTATCAAGCTCGTCATGACCAGAGGGGGGCGGGTCGAGAGCTGCTTACAATGTTAGTAAGGAACGGATTGCCACTTGGGTATTCAAAAATTCAATATAGCTGACGTACGCTTCCTCTCATCGCTATTGGTGCCATTTTCATGGTCGTCCTCGCGGCGGTCTCTATCATCAGTTCGCTCACGATCCTCTTTCGCATCCCGCTCCCGGTCTTCGGGGCTGCGGGACCTGTCACGGTCACGGTCACGCTCCCGTTCGCGATCGCGGTCTCTGTCACGTCGATCATAGTCCCTGTCTCGTCGATCATCTTTACGTGGTGAGTAATCACCACGCCCGCGGCGGGGAGATGGAGAACGACCTCTACGAGGAGGAGTGCGGTCTCGACGACGCTCACGGCCAGAGTCAAAGCGCCAAGATGCAGACGGGGGGGTGCGAGCCCACTATTTATCGATTAGACTGGTTTGCCAGAATCACGGCCCTAAGGCTTACCTCGATTTTCAGCAAATCATCGCGACCGATGCGTTTATTGTGCATCTCATGATAGGCATCGTCGGCGTCACGACGACTTTCGTATTCAACAAACGCGAACCTGTAGTTATTTTTTTTAATAAAATAACATGTAAGGAATTCCTTCTAAGCACCTACAGGCGGCTTGACGCTGTACGCGGTGCCGGAATGTCACAGCGAACAAGGCGACCATATCTGGTACAGTCAAATTAGACGTTCAGTTCAACACACTTTGGACAGGGAAATTTTTGAACAGATGAGAAACAATAATGAGAATGGATTGTCAGCGGTTGTTTGGAGGAGGTTAGGGTGTGACCGCCGCGTCAAGATAGCTGTTCCGATCAAGTACAACACCCGTAAAGGGTCAAATCGACGGGGTAGCGGGCCCAAGGACGACTGACGGATTCAAAAGCCGAAGTATTGAATCGGAGAAAACGGGATGGAGATGGGGTTGGTTTCGGGGAGGGATCGAGGAGGTCGTAGACCATTGGCGGACAGGACGTACCGTTCGAATTCGTATGCGAGATCTCGAGCACGGGTTCCGTGGCCGAAGCCTGTGACGTAGAGCGTTGTTCCGCCGGAGCGAGACATGGTGTAGCGCAGACAAAAATCGATGGAGGGATCGCGTCAGCTGCGAAGTGGTGAAGGGCCGTTGGAGGTGTGGAACCAGAGGAAGAAACGACGAAGATTCCGGCCGGCGGTGAAGACCAACTTGGCGCGAACGCGCAAACAAAACAAACAGCCAGGTTTTAGCCGCCGTCCGGGATGGTTACGTTTGCTCCGATCCACGACGCTGGCTTGGGTGTCTAACTATAGCTCTGGTCTCCAAATTGGCCATCATTATTTCTCTTTTCGCCTGCGCACCTCAGCCGGCGCCAGCCAGTCCTCCTTTTGCAGGCGTACCGTGCGTCTCCAGCTGACGAAGCTGGTATAACCGGAGCTAGCTGGGTCCGAGTCTCTGGCCGAGCTTCGATGTTTTTGGCTCGCCAGAAAACTACTCATCATCCCAACGGTGCACTGTGTCTTCTTTAGAAGCGATCCTTAGTGAGAAAAGTCGACATACAGCTACATTCGTTATCAGTCCCGCGGCCATGGCTCAATGAACCAATTTCAGATTTTCATAGTCAGGGTTTATACATCCTTCATGGCCAGCACAGTCAACACCGACTTGACTCAGCCTACAGAAAGAGATTTAACCTCAGCTTGGACAAAAGCTCGCCACTCTTTTGATTCCCACCCTTTTGCCTGTGCAGCTTACAATTCCGTTACGACTTTTTCTTTTCTCTTTTCCCCTCAACCATATCAACACCGGCAGTGCGACCTATTTACAAAATGAGTCTCAATCCGCAAAATTCAAACCAGTCCAATAAACCTGAAGGGGATGACAGTGAACCTCAGAGCCTTGCACCTCTCCAAATGACGACAAAAAGTTCTATAGCGGTAAGCAGAATCACCCTATGCGCCGTTTTCTATTCAATATTTTTCCAGAGTGAAATCCAGTGCTAGTATCTAACGTAGTCGCAGAAGCAGACTCCATACCCGTTCCTCCAGAGAACACGGAACAACTTATCCGAGCCTGTGGTTGCAGCATTCATCGCTGGTGGAGTAGCCGGGGCAGTCTCTAGGACAATCGTTTCACCCCTTGAGCGACTGAAGATTCTACTTCAAATCCAGAGTGCAGGAAGACAGGAGTACAAGTTGTCAATATGGAAGGCATTAGTCAAAATGGGTAGGGAGGAAGGATGGAGAGGCTTCATGCGCGGAAATGGCACCAACTGCATTCGCATCGTCCCCTATTCAGCAGTGCAATTCGGGAGTTACAACTTCTACAAAAAGGTGAGGCCCCTTATTCTACCTTTGTATGCAAAAAAAACTATGTTATACAGATCAACTTTACAACGCGACAAGTACTGATTCTTCTACCAGTTTATAGAACCGGCCCCAGGCGCGGACTTGACACCAGTTCGTCGCCTTGTTTGCGGTGCCTTCGCTGGAATTACTTCTGTTACAGTGACCTATCCACTGGATATTGTGCGCACGAGACTTTCGATTCAATCAGCGTCTTTTGCAGACCTGGGTAATCGACCCCCTGGTGGAAAACTGCCAGGCATGTTTGAAACCATGGTCCTTATGTTTAGAAACGAGGGAGGCATCCCTGCCCTGTACCGTGGAATTGTTCCCACAGTAGCCGGAGTGGCACCATACGTAAGTGACCGTGCATGATATATTGGCTGTCTTCTGACAATCTCGATATAGGTGGGACTCAATTTCATGGTTTACGAATCGGTCCGTGTCTACCTCACGCCTGCTGGGGAGAAGAACCCGAGCGCTACAAGAAAGCTGGCTGCCGGCGCTATTTCCGGAGCAGTTGCTCAAACATGCACATATCCCTTGTAAGCTTCTACTGTCTTGTTGTCTAATTCTCTAACACTGACTAACCGGGAAACCAGTGATGTCCTCCGGCGGAGATTCCAAATAAATACAATGACAGGAATGGGATATCAGTACAAATCGATCTGGGACGCTGTCCGAGTGATCGTGACCCAAGAAGGTATCAAGGGACTCTACAAGGGTATAGCCCCCAATCTGTTGAAAGTTGCGCCAAGCATGGCGAGTAGCTGGCTGAGTTTTGAGCTGGCGCGTGATTTTTTGGTTGGCATGAAAGAAACTCAATGATTTGAGCAATCGTGATAGAAACCAGTTCAAGAGCCATATAGTTTTGTCGAAACTGTAAAAAGTTACCGAAATTAGAAAAAAAAAACCTGCAGGACTGTAACATTTGGATAGCATATTTGGCGAATATAAACCAATACAATGAAATGACAATTTGAGCACACCGATATTATTCACTGACCAAGCGACAAGTTCCTTAAATAGTTTTAAGTAATTAGTTCCAACTCAGTTGGCGGAGGAGCCGAGGAGTCGCGCTAGTCCTGATTTGGTGACAGGCTGGCTCGGGACCGCGCGGCCCAAAACGGACTAGTGCCGCTAGGGCTCAACCCACACACAGCCGCTTCCCTCAAATTTGTCCCAGTCGAACTCACATTTTACCGACGAGCGACAGATAACCGCGTCCGACAAACCCAGCACATCAGGAGCCATGGGTACGTCTCAGCATCACGCAGTCGTTCTAATTGAACAGCTCGCTGCAATGATTAATGTTACTTTTTTCCCCTTTGTTCTTGCCATACTGATTGATCTGGATAGGTATCGACTTGCAGCGCCACCATGTGCGCAACACCCATCGCCAGGCGCCCAAGAGCGAGAACGTCTATCTCCAGCTCTTGGTGAAATTGTACCGATTCCTTGCTCGTACGAACCTCCCTCTCAAATATCGCGAAAGCTAGAGTGCTGGGTTTTGCCAAATTGGTTCCTTGAAAAAAAAAAATTAACATTTCCTCAGGCCGTACCGATGCCAACTTCAACAAGGTTGTTCTGCGCCGCCTTTTCATGTCCCGCATTAACCGCCCTCCTGTTTCGCTGTCTCGCATCATCTCCAACGTGAACGAGGCGCAGAAGGGAAAGACCGTTGTTGTTATTGGAACCGTTACCGACGACAACCGCCTTCTTACCGTCCCCAAGCTGTCCGTCGCTGCTCTCCGTTTCACGGCTACCGCTCGCGCCAGAATCGAGAAGGCTGGTGGTGAAATTCTGACTCTCGACCAACTTGCCCTTCGTGCTCCCACTGGTGCCAACACCCTGTTGCTCCGTGGCCCCAAGAATGCCCGCGAGGCCGTGAAGCACTTTGGCATGGGTCCCCACAGCCACAAGGTAATTTTATCGGCTATGACATTCATTTTACTAGTTTTGCTAACTACTGTATGAAGAAACCATATGTCCGAAGCAAGGGCCGGAAGTTCGAGCGGGCTCGTGGTCGCCGGAGGTCTCGTGGTTTCAAGGTCTGAGCGCATCATTGATGGAATATCTCGGACAATCGCACTTTTTTTGTGTGGAATCGGCAAATTGTTTTTCGACTGTGCTTGTGTAACGGTTCTTTTAAGATCAAGCCGCCAGGTCGACCAAAACCAGTCTCAGTATTTGCAAAAAAGGCATACCTTGAGAACTACATCCTTCGAATGAATTACAAAAAAATAAATGTTTATTTGTCTTGGGCTCGATACGGTTAATGTGATACGTTCATCAGGAGTTTTTAGAAGCTTTCAACTGGCGTAAAAAAATTGAACCTAGAATCTAAGCACCATTCACGACGTGAGCTGTAATTTTTCGTGTTTCCATCTTCTGCCCCCGGGCTGCCCAGAGTAATCAGCCGCAGTCTGTCCTTCGCCTCTGATTAGATATTTATAAATAGTCAGACCTTCCAGACCAACGGGTCCCCTGGTGTGGATTTTGTTTGTACTAATGCCGACCTCGGTTCCAAATCCATATCTCATGCCATCCGCAAAGCGACTTGACGCGTTCCAATAGACGCCGGCACTGTCTACACCGGCCATAAAAGCTTCGGCCACCTCTCTGGATGCTGTGATAATGATGTCGGTGTGCTTCGAAGAGTGCACATTGATGTGAGCAATGGCGGATTCCACGGCAAGTAGCCCGGAAGCCTGAGACGGTACCGTCTTGATGGCTAGAATGAGATCTAGAAATTCGGTGTCGTAATCTTTATCCGTCGATTCTTGCAGCAGAGTGGCCTTCTCTGGGGAGAGGGCCTTTGTGAGGGCGGCCTTAGAAGCCTGGTCGCAACGAAGGGAGACCCCCTTGGCAAGTAAAGCTTCGGCAATCTGAGGAAGAACGCTTTCGAGCACTGTCTCATGCACAAGAAGTGTTTCCAGTGAATTGCAAGCAGCAGGGTAATCGGTTTTTGAGTCCACGATAACTCTCGTCGCAACTTGGGGGTCGGCGTCAAGGTGGATATATGCTGAGCATAATCCGTCTGCATGGCCAAGAACAGGTATCTTTGTGTTGTCCTTAACATGTCGCACAAGCTCATTGGAACCACGAGGAATGACCAAATCAATAAGTTCGTCCTGGGCCAGGAGTGAAGATACGGCATCGCGTGTTTTGACGAGCTGAATGGCCGGTGTAGGAATGTCTGTCTTTGACAAGGCTGCTGATATCACCTCTGAAATAGCAATGAACGATTCCGTGGATTCCTTTCCTCCTAGGGGATATTTTTAGCACCATGGAATCAATTAAAATATTAAAATGAGAAACCACACACCTTTAAGAATAGCAGCATTCGCAGACTTTATGGAGAGAGCAGCGATATTGGCAATGACTTCAGGACGAGCCTCAAAGATAATCAGGAGAACTCCTAATGGGCAGCTAACCCGCTCCAAGACGAGGCCATCATCCAACAGGGTTTTCATAGTGATCCTACCGACTTTACTGGATATCAGTTCGAGTCCTCGTGTTCTCTGTATCTGCAAACATACTTGGATCTTCAAGGTCTCTGACGCTTAGAATCCCGTCTAGCATATCCTGATATTTCCCCGGTCGAGACAGATCGAGCCTTTTCAGCACGCTTTGGCTGAGTTTGCCATCCTCTGCAGCTTGCGTAGCCAACGAGACATCTCGAGCATTTGCTTGCAGAATGTGTTCTCGGTTTTCTACCAACGCTGAGTGCAGCACCGTCAAAGCATTGTTGCGAGACTCTGCGGAGAGCGTGGCGAGGCGGCGAGATGCAAGAGATGCGCTCTTTGCAATTTCGGGCGCCGAAGACTCTGTCAAGGACATGATTTTGTGTTGATCTTGAGTGCAATGAGTGCCAGCGCGAGCGATGAGTCAACAAGTAAGCTACAAATGGCTGTAAGGGAAAAACATTTTCCGATAAATAAATTTTAGTGGATAACCTATTAATTACACTCTTTGGGACGCACAGCAGCAGTCTGCACCCTACAGGACTTATTGTGGATAATTCATTTTTAGAAGCTACAGATTCAACAAGACTGTACGTCTCCCTCAGGATACAAATTGAGCATGCAGCCATTATTGAAGATGAGTGATAAAAAAATCCTTCGATGCTGTGCGGGGTATTGGCCCATCTGAAGGCGGTGAGGCACGGCGGTTATGACGCATCTCCGCAGGGCGGCGGCAGATTTCACAGTGTTATCGCTATCGACGAGATGAGGCTGCGCTTATGCGGACTCCCCAAACAAGCAACTCAGAGCCACCACCTTGTCAAGTGAGCTAAACAGTCCATCCGGCGTGCTCTGGTATTCAAGATCTTTGAAAACATCAGTTTGGAGCTGAATTCGCCATGGCGGATCTCCTTTCTCGACTGTTGTCCTTTCCTTCCACGGCCACTGCTTTCGAGGATGCCTACAGCCTCCACGCCCGCGACTTTATAGCGTCTGTGAACGAGCTCCTTCCAGCTGCTATCGATGGATCAGCAGCTAAATTAGATGCTGTTCTTGAGGTAAGCTTCGATAGTTGATAGCCACGTTTAGCTTCTGACAACAGTAGCACGTCGATCCTTCGATCCATTCCTTGTCGTATCTCTTAGTGCTACATTTCCATGGAAAAACAGTGGGAAAAACCACCCACGCCATTGAAGCGGGTGACTCAAGGCCAGGCGGTAGGTTTTGGACAAGATCGCTGTTCTTTCTGAGAACATTCGACCCAACCCAAGTCAGGCATGCCATAAACGAATGGCACAAGCTGGTCGGGTATGTTGCCAGATCGGCCGAGAGGGAAAATAAGGTATTTCTGTCGTTATCACTAAGAGCGTTCCAGACTGACAAGGGAAGCCATTTCTTGCTGTTCGACCCCTCAGAGATGCTATCATCAGAATGGAGCTATCTTCAACTCTTACCACTACTCACGTGCTTCTGAGCCGCCTATCTCTTTTGGCTAGAGCATACACGCTTGCATTGCCAGTTATCGACCAGACAATCTGCCAGTTTTCGGCACCTACTGATAAGCCTAATCACCAACAAAACGAATCGGATCTAGATTTTACCACGGACCTCCATTTGTTTGGACCTCACTCAAACCTGTCCCACAAGGACCATCTACAGTACTTCTTGTACGGTGGAATGATCTACATGGCGCTGAAGAAGTGGAACAAAGCACGCCATTTCTTGAGCATTGTCATCTCTTCGCCTGCCATTAATTCAGTCAGCCTGATTATGGTGGAAGCTTATAAAAAATGGGTCTTGGTCAACTTGTTAGAGAAGGGAGTGGTAAGAGAAGATAAAGAATGACTCCAAGTGAGTATCACTGGCTAACTAGGACAAGGTTGCGCCGTTGCCAAAAGTCACACCGCCCGTTTCGATAAAAGTATACAAGGCTCTTGCCAAACCTTACGACGCCTTGGCCAGCACCTTTGTTGCCGGGGAAGGGGAGAAGTTATGGGCTGAGGTCGAGTTCGGACATTCCATTTGGCGCATGGTAGGCATTGTGTTCTTGTTTTGGAGGCGTTATAGGTATTAACTGTATGTGTTTTATAGGATAAAAACACTGGCCTCGTCCAGCAGGTTCTTCTTGCATTCCGCAAACAATCCGTTCTTCGACTCAGCTCCACATTCGCCGCGGTTACTACAATGGACGTTTCGAGACGAGCTTTATCCGGAACAATGGACACAAACGCAACTGAGCGATACATACTGTCTCTCGCAATCCAAAAACAACTTTCGGCTTCGTTGTCACATCTTCCAGGGGAGTCAAAATCGTCGATGCTTCGATTTTCGACCGCCGGCAATACCCAAAGTACGGAACTGGAGGCTGACTTGGAGACACGTCTCTTGCTCCAGCAACAAAAACTTAATCTTCTGGTTCAGAATATACGAACTAGTGACAGAAAACTGGAACTTGGCAAGGAATATCTTGATTATTTACGCAGAAACCAGAAACACAATGATGGCCTGTCCAAGGACGGAGGCCAGAGTGGGAGGACTAAAGGACAAGATATCGATCCCGACCTCGATTTCGATGAGGATATGATGGGTGACATGCACTAGAAAGAGCTCATCTATGTTATAATGCTAGAATTATCAGTAGTTTTATTGAGCGCTGCTTAAAATGCATTCGGTTAAGAACCAAACCCCTATCTTAATTTCATGGGAGAACTTCTGCTATTGTGGAAAGCTCCCGTATCTGTTCCAATGGAGTAAAGAAAAGAGCTTCTAGATCCGGCTACAAATGAAGTAGAACATTGTTGTTATCACAGCTGAAAGACTGACTGCCTGTCAAGTAATGTGATATGCAAAGTAACCCGTCGATTCATGCAAGGCTTTTCTATGCTCGTGAGAAAATGTAAACATATGCAAACTGTTTCATCTCGCCAATGTTGTCTGCTTCCACCACCTTCTCATCATTGAACAGGACCCAGGACACCTGGTTTGTGCCGGGGATATTTTTGCGTATAAATGCAACGTAATGCCTATCGTAGGGAAGTTAATACATTATTCTCATAAATGGTACGTACGCAAACTTACCCAGCATGAAGTGAAGCCCCTTTATGGCAAACGATAGACTGTAATTTGTAGCTTGCTGGCAGCGATGCGCTACCGGGTGGTTCTTGTGCTGTGGCCGCCTCTCTATCTCCACTGCTATTAATGCCAACATCCCAGTCATCCGGATGGCTGAAAACCCAGTCGAGTGCCCTGTTGACGTCCCCACCTGTTTGTGAAAGAGCCACTGCCGCACGTTCGGGCTCAATTCCCATCTCTCCAAGCTGATTGATCTTCTCAGCATCGTGTTGTGTTGGTCCAGAGTTGGTGTTTGAAGGAAGTGGCTCGTCAATGTCTGGATCTTCCATATGAGCAAAGAGCCAATTCATTGCACTTTCCGCGTCCGAGTTTCCTGTTGCGTGCAGCGCTTTCTCACATCGCACTTGTGGGAATCCCATACTAACAAGCTGCTCTAACGCTTCTGGGTTCGCCACAAATTTAGGTTCGGCTTTATCAGGTTCGTCTGGAAGCAATTCCTCTGTCGATAGAGGACCGGGAGACAGGTAGGAACTCAAATCCAAATACTCATCGCCAACTTCTACTGGGATATTGAGCTTTGTGGGAACCCAATTGATTAGCTCGAAACGACGAGCATTGATGACAAGTTCCCGAGGAAGAGTTTTGAAAAGTGATCGCTTGCGGAAGCCTTTATCGCTGCCACAGCCTGGACATTTGAGTTCCACGTTCTCCACTCCCGTAAAGATATCGAGACATTCTCGGATAGTCACCGATTGATATGAACTGTTGGGCTCCTTCGGGGTATCATCAGATACGAGAGGACGAGCAGGTACTTGGATGGAGATGTTGTCCTGCTCATCATACTTGTAGCGGACCTTCTCGCACGCCAGACACTGCAGTCTTTGTTCAAGAACAAAGCGAAAGCTATCCACTGGATTTTTGTACCCATCAGAATGTTTTGATAACGATACAAGCTTGAAGAGGTGTTGGAGAAACTCGAAAGCATCCTGCTGTCTCATTGTGGAAAACTCCAGATGGCCGCGGCCAATGAGATACTTGAACATCGCAGGTGCCAGCCCTTTCTGATGGGGCACCTCTGCAGAGTCCGGTGTAGCCGACACCACAGAGTCAGGCTTGGAGTATCTACCTGACAGTAAACCGTCTGCAAGCTTGCGCATTTGTGTTTCGAAATCCTCAGCAGGACTGGTGCTAAGAGGCGGTTCCTCATTAGGCCGGAAATAACGTTGTTGAAACTCTTCTAAAGAAAACAGGCATTGGACAATGCTGGCCAGGTAGCAGCTATTGCCTAAGTTTTTGAGACCAGTGAAGCCTGGCCCGAAGATAGGTTGCAAGGTGTGCCCATCTTCTGCAGTCATGGCAAACTCCCACTTGAGATTCTGTTCCACCTGCAATTCCATGAGACTCTTTTCGGTTTTATGGCTTTCTGCAATGTTGATACCCCAATGAGCCAAATGAGAGGCCAGCTCTGGGTCTGTTCTTTCTTCATTGCATGTGTAGCAATATATGTCTGCGCCACCTTCGGGTGTGATGGAGCCAAGTTTAACCGCAACACCATGGGACGAAGAATCAGAGTGTGCAAGGGCATGGGAATTACCACCAACGCCCCCAAACTGGCTCCTTCCACATGCAACATTGCCACAATCTAAACAAAGCCACAGATTTTCTTGCAGCTGGCAACCTGAGCACTGGTTCAAACCTAGAGATTGATGAGCATGGCAGTCTTTGGGTTTGTGTAATTTGAATAGACTGGTATACCGAGCTTTGGGGCATCACTTTGGTCTTTTTGAACCAAGGAAAGAGTATGTTCACAAGGAACAAATTCCTGTTCCCACGCCTTGACTTCCTCTTGCCTAGAAAACGTCAATGCTTTCATCACCCCATCTACCACCTCAGCAAGTCTTCCGCTGGGATCCTCAATGTTTTCGACTTGGCATTCGTAGCAGACAACGGCCGTCGACGTATCGTAACGATCTTCTTCGGTCTCCGCTGCTATAGCTAGCTTCGACATTTTTTGAGGGGGCTCATCGCGCTAGGAGACACGGTCCATTAGCAGCTGCGTGTTCAACCGTCCGATCTGACGAACCTGGACCTTCTTCCTCATCCGCCTGATGTTCAGGGCTAGTGAGTGGCCAAGGAGAGCACTGTGAAGCTGGCCATGGTTTCTCTCCCCTGTGCATCCGCCGTTGAAGCAGTGAAGACAGACATTCAACCCGCTCGGATCATCCTGTTTGGCTGTTAAATAGGGACATCGGCAAATATCGAGCTGTGTTCCATACAATTGAATCAAAACATTGCGTGCAGTCTTCTCTATAGACAGGCTGCGTGGAGGTGGGAGGCCGGATACCTTTAGAGCAGTGCGTCAGCTTCGGCTTCACAGCTTGGGGGATGTGGCACGCGGGGCAGCAAGGCCAACAACCAACAGAACATACCCGCGCTTTCGATGTGAGGGCAAGCGGCCATCGTGAAGAAGTGCGTTGCCTGGCAAAAGATGCTGTGTTTGCCGGGAACAAGGACGATTGTGGGAGAAAGCGAGATGAAGCAGCAACGAACAAAAGCTACAGAGAAGAAGGTGCGGTGCAGATACGTCAGCGGTTGATCCCAGGCAGCGACCACCCGACTCCGGCTAGTGCGGGGCGGCTGTCCGCTCTGGGTTTAATTGCCCCCGACGCGCTTGGCCGCGCCACCGCACGCGTTGTTTATCATTTGCAATTCTCGACTGCTTCCTCTCTCACACACATACCGCTCAACCACTCCTCGCACTTGTATCGAGAGAGCCTATGGTCATCACTGTGTGTTGTCCTCGCATAGGAACCTGTCCTGATGGCTTCTGATCCGGCTTCGCTCATTTCCGTGGGGTCCCTCCGGTCAGTATCCTCACTTGGTGACGTGCCCTACAAGCTCCTGGAAGCTAACCGTTATATAGTGCCATTTTCGATGAAACGGCAGGCTCAGAGAGGGAACCTATCGTGCAATGTGTACAGATCAAGCCTCTTGCTCCCCAGCCCAACGGGCAGGAGCGATACCGTGCGGTGTTCAGTGATATTTCCAACTATGTCCAGACCATGCTGGCTACTCGTAAGTGCTCTTTTGCTTCAAGCAACACTTGTTGGCGTTGTTCGTTTACTGACTTTACACGATATTCCAGAAGCAAATCACTTTGTTACCAGTGGAGGTTTGAGAAAGGGATGCATCGTTCGCCTCAAATCGTTCCAAGCAAATGCTGTCAAAGGCAAAAAGTATGCCCGGTTGCGCTGAAGAAAATTTTTTTTAGCCGTGTCCTGACAGCTAACCGTTGTAGAATTCTGATCATTCTGGATCTAGAAGTTCTCGAAGACCTGGGCGAGTTTGAGAAAATTGGCGAACCAAAACCCCTAGAACCGAAAGTTGGGGAGGAAGAGCGAGCGGCCCCAACAGCGATATCCAGCAACGGCTTCTATGGCGCAAAGCCCCATCCTGCAGAAGAGGGAACTCGCCAGAGGACCGAAAATTATCCCGTTGCATCACATTCCGCACATGCGACCATTTATCCTATCGAAGCCATATCACCTTACTCCAACAAATGGACAATCAAGGCGCGTTGCACAAGCAAGTCAGCCATCAAAACTTGGCATCGGAGCAACTCTGAAGGAAAACTTTTCAGCGTTAACCTTCTTGATGATAGCGGCGAAATAAGGGCCACAGGGTTCAACGATCAGTGCGACCTGCTGTATGATCTTTTCCAAGAGGGCTCTGTGTACTACATCTCGAGTCCCTGCCGCGTTCAGATTGCCAAGAAGCAATTTTCGAATCTAACTAACGACTATGAACTGACATTTGATCGTGATACCGTTGTGGAGAAGGTAAGAAAGTCAATTGTACATGATTATAGCAGATTCTAAACTCTTGAGATAGGCTGAGGATCAAAATGATGTTCCTCAAATTCGATTCAACTTCACGAGCATTGGTGATCTCCAATCAGTCGAGAAAGACACAACGATCGATGTGATTGGCGTGTTGAAGGAGGTTGGAGACACGTCCCAGATTGTTTCCAAGACAACAAACAAACCTTATGACAAGCGGGAGCTCACGCTAGTTGACAATACTGGGTTTTCTGTTCGTCTTACTGTCTGGGGAAATACAGCTACAGGTTTCAGCACAGTTCCGGAGTCAGTGGTAGCGTTCAAAGGCGTGAAAGTCTCTGATTTTGGAGGTCGGAGCCTTAGTTTGCTAAGCTCTGGCACAATGACGGTAGACCCAGACATGGAAGAGGCCCATAAGCTCAAGGGCTGGTATGATGCACAGGGACGATCAGACACTTTTACTTCTCATGCCACGATGCCCGGTGCAACCGCTCCAGGGGGTGGAAAGCAAAGTCAGTTCAAGACAATTGCCCAAATCCGAGAAGAGCAGCTGGGCATGTCAGAAACACCAGATATGTTTTCGCTCAAAGCCACCATTGTCTATATCAAGCAAGACAACGTGAGCTATCCTGCCTGTCCTTCTCAAGGCTGCAATAAAAAAGTGAGCGAGTTGGACCCTGGACAATGGCGATGCGAGCGGTGTGACAAGACGTATGAGAAGCCCGAGTATCGATACATCATGCTCATCAATGTCTGCGATCACACTGGACAGCTATGGCTCAATTGCTTTGACGAAGTTGGACGACTGGTGATGGGAGCAACAGCGGACCAGATGATGGAGATCGAGGCGGACAACAAGCAAGTGGCTAATGATATGTTTCAGGATGCCAATTGCCAGACATGGAGCTTTTGGTGTAGAGCCAAACTAGATCATTACGGAGACCAGCAGAGGTAAGTTCATAGATTTATCACTACCATTGACCATTGACTAACAATTCCGGATAGGGTTCGCTACCAAATTTCTTCGGCCAAGCCGATTAACTACACGGACGAGGCTACTCGCTTGTCCAGCTTGATTGAGTCTTACACCCTAGGATAAACATGTTATTCTTGTCCTGTTTCCATCCTTGCGGTCATGTAAAACATCCAAGTGTCCAGATTTTAAAACAATGTCGTGCTTGACTTGTGTCGAATTTGTTCTTTCGTACTTATCTAATAAAATTGAAAGGCCTCTTATGATACATTTGCTTATTAACTTATTGGATCCCTCAGACGGTAATTCATATGGCCAACCTACATGCAGGTTTGTGAACGAAAGAGGTATCATATCATGTCATTCTAGCGTATCAGGAAATTATTTACTTGGCGATTGGGTATAAATTATACAAGTCTTTTAGCACGCTTAAGAGGAGAAAAGTTCGACGTCTCGTTGAAAGCCTGACGAGAGGCACGAAGAGCCTGCATTCCCGAATGCAAAGTCGAAGTCAGCCTTGGCCTTTCCAAATCGTCGTCTCCATCGTCAAATAGCGTCTTTTCACGTTGTGCACCCAAAATTTTGCGTTTTCTTTGATTCTGCTTCCCTTCTTGAGGAGCTTTGCTAGCTGTGGCGTTTTGCGCTCCTCCTTTTTGTCCGGGCAAAGACGTATCTTCATCTAGTGACTCGTCACCAAGATTGTCTGCTCCGTGGTTCTCAGAAGCCTCTTTTTCTTCATCTATCTTTCGTCGGTTTTTGCTATTTGCTTTTTTGGGCGGGTTTTTATTTTCCTTGCGGCTGTCAACGCGGGAGCTGCCTCTGGGCGATTTCGGCTTTTTTTCAACACTATGCTGTTGATCAGAATCCGCTTCAAGACCATCATCCGAAGTATTTGGAGAATCAGTAGTTGGTTTATTGCGGTTTAGATAGGGAGTGATTGAGAATGTAGATTTCTCTCCAGGTGCGGCGATTTGTCGTCTGGGATCTGCAGCAGTACGAATGGCACCTGGTGTCGCGATCGTCATATCGGCATCAAAACTGTTGATACTGTGGCCAGAGTCCCGTGGGAGCAGACTACTTTGGCGACCTTGACTAGGTCGCGAGAGTATGTGTGGGTTGGATTCGCTTTCACGATATTCTTTCAATTTGTCTTTGGCGTTTCGCAGTTGTTTTCGCACGGTTTGTAATCGTTCCTCTAGGGTTTTCTTCTCATTCTCCCACGCGGTGGATTGCTCACGACCTTCCTTTTCCAAACGACGTTTATCTTCAATTTCATTCTTCAACTCTTCTTGTAATGATTCCAACTGACGTCGAGTCTCGCCTCCGCCACTAGAGCCGCTTGTCTTACTTCGTTCAAATGCACGTCTCTCGTCTTCCATTTGGATTTCGAACGAATTCAGCTGTCGTTCCAAGGCCTGCTTCTCGGATACGAGAGTTTGATAGGAGCTGCTCTGGTTTTTAAGATGTCCGATCTCTTGCTTCAGAGCGGATATCTCTTTGGAAAGGGCGAGTCTGTCGGCTGATATTTGCTCGTAGTCGGACGATTTGTGGTTTTTGGCAAGAAGGTCGCTCTGTGAACGGTTTAGGGCCTGTGCATCGAGATCAGGCACAGAAAAGAGTAGCATACCTTTATTCCTTCCATGGTCCGATTGTTCATTCGCAGGGAGGATTGTAGGCTTTTGATTTCATCGTTGGCATGAAGCAGCTGTTGATTCAACCTGTCCTGAACTTGCGCAGACTCCACAGCATCGTTTTCCAATCGCTCGCATTGTAGCCTCAACAATTCGTTATCCGTCTCAAATATCTGGCATTCCACACGCAGCTTGCGAGCGGCTTCATTATCCACGAGATTTCCTAGATGAGACACGGTCTTTTCGTACGCGATTTCGAGTTGCGCAGACTTGAACGACAATTCGTACTGAACAATAACAGTAAGTGAAACTGTATCCTGGGGGAGCTTGCGAAACACACCTCGCGGGCAAGACACAGCCCATTGTGGCACGGAAGACTCGCTTTCATCATTACCGACAGTAGCCAGACCGGTTTCTTCTTGCGATGAGCGAGGAGTATCCCACTTGATATTAATTCACCAGGACGCGCAGCAGGCGCGTGGTCGCAGCTTTCCATATAGAGCCGAGTGGGGCCGCGCATACCCCACAGGCTGCCTATCTCGGACAAGCGCACCGAGGCCATATTGGACACCTAACGTTAACCGCCGTGCTGAGCTTCCTCCACCTCGACACCTGCATCGCGAACGAGGCCGCATTGTTTGGCCGTCTCTCTTCAGAATGCTGTTCCTTTCCTACCTAACCGCTCTGCTCTGCACGGCGGGAGCTGCTTTCGCCGCAAAACCAAAGGCCGACAAGTTCGAGCGCTTCCAATCGCTATCTAACGGGGGCTCCGTCGAGCTCAACGATAAGACATACAATGAAATCACAACTGCTCCCCGTGATTACTTCACTTCCGTTCTTCTCACGGCGATAGACAGTCGATTTGGCTGCGTTCTCTGCCGAGAATTCCAGCCCGAGTGGGACATCATCGCAAGAAGCTGGAACAAAGGCCAAGTGGAAGATACCAAGATGGTCTTTGGTACCCTGGATTTCACTGACGGAAAAGAAACTTTCAAGAAGGTAAATTGAAAATCTCCAGAATCCCGGTGTCGTTGGATCTAACAAGTTGCAGCTTATGCTTCAAACTGCCCCCGTGGTATTGTTGTTCCCGCCCTCTACAGGCCCATATGCGTCGACAGATGGCCCCTTCTCATTCGAATTCACTGGGTAAGTAGTATCACCGCGGCTGCAATTGACTCAAGCTGATAGCTCCATAAAGTCCAATTACTGCTGATCAACTCTATGCCTGGATCAACCGTCATCTCCCAGAAGGCCCGAAACCTGCTCTGTCCCGCCCGGTCAATTACGTGCGAATTGCTTCAGGGATCACTCTGTTGCTTGGTATCATAACCGTATTCACGGTTGCTTCGCCATACATCCTACCCGTGCTTCAAAACCGAAACATCTGGGCGGGAATCAGTCTCATCGCCGTTCTTCTCTTTACCAGTGGCCATATGTTCAACCACATTCGCAAAGTGCCATACATTGCTGGAGACGGTCGAGGTGGAATTAGCTACTTCGCTGGTGGGTTTTCAAATCAGTTTGGCATGGAGACTCAGATTATAGCCGCAATCTGTAAGTGCATTACACGCAGCTGAGCCTACCCAAAGCATTTCAATACTAACTCAACTGATATTTAGACGGCGTGCTGTCATTTGCAACCATCGCACTCGCATTGAAGGTTCCCCGTATGTCCGACAACAAATCCCAGCAAGTGGCCGTTGTCATTTGGGGTGTGGTGCTCCTTGGAGTCTACAGCTTCCTTCTCAGTGTCTTCAGGGCCAAAAACGGAGGCTACCCATTCTTCCTCCCCCCATTCTGAGTTTTCTAGTTCGTCTGCGACCAAAAAGTACAGTGTTTGGTTGACACATGGTTTGATCAAAACGAACCAATCCTTTTGCCTCTGCCCAAGCGGGCTTGATTATCCAATTGACGAGAATTACCGGTGGGAGTGTATGAATATTAGATAGTTTGCAGAGTGCGTCGTTGTTTAGAAACCGGAATATGTCCATTCCGTGATGACCTATCAATTAGGCGATGTAAATGGTGATTTGACCTCTTTTTACATCTACATGTATTATTTGATATGCTATATCAGCTATATATATCATTCAATACTCCTGTTAAGAATGCAAACCGCATACGTCTTCATTTCTTGGCGCCAAGATTAACCTTGAGAATTAAACCAATAATAATGACAGAAGTGGGGCGTAGGGTGTATATCAAGCAACGTAGTCATTTCGCGTTGTGATTGATTGATTGATAGAACGATACTCCACCATTTTGCAAAGATGTCCGTCTAGCAGCACGATTAGGCAATGAAAATACCATCATCCACTGCGACTTTGGATCCAATAGTTCTTCGTCGCTACAATGGTCGAGGTTAAAAACAGCCGTCCGGCCGCACAACAACCACAAGTGTCAGCAGCCCGGGGAACGAGCTATCTGATATTAATCCAGGTGGTATCGCGAGTTTTAACATTTGCTTCCAATCAGCTGGTCTTGCGTCGCTTGTCTCCTGAAGTCTTTGGGGTAGCAACGCAATTGGAACTATATTATATCACGGTCTTGTTCTTCTCTAGGGAGTGTCTGCGTGCTGCTATCCAACGAGAGCCACTGGCTAGGTCCTCCGTGGACATTGCAAAGGAGAAGGGGACCCCTTCAAAAAATGGCAAAGAGGACGGTCAACAAGAGCGAGAGCACGCTCAAGATGTTTCTCGTTCATCCCAAACGGTAGTCAACATGTCATACCTCGCTATAGCTCTTGGTATTTTATTGTCAGGCTCCCTAGGCATTTGCTATCATTCGTGGGCAACAACAGAGACCGCATCGGTGCCATTTTTCTACCAAAGCGTACAGCTAGTTGGATTCTCTTGTATCATCGAACTTGGGACCGAACCATTCTTCGCGGTCGTCCAGCAGCGAATGCTTTACAAGGAAAGGGCCGCAGTAGAAATGATGGCAGCGTTTGTTCGGAGCTTAGTGACCTGTGTTTTTACTGTTTGGACTTCTTGGAAAGGCTGGTATACAGGTGTCCTGCCGTTCGGGCTGGGCTATTTAGCATTTGCTTGTGCTTTGCTTTCTGGATACAGCTGGCAAATGTTGACGCATGACAAGACACGGAAGTTTTCATTCTGGCTTACGCCAATTCAAGCAGGGTACGAAGACCTTTTCTGATAATGACTACTCTTATACTAAAGCAAACAAAACAGCCCTGGAACGCAATATCTATTGGACAGGTTCTCTCGTCGCTTGGTGTGGCTGGGGGCCAACATGTATCTTCAATCAATCGTGAAGCATTTCCTCACCCAGGGGGATTCCATGATCCTAGCTGCTTTCTCGACCTTGGAAGATCAGGGTATATATGCCTTGGCATCCAACTATGGTGGCCTCGTTGCACGCATGGTTTTTCAGCCCATTGAGGAGAGCTGTCGGAATATATGGACTGGAAAACTCAACACGACAGACAAGAACGACCGCAGCCACAAGACCTACGTTGAAGCCGCCAAGTCCCAGTTGGTTATTGTGCTGCGAACATACTCAATATTTGCTATCCTCGCCTTGTCCATCGGGCCCAGCACTATTCCCATTTTCTTGCGATTGTTGATTGGATCTTCCTGGATGTCACCAAAGGTCCAAGAATTGCTATCGACGTACTGTTGCTATATTCCGTTCTTGGCATTCAACGGTATCACAGAAGCGTTCGTGTCGGCTTCCGCCAGTCCCTCGGATATGCGAAGGCACGCCGTGTGGCTGAGCGTGTTTTCTGCCTGCTTTTGCATAGTTTCCTTCCTCCTATTGAACGTTGCGGACTCCGGGGCAGTTGGCTTGGTCTGGGCCAACGTTATCAACATGTCGATCAGAACAATATGGAGTTTTTTCTACATTCGAAAGTATCTGCGACAGAACAACTCCGACTTAGAGATTTCGGAATTCAGCCCGAAACTTCAAACGTTTGGTGTATTAGTTCTTGCAGCATCTCGAAGATCGGTTGAGCCCAGTCTATCGTACGATGACTTGTTTTACAATATTTTTGTGCTTGGATTTGGAGCAGTCTGTGGTGTCATGACGTAAGTTAATCTTGCAAAGATATACCACGACCTTCACCTGCTCACTATGAACATATATATAGTCTCTTATCAGAACGGGCATTCATACTGGAACAGTATAGAAGTTACTTTCGTGGGTGAACAGAACAGAAAAACGAATTAGATAACTTTTAATTCTAGTCTATACATTTCAATCATCAAAGGTGATCTTGGTCGCGGATTTTGTCGAGTCGACCTCCTTGAAAAATGCACCATAAGCTCCGTGCTGCTTCTTCTTGACGGTGGTGCCGAATTTCATGAGCGAGTCAGGAACATTCTGATTTGCTGCCTTCAAGACGTTTATCAACCTGAAAAAGTCAGTAATTTTTCTTTCTTTAGCTGGAATAATGGTGAACTCACGCTCCTGAATGTGTCTTGTCATTCTCCGTGAACAAGGTGATAGCATGGCCCTCGGCACCAGCACGGCCCGTCCTATAAAATAGATCAGCAGGCTAGAAATATAAATATTTGAATACCACTTACCGTCCAATCCGATGTACATAGTCCTCAATAGTCAGAGGGAAGGTAACATTGACCACTGTCTTCACTTCCGGGATGTCCAAGCCTCGAGCTGCAACATCGGTAGCAACCAGAATAGGAACAGCACCGGACTTGAAAGCATCCAGACTCTTGAATCTATCGCTCTGGCTCAAGTCTCCGTGAATACCGGCAACCTTGTAGCCTCTGGATTGAATGAATCGCTCAATCCGAGTTGCTTCCTTTTTATAAAGACAAAAGACCAAGATTCTGTCCGTAACGGCCTTCTTCTGGAGTTTTCCCAAAATCTGCAAGAGCCTCTGCTCCTTGTCCTGAGGTGCAAGCACTTCCACCTCCTGCTTGATGCGAGTGTTCGCACGAGGGTCTCCTGACGGCTTGCCGCCAACTGTGATCATAGCCGGGTCGCGGGTGAAGCCTTCAGCCAGATTCCTGACAGAGGGAGGCCATGTTGCAGTGAACATGGCAGTTTGTCTTTTCGAGACCGGCATAGTGCCGATGATTTCTTTGATGTCTTGCTCAAACCCTTTGTCCAACATTCGGTCCGCCTCGTCAAGCACAAGATATTTCACTTTCCCCAAGTCCACCGATCCTTCTCCTATGAGATCCTTCAAGCGACCAGGAGTGGCAACCACCACAGTGGCTGTTTTCAAGGCCTCTCTGTGCTCGTCCTTCCTGACACCTCCGAAGATGCAAGTGACCTTGACACCGACGGGCGAGGCATACTTCTCCAATTGGTCGTGGATCTGCATCGCCAGCTCGCGAGTCGGAGTGAGAATTACGGCAGTTGGGTGGGAAGGCGTCGTTTTCTTCTTCTTCAAGGCGAGCATCTTCCTAAGGCAGGGCAGACCAAACGCCAGTGTCTTGCCGCTGCCCGTTTCTGCGATTCCGATGACATCGCGGCCTGAGAAGAGTAGCGGCCATGTCGAAGCCTGGACCGAGGTCGGAGCTGAGAAATTTCGAAGAGGTTCGTACAGCGCTTCGTCAAAGTCGGGGATATGCTCAAAGGTCATGATCGGGCGTAGGGTCTGCTCTTTGTCCAGAGGATCCGAAACCTCAATCATATTAGTCTTTTGAAAAGCATCGATTTCCGCCTGGGCGACTGCAGTCAATTTGGCTGATTGGCGATAGCTCTTCTTGGACTTTTTCTTGTCCTGCTTTGGCGTATCGGAGTCTTCTGCAGACACCTGCTCTGTCTTGACCTTCTTCCTCGCATGTTTATTCTCGCCGGAACCGGATCGCTTAGACATCTTGAGCAGAAATATAAGCGATTAACTTGGAAGGTTGGGGATATACGTTCATTGAATTGATAAAAGCAAGCGGTGAATCCGTTATCATATCGCCTTAATTTTTTTTTTTCTAAAAAAACCGCCGCCAGTCCAAGTCTGTCTTAGCGGCGGAAGGGCCTCACCTCGGCCGTCGGACCAGCGCCGGCTGCATGAACGAATAAATACTATTCGCCTTCATCCAGCAGTTACTGGTTTAATGGTGTTTTCGCGTTGAAAGGCTTCCAACAACCATCTTTGGCTCCAACCCCGGGCCTACTCGGACATATGACTTTTAAGGTGCCCTCAACTTTCCTGTGGCAACGGTTTCAGTCTTGTCAGTATAACAGCTTCGCGCCGACACTCTTCAAGCGATTTGCTTCGTCGAAGCAATGGCAGGCCCGCCAGAGAAATGATCAGTTCACGAGGGAGGCTACTGTCAAGGGGCTGAAGAGCAGAGCTGCGTTCAAGCTCCTACAGGTAAGAGACTAGACCTCTCGAATGGCCGCAGGCAGTCCACTAATTTACAATAGATTGACGAACAGTACCGGATTTTTCGAAGCGGACAGACAGTTGTTGATCTCGTGAGTCTCGGAAGCTACCCTAGATTACTTCATAGACCATACTAATGTCAATTGTGCGTAGGGTTATGCACCAGGGTCCTGGTCTCAAGTAAGCGATGCAGCCCCCGGGCTTTGGTGAACTTCAAATCCTCACAATACAGGTTGCCGCGAGCCGTACACAACCGAATGGAAGGGTCCTAGGGGTAGACATCATTCCGGCCCAGCCACCAAAGGGCGTGTCGACAATACAAGGCAATTTCCTCTCCCCGGAGATACAGCAGTATGTCTTGGACTTTGTGCGCGATCCCAAACGGGGACGACCTCGATCACCTTCGCCGTCGGATATTGATTTTGTGGGCACAATTGGCCTAAATTCTACGGATAGTGGCAGCACAGGGACCCAAGCATCTGATGCCGTGCATTCTGCGAGTCCCAAGGGCCCTGCTTCACCATCAGAACGAACCGTTGATGTTGTTCTGAGCGACATGTCCGCTCCCTGGGTTCAAACTAAAGGATTTTATAATAGGAGCCTTAGTAACCCGTATCATAGGATGATGAACACCAGCGGTATCAATTTCCGAGACCATGCTGGTAGTATGGTGAGCAATCATTATAACTGTATTTGGTTTAAAAAAAAGAGAGGATAATTAAATTCCAACTATATAGGATCTGTGCCGAGCTGCTCTTGAATTCAGTTTCAATGTCCTCAAATCCGGTGGCCATTTTGTGTGCAAATTCTACCAGGGTGCCGAGGACAAGGCCCTCGAGAAGCAACTCAAGGCCTTGTTCGACAAGGTCCATCGGCTAAAGCCGGAGTCTTCTCGTAGTGTGAGATATCATTTCATCATGAAAATGTAATATTTTCTAACTAGACCGGCAGGAGTCACGAGAGGCGTTCTTTGTCGCCCTAGCCAGGAAGCCTGACGCTCCAAGGTCAGCTGTGCTTCCAGTGGAGTGAACCCGGTGACCTTCGAAACACCCGCAAGCGATATGGGACTCTCCTCTCATCTTACTCTTCAACAAGCTCTTCGGAATCATCGTCCCATTCGATATCCGCTGCAGCTTCTTCGGCTCTCCGCTGGACCTACGAGTCTGTTAGCGTCTTTATTATGCGAAAACGTCAAGACTTCAATCACCTCTTTCAAACCACTCAACTCCTCCACGTATTCTTTGTCGTTGATCGCTTTCTGGACAAAATCCCAACCATCTTTCCTGTACGCATCCACTATTTTGTCCGAACAGGCACTGCAGCAATCGTAGCTTTTGCCTGTCACAGGGATGTTGGTAAACGTGGAAAGAAAGCCCCTGATCTGGTGTGGCACAAGACCAAGAGGGTGGTCACCACGGTCATCAGTCTGGGAGGTTGGGGCAAGCGCCGCAGCTCCGGCAGGATCTTGTAAAATAGACACAAAGAGTTCAACCAGCAATGCTGATGCGATTGCAGAGACCCCAGGCCGGGTCACAGTGCATTGCTGATCAAGCGTCTGGTCTTTCATAGACTATTCATGCGGTTAATTTTTTTCTCCCCCAACATTTAGAAAGTAGTCTACTCACATCTATGGGAGCGACAACATCGTTACAAAAGTAACAGCCAAGTTCGGCGTCTCTCGAGCTATCAATCTTCACGCCATGCCGCATAACCACGAACGTGTCAAATCCAAGGGCGGCATTCATCACGATTTTACCAAGAGACTTTCCCATCACGGTGGGCAGCCACCGGGACTCCCTGCTATCCATAAGTAGGAAGATGACGTCGTGTTCCTCTATCAACTTTTGAAGAAGTTCAAAATCTGCTGCTGTTTGTTTTGCATCGGTAACTGGATGGCCAGGCATTGGCACAGAAAGAACGTGACCTGTCGAGGTCACCCCTGGGTAGATCTCCTTCAAGGCTTCTGCAGCGCGGTGAGCCTTCTTTGCTCCTCCCGATAAACAGTCTTTGAAGTCAAATAGCGGCTGTCTGACGGGATTAGAAAAGGATACGGTTCCATTGTCTACAAACGTGATCTTTCGTACGCCCCAGCCCTATGCATGTAAATCTTAGTATGTTGAATAATGAAAGGTGAATAGCCCTGGTCACTTACTAGGAGATTCCGCGCAACGTAACTCCCCAGCGTTCCTGCACCTAGTAAAAGACAGCTTGTTGCCTTTACTTTTTCGAGATTCAGGTTAGGGCTTATTCTCCACTTGATGAGCTTCAGATTCAGGTCTACGGCCTGATCGGCCAATCTTGCGCGTGGCGTCAGTTCAACTTCTGTTCTTGTCATAACGTTAGACTTACTTTTGAGGGTCCATGTATGCTGTCAAATCAGCCAAGCGCCCCGAAAGTTTTCCAGCACTATTCCGCTCCCAGCCAGTGATCTTTGGCATTTCGGCAGAAGACAAGGTGCCCTGAGGACTTTTCGCATCGAATGGGAGGTCCAATTGCATGGTAACCACCAAACTACGTCCTGAATCAGGCTTGGATGGGACATCTCGGTAGCATAAAAGCTGGGCCTTGCGAAGGCCCCATTTTTGTTGTAGCAGCACCAGAAGGTTGCGCAGCATCCATCCTGGGGCGTTGGAATAATTTGATGGGTCTGCAAAACAGATGAACTGATCCTCCGGGTTTGAGCCTTCAAAAAATCCCGTGTCGTAGTCTGCAAGAGTTGAAACTTTCCATGTAGATTGATCTGTTTTCTGGGTGTCTATATTTTTAGGGTTAGTAGAACGCCTTGTGATTCTAATGTGCTTTCTTACCATTACTTAGATTCTCTCGCGTCTTCAGGGCCAAGAAAAATCCGTGTTGGCATGTATCAGTCGCGTTTTTCCATGTCTGCACCGCATCCACAAGTCCTGAGCTCTCGTTTCCCGACAATAGTCTAGAGCCAGGTAATAATGGTTCATCAGAAGGACTTTCGGGCTTTGAAATTTCCTGTGGTACAGGAACCCAGTGCGGCTGGGGAATTATTGCTGGAAAAGCGAACCAGTACTGAAATTTGTATTTCTTAAGGTCGGCGAAAGTAAGTATTAGAAAAGACGACAACAGTGAAGGTCGAGCATATATTGATCCATCGTTTATGGCGTCCAAGATCTGAAAAAGTACGTATTAGAAACACGACACCGGAGTTCTATACACAGTTGTTGCTTACTGTCTTTCCGGCTTCTTTCAGCATTGCCATCTTGTCCGCATTTCTATATTCTTCAACCGTGTTAAAGTTTTTAATCATGCCATCTGCTCTATAGTAAGTAGAAGGAACACTAAAATCAAAATTTCTACGTTAGCTGCATCCAAATATATTCCGAAAGAGTATATATCGCCGGACTTACTTGTCGCTGACTAGAGCGTTCCCTAGGATCTGCATTCGACAGGACGCAGCAGGGGTGTCCGAGGGCCGGACTTCATACAGCCCCAACACTTTTCTCGGGGCATCGTTCAATTTATCGAAGTTGATTTTCTGGGATGCCAAAGACGTGTAGAACGGCAGCTCGATGTCCGACACAAACGGAGTATACTGCATCTTGACAGGAGAGGCTGTCGCACAGCCGGTAAGAAGCAGACGCGCGGCGCCAATACGCTTGTTTGGGCTCTGTCACTATGAAGGTGCTTGAAGAAAGTCGGTAATTATACTCCTGGGAAAAAAGAAGGTGGAAGAACCCGACAGTGCAGCCTCGTCCAGGCAGTCAAGTACAGCTGAGGCGGCGATAGTATTGATAAGCGGCAGACCGGATCACAAGATGCGTCTCATGACGCGGACACCAAACCACTGTGTTCTGAGAAGACGACCCACGTGGTTTCGTGAGTATTGAGCTGTGTCCGATATCAAGGCTTTGGAACGAAATCCCAAATAATGTTGGATCGTGTTGGATGATGTCAAGATCGGGTGGATTGGAGCGGGACAATCGGGGCTAATCGCACGGCGTTCCTGGAGGAAGGTGGGGGAGGCCGCCAGTTATCAGCTGCCGATAACACTCGCTCGTTGTTTATTTTTTTTGCCTATCAACGCACGAACGAGGCAAACGAGAAGCCAAGAATGCTCATCGGGCTATGTGGTGGTCAGTCCAGGACATGCTCACATCGAATGGCCATGGCTCCATTCAGCAAGAAACAATTGCTAACTAAGTCTTGATAAGGCATTTGCGCGGGGAAGCATGCCGTCGCAGACTACCTGATCCGCGAGCAAGGTTTCCAATGGCTGGAACTGGCGAACAGTAATCCAGCCCCAACTTCTGACGACCCCGATAACGATACATATCTGCAAAGGTCCGATGTTGGAGATCGTGCAAGTGGCCATAGGTTTGAGTCCGCGGATTCGTTTGTGGATTTCGTCACGAAGCGGTGGACAGAGCGCTGGGTCACGACCGACAACTGGGATCGATCGGTTCTGGAGAAACTTCTTATTCGGCCTTTCTTTTTGCTTGTAAGTGTCGATGCCCCGGTGAGTTTGCGGTGGCAGCGATTTCGCGAAAGGTGAGTGAACCACCTTTTTTTCTCTCTCTAGCTTGACAGAAATTCTTTGAGCTTACACACACAACAGATGCAGGAGCCGCCAGTTAGAACCTCCGCCGCTTGAAAAGTTTATGCTCTGGAGCGATCGGCAGTTGTACGACAGAGATATCGGCCAAGCTTACTTGGTTGATCGAGCATCGGTGCGTCTTTTCAATGCGTCCTCATCGCTGAAGGGACTATACGCGGCGCTCGAAACTGTTGAACTGCCAAACGAGGAGCGTCTCAGGCCTAGCTGGGACCAATACTTTATGCAGTTGGCATCTCTTGCTGCGCAGCGAAGCAACTGTATGAAGCGGAGAGTTGGCTGTGTCATTGTACGAGATCGCCGGGTTATCAGCACCGGATATAATGGCACACCGCGCAACATTACCAATTGTAACGAAGGGGGATGTAAGTGGCATTAGTACAGAGAATCTTTGACTGTCTTATCTTACCTGTTGTAGGCCCTCGTTGCAATAGCGGAGAAGGTGGCGGTTCAGGTCTCTCAACATGCCTATGTATCCATGCCGAAGAAAATGCACTCTTGGAGGCCGGCAGAGAACGGATCCGAGAAGGAGCTATTTTATACTGTGATACGTACGAAAATCGGCCATTTATCAACAGCCTAGAACTAACTTTCTTCGTAGATGCCCATGCTTGACGTGTACCGTTAAAATCGCACAGGTCGGTATATCAGAGGTTGTTTATTCTAAAAGCTACAATATGGACAAAGAGGTTGGTGTTCATTTCAGCGGTGTATGAGTGATCAACATCTTGTTAACCATGTACTAGAGCGCTGCCATTCTAGGTGCTGCTGGCGTCAACCTCCGGCAGCTTTCTCAGGTGAAGCCCATTGCAAGACATATCGAAAACCTAACTAATTATCTTACAGCCACCCACTGGGTTGACATACCTCTAGCATTCTAATTCATTGGAAACACTTCTCTTGACAACACGATGTATTTTCCCCTTTGTATACATTGTGCTTAGAGTAAAGGCTGAGCAAACTCCGATGTATATCTGGGTACAACAATATAATAACGTTGGAAAATATATTTTCTCTCTATACATATATGTTATTCCTTTAATATTCGTAGTATGAAGTCTCATACAAAGCGCTTGACAGTCTGGTACGCGGAATTTTTTTTTGTGGTGGGGCTAATACATAGTAGAAGAGCCACCCGACTTCGGCGGGGACTTTTTGCAGAAGCTGTAGGTCTACACATTGGCCAAACCCACGTTTCGGGAATCGCAGCATATCAATTCAGTGACGTGTGAAAATATTTGAAAACCAAAGGTTGTTGAACGTGTTGAGGGGCAGACTGATTTAACTGCGGGGCCGTCAAAAGCGACAAAACTTGCCTCTGTGACTCATTCATTCCCAGATCGCCAAATCGTCTAAAGGCACATTTGCCGCTGGTTTTCGTCATTGAGATCTTCAAAGTATCGTCTCAATCCTCTGCAGAGGAATTTTTTGTGAAGCAAGGTCGAATAGCTCGACAAATCGACCAGCCATGCCTACAGTGCATCTCCTGGACTATGTTGCCGGGAACGTCAGATCACTGGTGAATGCAATCAACAAAGTCGGCTACGAAGTCGAATGGATTAGATCCCCAGAAGAAGTCGCCAAGGCACAGGTGAGCCAGAACCATCCTCTGCGTGCATTTCTCCCTTTCTGACCATGTGTGCAGACCTTGATACTGCCAGGAGTGGGGCATTTTGGACATTGCATGTCTCAACTCTCATCCAGTGGCTTTTTGGAACCCATCCGAGAGCACATTCGATCAGGAAAACCCTTCATGGGCATCTGTGTTGGCCTTCAGGCACTTTTTGAGGGATCAGCTGAAGATCCTAATGTTCCTGGACTGGGTTTGATCCCTTTGCAGTTGCGCAAATTTGATGACAAGGACAAGAGTGTACCGCATATTGGATGGAACTCGGCTAAAACCACACAAAACGCTGGCAGCTTATACGGACTGGACCCAGAGAGTAAGTATTATTATGTCCATTCGTATGCTGCGCCCTACGAAGCGGGAGTTCTAGAAGAACAAGGGTGGTCAGTTGCAACGGCGCGCTACGGAGACGAGGAATTCGTCGGTGCCATAGCACGCGGCAATGTTTTTGCGACTCAGTTTCACCCAGAAAAGAGTGGACAGGCTGGCTTGCGCACCATTCATGCCTTTTTGACGGGAAAACAAACCAGCGGCAGCGAAATCACCGGTGCGACGAAAGATGGATTGACTCGAAGGATCATTGCATGCCTCGACGTGCGCACCAACGACCAAGGTGATCTAGTTGTCACCAAGGGCGATCAGTACGATGTGCGAGAAAAGGACGGCGTCTCGAGCGGCGGGCAAGTCAGAAATCTGGGCAAGCCCGTTGACATGGCTCGAAAATACTACGAGCAAGGGGCCGATGAGGTGACTTTCTTGAATATTACATCTTTCCGCAACTGTCCTTTGAGGGATTTGCCTATGCTGGAGATTTTACGACGCACATCTGAAACCGTCTTCGTTCCACTCACGATTGGCGGGGGTATCCGAGACACAACTGACACGGACGGAACTGTGGTTTCAGCTTCGGAAATCGCAAAGATGTATTTCCAATCAGGCGCAGACAAGATCAGTATTGGCTCTGATGCTGTCATTGCCGCAGAGGAATACTACGAGGCAGGAAAGAAACTGTCCGGAAAAACTGCAATCGAACAGATCTCAAAGGCGTATGGAAACCAAGCCGTTGTCGTCAGCGTCGATCCCAAGCGTATCTATGTTGGCAGTCCGCAAGAAACAACCCACCACACCATTAAAACGGCATTCCCGGACTCCAAGGGCCAAGACACGTGTTGGTACCAGTGCACTATCAAGGGTGGTAGAGAGCTGCGAGATCTTGATGTCCGTCAGCTGGTCCAGGCAGTGGAAGCCATGGGAGCGGGCGAAATTCTGTTGAACTGCATTGACAAGGACGGAAGCAACAGCGGGTTTGACTTGGAACTGATTCAGGATGTCAAGTCTGCAATCAAGATCCCCGTCATAGCTTCAAGCGGAGCTGGGAACCCTTCTCATTTCGCAGATGTCTTCGCAGGGACAACAACGGATGCAGCACTCGGAGCTGGCATGGTAAGTCCATCTCTATAGGTCTTTGGGAAAGATGACATATCTAACAATAAATAGTTCCACCGCGGCGAATACACCGTGGCCGATGTGAAGACTCACTTGGCGGACACGGGTTTCGTCGTTCGCAAGCCTGAAACAGAAGATTCATTCAGTAGCTAGGGGAAGTACCGCATCGAGGAATCATGTACCTAATTTGGGGAGTGGAAAAATTATAGACATGCAAGTCAGTTAATATTTTTATGAGGGCTTCTGCACATGTTTAATGAAACCTGAGGCTCATGGATTCCGGAGGGGATCAAATGTAGATAATTGGCTGCTGGTTTTCGGCGTTTATTCCCGAGAAGCGCTAGTCCAAAAACAGCCAATTTCCACGTGATTCCAAGTCATGACTAATCTATGCCCGCCGCGCACTTCTTCATCTCGGCTCCAGCCTCTTTCACCCACTTCTCCTCCTTCTCATCTCCTCAGCCCTGCTTCACTCATTTCTCTTCTTTCCATCGCCATTAACATATACAGCTCAGCAGTTCACAGGAGCGTCATCCGCCTTGAGGTAATATCGGATATCCCATCGGAAGCAATTAGAAGCGAAGTCTTTTTCGTCGTTTTTGCCACCTTTACCCCTTCCCGGTCGCATCTTTTCGAACTCGTCGTGAAGGAGAAGCCATAACCCCTATAGCCTTGCTAGCAAGGAGAAAGAAAAAAAAAGAAAAACAAATTTCATTGAGTTTATTGAGACTTTTGCATCCAGTATCGGTCGACGAGGAAGACTTCTTGTTTTCTGTCTCACCTTGTGTATACAGGAGCCTTTTTCCCTTTCATGTAACAAGCTCTTTTGTTTCACCTTTTCTGTTTTCAGTCGCATACAAGAAGAAGAATTGTGTCAAATTCGAAGAAATCTTTCCCTCGTCGATAGAAATCATTGAACTGTGGTTCATTTGACATCTGATTTGATACTTACTATATCTTATAATAACCTGCCTGCCTTTCTGAGCTCTTGGGAATAGGATCCTTCTCGACCGCAGCTGTTGGCTGGGGTCCCAAACCACTTATTCTATCGAGTTTGTCCGTACGTTTGTTTGATCGGATCTTTACTCAGTGCGGCTCTTTCTTTTTTAGTTCACAGTCCAGGTTACCGGCATCGAAGAAACAAATACAATGTCGTCTTCCGTTCACTTCAAATTCAAGTCCCAAAAGGAACCATCGAGGGTGACCTTTGATGGCACAGGAATATCGGTGTTTGAGCTGAAGCGAGAAATCATCAACCAAAACAGATTAGGCGATGGCTCTGACTTTGAATTGTCCATCTACAATGAGGATACAGGAGAAGGTTTGTAAATGCTTTCCGCTGTGTACTTCCAACCATGACTAACTTGGTACTATCCAGAATATGATGACGATACTGCGATTATTCCACGTTCCACCTCCGTCATCGCGCGAAGACTCCCCGCAGCGCGCCCAGGCAAAGGTGGTGCTGCTCGCTATGTCTCTGGCAAAATGCCTGTGACGGCACGCACCTCTACACGAACCGATTTGCCTTCGAGTCGCAACACTGGTGGTGCTGGTGACAAGTCAGCTATCCCGGGACTTGATAGCGCACAAACAGAAGACGAAAAGATCGATGCTCTGTTCAACCTGCAGGCGAATCAATGGAAGGAACAACAACAAGAAATGGCCAAGTAAGTAGCACATGCATCAACAAAAACCAAGTCGATGTAGTAGCTAATATTTTATTCTTGCTTGTAGTGCGGTTCCAGTCGGTGCTGGAAGGGGTCGAGGAAGGCCTTTAAATGTACCAGATCACCCACCTCCTCCGGGTTATCTTTGCTATCGTTGCAGGGAGAAGGGTCATTGGATTCAAGCCTGCCCAACAAATAACGATCCCAAGTTTGACGGGCGATACCGTGTCAAGAGATCTACTGGCATCCCTCGGTCTTTGCAAACAAAAATAGAGAAGTCCGCGGCCATGGCTGTAGATGGATCCACAGAGGACCTTAAGAACTCCGGCGTTATGGTGAACGCCGACGGTGACTTTGTCGTTGCCAACCCCGACAAGGCCTCTTGGGAGCTATATCAAGAAAAATTAAAAGCTTCTGCAGCCGCCGCCGCAGAGGCTGCAGCCGCTGAAGGCAGCAAAGAACTTCGAGCTAGAGGACTGGAATGCCCAATTGACAAACGCATGTTCCTGGAACCAACTAAGACACCCTGCTGCCAACAAACATACTGCAATGAGTGCATTACCAATGCTCTCATTGAGAGTGATTTTGTTTGCCCCGGATGTTCTACTGAAGGTGTATTACTTGACAACCTCACCGCTGACGATGAGGCTGTCTCTAAGATAAAAACATATGAGGCTGATAAAGCTGAAGAGAAAAAACAGAAGGAAAAGCAAGAACAAGTTGAGAAATCAAATGAAACCCAAGAGAAAGACGATGAAACGCCTAAAGAAACACCGCAGCGCACTACAACTGCGTCCCCATCTGGTGCACAAAACAAACCCGAGACAAGCCAGGGCAAGAAGAGACCGGCAGAGGATGAGCCTGAAAGCGCAGAAACACCTGAATCATCTGTCGCTGCAAAGAAACCGAAGCCCAACGACCAGCAAAACGACACGGATGTATCGCAAAATGCGCCTCAAGACAATGCTTCAAACATGATGCCATTTCCCTTTAACCAACAGATGCCATTCGCCAACCCCGCATTTTCTCAGCCTAATGGTATGCCATCGATGCCTTTTCCAGATAACAATTTCATGGCCAACGGAATGGGCATGATTAACCCTATGATGGCCATGAACAACGCTTTTCAACAGCAAGGGAACAATGGCTGGAACTCAATGGGTGGAGGCAACTTTGGCTTTCCGGGTAATGGAATGTTTGGAGATGGCTCTATGTTCCCCGGGAATAGCTTTAACCAAGTCAACTCATTCAATTCCATGCCAGGTGGCCAGTCTAATAATTTCATGCAAGCACAGTCTGGATATCCATATGGTGTAGGGATGAATGGGTTCGCGAACCCACAACGAGCGAGCTTCAATACCCCCGCTGCCAACGATGATAATGCGTACTTTCGCCAGCCAGTGAACCCACACAGGCATCAAGCGAGACAACGCCGAATTCGACCAAGCGATTACCGTGAGCTCTAAGAGCTATCTACCATACATCAACCACCACCTTGTGTATCATGATATAATGGCATTACCTCCTCGGTTATTTTGCCGTCAGATCGCCCGGCCTATGATTATTTTGTATCAATGTTTGCCTGGAAAAGACCCAGCTTAATAGACTGCTGTTTCGCTATTTCACTGTTTGATCGGACTGGATCTGGTCTTGTTACTGTGGGAGAGTCTCGAGGTGGCACGCTAAGAATCTTGTATATAGTTGATTTCATTCTAGCGACTCTCTTGACCAGCAGTGATATATTACTTAAGAAATTTATTTATTTTGAACTGGACCATCCCTTTAATGATTAATTACTATGTCTTAAGGCAGCAAGGCAGCGATGGAGATTACGTGATCGGGCCGGTCTTGGCGAGCCGACCGCTGATTCACATTTCTCAATTAATTCATCCCGACGCTTAACCACAGGTCACTGCAATCAACCGCTTCGTCTCGGTATCGATAATCTCATCCTCTCTTACAACATTTCTTCTCTTATCTACTTCCATTCGTGTCATCCAAATTCGCAATGGAGGATCTTAGTAGTGAAAGTAGTCATTTTAATCAAATGAGTCGCTCCGGCGAGGGTTACGGCCAAATCAGCGTCCTTGCGAGTTGCTACATGGCTACCACTTCTTCCACCATGGTAGACGGATTCCATTACTGCACTACCAGCGGCGCAGGTAAGTTTTTGACCTTGACCGACACATCCGAGCGTTTCCTAACTTTTCTTTTCTTTCTTGCTAGGAGCGGGGTGGTATTCCTGAGGTCCCTTCGGGGCTTAAGACACGCACGACAAGTCCTCCCTTTGGATCCTCTGCATTCTTCACGGCAGAGGACTCGCGGCCGAGAAATCAGGCCTATCAACATGCTGGGGAGGCAGCGCAAACCATCAAAGAAGAGTGTGAGAGACTCTTCTGCGACACGTTGTCCGTGATGTTCCTTGGTGAGAGGAACCACAGACACCGGACGTCGCTAGCGATGGGTGCGTATCAGCAAAACATCGGGCCAGACAAATCGAAAACGACAAAGCGAACGGTCAATACATACTTAGAGATATGGGATTACGCAAATGATGCCATTTATCGAGGATTCGTTGCCGACTATGGCGGGCAAAAGACCCTTTTCGTTTTCTTTGATCAAACGGCCGACCATGGAATCAAGAATGGGTAAGCTTTTGCCGATGACATATGATATTTATATCTGTTCTTGCTAACATCGTCTTTCCGTGCTAGGTTGCTCGCTCTTTTTGAACTGGCAGAAATGGAACAACTAGGCTGTGACCATATTGTTGCTTGTGTTCCTCGTTTGGCAGATCCTCTTGGTCTGGGAATCGTGCGAAGCCTAGGATGGTGTGGATTCTCGTTGACAACGTTGGAATCCTGGATGCCTCCTGGTTCAAACGAGCCGTCAATCAGCGACAGCTGGCTCTTTCTAGTTGCAGAAATATAAGAGCCACTTCGCTTTCCTTTCCTTTCTTTGTTTCTTTTCTGGAGTTATTTAGCAACGCTTGATTGAAATTTATCTCAACTTCTTCAGTTAGTCGGTTTTTTACCTTACTGCGATTTCGCAGGTGTTTACAATGGCTTATGTCGCGTTCCAGAATCGGTTTATTTTTAGGTAGTCTAGCACAAATAAAAGCTACTTTTGTGTCATTTATTGCACCTTGATAATAGTAATAGACGTAGACATAGAAGCGGTGAAATACGGACAAGTGGTAGTAACTCGAGCCCGCGTGGTCTTAGACAGCGCACCGCTTTGGTTCGCGATCCATTTGCTTTCAAAACTTTAAAACCACGTTAAACACGTGTTACGCCCACGGCCGATGTAATGATTCATTGATTGGGTGACGTCAGCCTTATCGGGCAGGAAGGCGGTCCCGCATGACCATCAAAACCATCTGTTGAGGTCAAGTTGTAGTTCTGGCTGGGCAGTGATTCTTACTATTACTATTACCTGCTGCAAGAACTCGAGCCTGGCCATGCCGTTATTCGCCAAAGGGAGCTCGTCTCTCTCGGTGTTTCCAACTTTTCTCCTGCCTTCGTCCAGGCAGTTCCCTCCCCATAAACAACAGCAGCAGCAAGTAAAGGTTCAGCCAAAAGCGGGGAAGAGCGTCAGAGCTCACGACTCTCACGTCTCGTATATCCGGTGCGCGCGCTGCGGAGCAGATGTTTGTCTTACGTCTCAGATAATCAGTAAAGGGTTCACAGGTCGCCATGGACGCGCCTATCTCGTCTCAGGGCATAGAGACACGTCCTCGTCTGCGACGACCACCTCGTTGTCGAATACAATCACTCAGAAAGCAGTTCCGCGTCAACTCGTGACGGGTGCCCATACCGTCTGCGACCTCAGCTGTGTGATCTGTGGTAGCGTGCTAGGCTGGAAATACCTCGCTGCCGAAGAGGAGTCTCAGCGGTACAAGGTGGGCAATTTTATATTGGAAACGAAACGGATAAGCATTTCCTCATGCTGGGATATGGATGGCACGACTGCCGACATTACTACTACTCCATCCTCGCCCAGTGCCAGTCCTCCTCAAACTGAAAATGCGGCCGTGGAGTTCGACAGTCAAGACGAAGATGAATGTGAGGACCTCTTCGCAGGCGTCTGGACTCCCGCTCTCGCAACACGGAGACGAAACCGTAAGCTGGATTCTCGACGATAACCATGCCTCTTCGAGAGGAACCCCTTCCTCTATACGTAACGATGATACGCCCTCTTTTGATACCCAGGTCTCTTTTTTGGTCACTTTCATTCCTTAAGCAGCTACAACGTTTAAGCCACATTCATTATCATTTCCTAGGATCATGCTACAAATTCTCCCAAACACCCACTAGTATCTTAGATTCAGCCGATTCTCCCCCGGCAGATTGATGTACAACTGGAGGTTTTTGTTGATTCCCCTTCTCGGGCTCTGATTACATCAAGTTGGTTCCTCCGTTTTCGCCCGTTTTGATGTTCCTGCTTCCTCGGTACTGTCGTGCTGTCGCTTGGTGCTGGAGGGTGACTTTTTCCGCACCAGCGAAGACAGATCGGTGGCACCTTTCGTGACATCTTCAAGCGCTGCCTTCTTCTCTTCGGATGATTTCCCAATGATTTGTCCGAGTATTCCGCTCAAGGCGTCCTTTGCGTCGACTTCCTGGGCCGGGTCGTTGATCGAGACCGGTGGACGACGCAGGTCAAGTAGCTTAGAAGACATGTTAGAATGGGGACTATGTGTTTACTTCAGGGTATATAGGAATATAAACTTACTCGTTGCTCCATGTCTTTGACAATCTCCTTGACATTCGCAATCTTCCTTTTGGCGGCATTGATTTTGTCTTCTCCTTCGATCTCCCCGTTTGTGAGTTTTTGCTCTTCTTGTGTCATTCGGACCTTGCAGCTCTCAATAGCCGTCTCCATGTGTTTTGCTGCTTCTTTTCGCATTTCTTCATTCACCACCACGGGTTTGTTTTCTTCCTGTTGCTCCTCATAGTCCCCTTCTGGAGTGACCGAAGCAAATTCCAAAGCAAGCGAGAGCTTGTAGTGACACTCGGCTATCGAGGCGTCTTCAAAAGGCAACAGCACTTCTTTGATCTCAAGAGCGGCCCGGAGATCCGAGACCGCATTGTCAAATCTTTCACCCTCCAGAGAGATTTCCGCCTGCAAATCGTATATGTCTGCGAGACGTTCTTTGATTTGTTTTGTCGCGGGATCAATCTCCACTGCCTTATCCTTCCCGGTCGTGTTGCTTTCTATCTCTTCTAGCTTTTTAAGCGACAGAATTCGTGCCAGGTCCAGGACTTCGAATGCATTTGCAAAGTCGTCGTCCTCCTCCTCGTCTTCCCCGGCTTTATCCTCTTCTTCGTCTTCATCCGAGTCCTCAAAATTTTCGTCGCCAGTAAACTGGAAAAGTGGTCCCTTTGGCTGCTCCTCAGATTTGAGAGACGTTTTTGGTCCTGGTCCCGAGACCGCAGTCTTGATGGGCCCTGGCTTCGTAGATTCAGCGCCCGATGGCTTTGTCGCGGCGGTCTCCGACTGCGAGGCTTCGCCAGCAACTTTGGAACCGAGAACATCGCTTTTGCTCACGGCGACATTGAAGAGCGACTTTCCATAGGCATACAGCAACCCCACATTTTCCAGCGACATTTCTCCGTTCAACTCGGCTTGGATCTCGGTGGCCTGCGAGTACAGCTCGGCGGCAGCATTGTGGTCTTTGACGGCATCTTTCGCAGCAGCGCGGGTTGTCAGGTCGGTCAAACGCGCCTGAAGCTGCTCGGGCGTCTCTTCGGAAGCGCTCATAGTTGTGTGTGCGGAATAAAGATCGCAAATTCCTCGCCCAAGGATTCGCACGGTGATACTTGACGGAGTCACGATGAGCTGAACTCGTGGAATCGAGAGGAGGAAAGAAGTATACGATGCGAGGGACGAGGATAGAGCTAAACCGGAATCAGTTTAAGTAGGGACCCACACGTGCAATCCAGACGCGTAAAGCACGCGTTGCGGAGGAGATGCGATGTCCGCGGTGCACGCAAATTCCATGCCATCCTAGGTGATGCTATTACGCTTTCATGTATCTGGAGAATATGCCCTGGGCTTGAATAAGTTTTATTTTCTATGAGAGAAAGTTTGCTTTACGTGAATTGAGCTCTGTCTGTCCTTAGCCCTCGTGTTTTCGTGACAGGTTCCCCGCATCGGGCAACGAGCAAAAGATGGACAAAACAGCAGCGTCGCTCGCAGCAGCAGGGAATGCTTCAGATGTAATTCCCTCGTCGTCTCCGGCATTTGGTACACCTGTGAGGCCGGTGCGCTCAGGAAAACCCAGTACACTCCACGGCAAATCTACCGTTCTCCCCGTCCTTCTCCCGCCGGCACTACTTCGCCCAGTGGCCTTTCGAACTTTTACCAGGAAGCATAACCTGACCATTTCATCGAACTCGCTGCAAGTACTAGCAACTTTTGTCGGCAAGAATTGCGGTTCTAAATGGCGCGAAGAAGGTCTTGCGGAACGGCTGCTGGACGAGGTCGCAAAGATCTGGCGAAAGAACGGCGGCGGCGTCATTGTTGAGGAGGGTAATGGCGCCTCCATAAAATCGATTCTTCAGACAATGGAGAGCAATATGGTTAATGGAAGGGTTGTGCCCGGGAAAGTGATGGACAGAGAAGAGCGACCGAGTCTGCAAAGAAAAGGCTCGGCCATGACAAGCAACACCGATGACACGAGCACGCCCACCGCGGATGATGATAATGACGATGCCGATGACAGCGATTCCAGAAGGTGGATGAAAGTTATAAACGCATTTGACCAGCCTCGTTTGACATATAATCCTAACAACAAACACTTTGAAACGTCAACTGCCAGCCCATCTCTCTTTCCTCAGCCTGGCCACCAGATTACGTTGTGGAGGGATCGACACAACTTGGTCCACCAACGATTACTTCGAAATGAGTCCTTTCAAACCTCGTCGTTTGCAAGCAACGTGACTCAATCATATAAAATATCACCAATCGTCAATTTGCTCGGGAGAAGTGGCTCTCCGCATTTGTTGCTAGGGCTTCTGTCTATTTCGCCAACCGGGGAGTTATCGCTGACAGATTTAACCGGAAGTATAGTTCTGGATTTGAGTCATGCTCGCCCTGTTCCTGAAGACGGTGCCTGGTTTTCTCCGGGCATGATGGTCCTGGTCGACGGCATTTATGAAGAAGAGGAAATAGTACGAGGATCTGTCCTGGGTGGGAACAGTGGTATTGGAGGTGCCATAGGTGGCAAATTCTTGGGCATATCCATTGCTGGACCGCCTTGTGAAAGACGAGAGATGACTCTCGGAGTGAGCACCATTCATTCAACTGGAGACATTGGCACCAGCGGTGGATTTGGCTGGATTGATTTTTTAGGAGTTGGAAGTGAGCGAGCCTTGGGCCAACGCATGAGAAAGCTCGAGGCTAAGTGTCTGCGACACAATGAGCATAGCGCGAACGGAAGTGGGCGGCGAAACATGGTTGTTCTGGGTGAGGTCAATTTGGACAACATGATGACCTTTGACGCCTTGAGACATGTGTTTAAGACATATGATTCGATGCCTTTTGAAGAGCTACCTCTGGGCTTTGTCTTGATTGGGAATTTTATAGAAAAGGCAGGATTTGGCCAAAGCAATGGCGGGAATGGCATCGAGTATAAAGAGTGTTTCGATACTCTAGCCTCAGTCCTTTCCGAGTTCCCGGCTCTGTTGCGGCATACGACATTCGTCTTCGTTCCTGGAGATAACGATCCGTGGGTATCGACCTTCTCTGCTGGCGCTGCGAGCCCAATTCCGCGCAAAACGATCCCCGAGCTATTCACATCCAGAGTGAAACGCGCCTTTTCCACAGCCAACAACGAGTCTAATGCCAATGGCACCAAATCTACATCTGGAGAAGCCATCTGGACTTCTAACCCAGCTCGGATTTCTCTCTTCGGACCTGTCCACGAAATTGTTGTTTTCCGTGACGACATTTCTGGCCGACTACGGCGGAGCAGTGTAAATTTCCCTGAACGAACCGATGCATCAAAGCCATCGTCAAAACGCGCGCCTGACGATGCTAATATCGATAACATGGTCGTCGACGAGGACGCAAACAACAAAGAACAAGACCCTCAGTCCTCTGTGCGCAAGCTAGTCAAGACAGTTTTGGACCAGGGCAACCTATCTCCTTTCCCGCTCACGACTCGACCCGTTCTATGGGACTATGCCTCGTCCGTGCAGCTATACCCTTTACCGACAGCTCTCGTGCTGGCGGACAGCGAGTCTCCGCCCTTTGCCATCACGTACGAGGGTTGCCATGTCATGAACCCCGGAAGATTGTTATCGGATGGGAAGCGTGGGCCGGCGACGTGGTTGGAGTTTGACATTTTGAGAAACCGGGCCAAAGTGAGACAGAGGCGAAGCTAGCGATAGATATTTACACCTTGTAGCTTAAAATAATTTCGCTGGCTGAATCTGCAAAGTAATGTAGCGTCATGATAATATTTCAATATCATAATGGACAAAATAGATCTCTTAATTTTACGTGTCAGCGATGGAGCACTCAGATTTATATGAAAAAAGTAATAAAAATCTTGATATTCCAGCCAAACTAAACCACTATGTTTAAAAAAGAGTGTACAGCGAACGATAAAACAGATCTAAACCAAGATATTGTAACAAGGAAGAAAGAAGAAAGGAAAACCAAACTCGCTTGCTATTACATGCAAGAAAATGCCGCTGAAGTGCTATGCTGGTTGGCTAGCTGACTGGCTGTTATTTCGCTTAATATGCAACTCCAAATGACTGCGGTTGTTGATGCATCTCTTCTGGACTAGGACTGCGATCTCGGCTCATGCCGTGGTGCTGGCTATCGTGATAGGCCGAGTCATTGCGGGAAATCAGACGATCCGTACTCTTTTCTCGGGTGTGTGAGGCAGGGGCGTGATCGCTGTATGGCTCGAAGGGACCGGCGGCATAGTTGTATTTGCCGGCCTCATACACGTCGGCTCGGGAACGAGGGGCGTCCATCAGAAGCGAGTTTCGCGCGTCGAGGGCGGTTAGGTTGTCGAAATCGCTGTCACCTTTTTCTAATGTGATATTAGTACTGATTTGACTTTGTTAAAAAAAGGGGAGGAGAGGTAAAGTACCATTGTTCTGCCTCAGCTTAGCATGAGGGTTTGTTCTGATGCAGTTGATCAAGGCGTTGATGGCAATGAGAATAGCTAGAATGCCCGTAAGAGTGGACTGCACGGCGATAAGTACGATTCCCGTGATCGTCTTGGTGGTTTTCGAGAAGCCCAGTTCTTGGACGAAGATGAGAATGCACACTATGGAGACAACGCGGACAACCTGGATGACCAAGTTGATCCATTGCCCCGACTTGGCGACATATGGCCGGGTCCACAGCAAGAGGATCAACATGAGGGATTCAACGATCAGTTGGCCACCAGTTTGAACAAGACCGTGGCCGTCACCACCAGCAATGATGCAGCCCTTGACAAACATGTAAACAATGGCCGGGACGAAGATAAACCAGTAGTCTTTCTTGTAGTTGTCGTAGAAAAGACTGTAGCGGCGCCAAACCTTCATGTCCTCATAAAGCACGCCTGTATCTCCCTCGGACTTTTTATAGCGACGAGCAAGGAGGGCAATTCTGATCGTGAAAGCTGCTAAAAGGGCAGTGAAGGCTGCGAGGGTCAAGCCGGCTAGCAATTTGGCAGCCCACGAATCACCGCGAGTGAATTGATAGACACAATAGATTACCCAGATTCCATAAACGACGAGAATCAAGTTGGTGACGGTTCTACCAAGCAATCCCCAGTAATGCTTTCGGAAATTAGTAAGGCTGGCCGGGAAGGATCCGTACAAGGCCCAGGTTTCCAGGATCACTTTGAGGAGCAAGATTCCGACAGCGATAGCCGCGATAACAAGGGCGAAAAACAAGAGCACGGTCATGAAGATGTTGGACGAGGGAATGGTCAGCTGCTCGGCATATGCTTCAATGCCATTGATCGTTTTTGAAATGCCACTTTGGGTAGAATTGGAAGCAGTTGCGTTCCCTGTGCCATTCACAGAAGTTGATATATCCCGAGAGAACAAGAGGGCGCGTTCAAACAGTTCAGACAGGCCACGCTTGGTGTTAGAACCGTCGTCAAAAGTCAAATTGGCACTCTGGAGGTATTTATAGCTGCTATCTGTCAGGTTGCCGCCCGTTCTGTTGCGGAAATTATCGATAGAGTTCTGCATTTGACCCCACTGAATAAGACCGGTAGTAAAGCCAAAGTTGGCAGCAAAGTTGCGATAGACAGCGGGATACGGCACGCTCAGCATGCCGCCAGTAGCCATTGTCTGAAACCAACCGACAACCTCGCCAAAGCCGGGACTGGAGGTGGCAGAGCCAGGATGGCCTGCTGTTCCCAAAGCTGTGAGTCCGCTTAATGCCAAAGAGGCGGCAATTATGCCAGCGGCAGCATACGTCACGCCTGGCACCTGAATGGTCTTGCCGTTGGTGACACCCGACTCGATACAGGCCACCTCTTCATTAGTGTCAGCATTTTTGAGTTCGAGCTTTGCATCACCTTCGAGATCGGGGACGGCAAACGCTATCGAAGGAATCATGTTCGCATAGTCTGACGATACTGTTTGTGAGCCTGAAGCAGAGAAGGTACCGGCGGGTACAGGACAAAGTTCCTTCACATAAGTGTCTGCATCACATGGCTTGAAGTCCTTCTCATAGACCTGTTTCCCGTAGGCTGATACGGTCAAGGAAGCAGTGACATTCTGCTCCTTTTCACTGGTACCGGCGACGTTGAAATCGATCGTTCTGGTGCTGCGGTCATATTGCATACTGAATTGCTGGACTTTGATGGCCGAACTCGAAGAACAGAGAGAATAGCCATCGGTTTTGAGGACATCGGTAGCGAGGACATGCAGAGGCACGTGCAGGAGGGCGAGAACGGCCGCGGCCGTTGTTCCCAGGACGCGCATATTAGTAGTTTGGGTGTAAGTCGAAGAATAAATAAAAAAACGGCAGGATCAACCTGCGGCAAGAAGATGCTGGTAATTAAAAAGGAAGAGAGTAATAGTCAAGAATGGAATGTTGACCACAGGAAGAACGACCAGGCGAGATCAAAGCAAACGCATGGTTGTTGGATGAGACTTTTTTTGTGTTGGCCTCCTGAGGTGTAACAAGAGATAAGCAGCAATGGAGTTACAAAGGATATCGATAGACAAGCGAGAGCGAGAGTTTGTAGCGAGAGATAGAGGAAATAGTAGCGAGAGAAAGGAATAAGCTGAGCAACGAAAGACAGATGTTGGAAGGAATTGGTAGTATTGATAGAAGCGAAGGCAAGAAGTTCACGAAGGTGCGTGTGGAGGGAAAAACAGAGCAGAGCAATGCACACGCTATTGTTTTGATCGCGGACGCACTGGCGGTATTGCTGGCGTATCGTGGCTGTACAGCGGGCGGCCGTTTGCTGGTAAGTGCCGGCCCGGTAGCGGGATCCGTGGAGGGAGCGTACCACACGATACGGACCGGTATTACGGGTCGCCACTAGCGGCAGGCAAATACACAGTGGCCCAATGGGAGGGCGCGCACGGCGGAAGCGCCACGGCCCGCAGCCTGGAGGCGGCTATTGCTGCGTCTGGACTCGCCGATCGGGGGGACGCGGTTTCACCCTGGCCAGTGGCCTCTTTCCTTGCGAGTCACTCACTCAATTATGGGATTTGCTGCTGATCACCTGATCTACCTTCCGCGCTCTTTCTTTGTCTCTCTCTCTCTCTCTCTATCCTCGACAATGTACTCCGTATATTACTGCTTCTCACACTCACACCCACAGCCGATTCTCTAAGCCTCATTCAGCTCCGTGGCGTGGGATCCGGACTGTTACATTCAGCATGCAGTCTTACAGCGCCCAATTCTGAAACCTCGCCCACCGCAGCAGTGGGCCGGCCGTCTAGGACGACGCCACAAGCCCCGCGCGCGCTGGCGCCAACTCATTTCCAAAGGAGTGCGCACTTTACTTGTCACAGTTGTCACCGCTAGGCTCCAATAATCGTCTGGTTCTGCGCTCGAACACACCAGGAGCACTCCTTGGCGCACTGGTTTTGACTCTTTTGAGTGTTTTGACAGGCTGGTGGTGGCTTATGGCCAGAACGTTGCTCGCCCCTGCATTTCCACTCGGCGTTTCGTCTACGACAAGTCGTTTCGTTTCATTTAATCGTTATTGGTCCCGACAAGATCTCGAGTCTAGACAAGAGGTACTCTCTAAATCATAAATTGGACCACTCTATAAATAGCCACATATTCCGCAGAACCTAGCCACTGACAAAATCATATATATTCACAATTTGACGGACAGCACTCTCCACAACACTCTAACCAACCAGGAAAACAGACCGCATCGTCATCGTCGCGAGTCCAGTTTTAATAACCATCCAAAGTATAGTCTCCAGTATGGCCTGCTGGCAATATGAAGTCGTCCACTTGTGGTGATACCGTTGGAATGAGGCGAAGCAAGACCCCACAGCCCCAGGTGTAGCGACTGGCCTTCCAACTCTGGTCACTGTTGAACATGTGATGGACGCGAGGCCATGGCGTAGTAGACTTCGGGTAGAAGGATAGACAACTTTTCAAAAGTGTGTCAACTTGCTCAACTCGGCCTTTGTTTATTTTTCTCCTGCATTTCCCGCATGGCAGCGCGCGCACTGCGACTTCCTCCGAGCTTGGGACCGCGTGGCACTTCTGGTTTCGCTGTTTTGCTACTACCAGTAGTTTTGGCAGTCGTGGCAGCGCGAGCTCGTGCTGTTCGACGTCGACTGTAGATGGCCTCCATAAAGTCTCGTCGGAATTGGTCAGCCACGCGGTCATCTGCGGCTTGGTCATCCAGCGAGACATCTTGCTCTGGCTCGTCATATATCTCCACTTAAGAAATAATCAGCCAGCGAACATCGGTTTGGTGAGAATCGACCACTTACACTTGCTCTCTCGTAGAACCTCATCCACTAGCCTGTCGCGCTCAACGTCTTCATACTTACGCGTTCTGTTCCGCCACCCCGAGTCATTCTTGCCCACTTGTGACGGCTCCGAAGACGTCTCCCCAGCCATGCGCTGTGTCGCCGCTGCAGTGCGAGCAATGTTCTGCAGTGTTGCTTCCTGACCAAGGTCAATCTCATGCAGCTTGCCCAACGCGGCACGTGAGATTGAGCGACTGGACGTGTGTTGGGTATCTGGTGGCGCATCAACGTGGTGAGCGGTAACAGTTCGGTCATTCCCATGACCACGGTTCTGTCGTTTAGCCAACTCTGATTCTATATATTCCATCCTTATCTCGTTAGTCGCCACATAATCTAATAACCGCCATTCGTTGTCCACGGCAATGTAAAGCATGGAGAGACGTACATGTGCTTGTCCACGTCCACTTTCTGTCCCGTATGAGCTGTAAACCGGTCAAACTTCGCCTTGACTAGATCCGCCTCTGCATTTTCAGCGAGTGCAGACTCGAGTCGAGAGTCCTGTTCAAGATCCTGTTTCCTGCTGGTGGAGAACTCGATGCCACCCTTTCGTACGCGACGAGGCTTTTGGAACCGCATCACATTTGAAGTGTCCTCATTCGAATCTGAAGCGTGCTCCTGTAGAGATGTTTCTGGTCCTGCTGCTATGTGTTCTCCCGCCATCGTATGGTTCATGTCATCGCTCTCCGGCCGCTTGCGCATATACTTTTGCCTCTTGGCTGGGCGGAACGAGACAACGGGGGTCTGACCAACGTCGGCCTCCATTATGTTGCAAACTATAGGAATATGGCCTTAGGACGCAAGTGAATAAAAGGGAGGGAGACAGGATTGCTGCAGATGTCGTTGCGTCGAGCGTGGTTGAAGCTTGAACGAACTAACGGGTCAAGCCCGGTCGTCGCTGGATGGAGAAATAGAGTTTCCGGCGCATGTTAGAACTTAGCACCACCAACATCGCAACCGCAAAAACTGCTAAGACTCCCACCCCCAAACAGCCCACCTCGACAGCTCCTTGTCAAGTTTTTTCATCACTGGATCTCTAAAATAAAATACTATGCAAGCGCTTTAGCTTGTGGTGAATTGTGGGAATTTTTTTAAGATTGCGGCATAGTAGCTCTTGACAGTTGCGAAGACCTCCAGCTCTTGCTCCAAATATGAACCCCTCCGTTCCACCTTCAGCTGCTGAATATGGCGGAGGTAAGTGGCTTGTTGATTTTTATCTCCCAGAAACATGCTATTGCTGCATGCGCTTTTTTTGATACTGACAAATTACCTGCTAGACGAGGTGTCCGCCATTGTTTTAGACCCCGGTTACTCGACCACGCGCGCTGGTTTCGCCGGCGAAGACACGCCCAAATCCCTTATTCCGACCTACTACGGCAAATACTCTGGCGATTCGGAGAAGTTTCTTTTCGGCGATGATATCTTTGTGACTCCTCGCCCGGGGCTGACGATTAACAACCCTGTCGGGCGCGATGGTATTGTGGAGGACTGGGACGCGGCTCAGAGACTCTGGGAGTACTCTTTCAAATCTCGGCTGACAGGACAGAAGCCTGGAAACCCAATGCTGAATGGTCTCAACGATGCACCAGAGGGTGAATTGCCTGCAGAAATGGAGGGCGATGAAACAGAAGAGAAGCCCTTGGCCGACAGCCCTCTTTTGATGACTGAATGCGGCTGGAACCCTACAAAAGCGCGTGAGAAGACTGTTGAGATTGCCATGGAGAACTGGGGCACACCTGCGTATTACTTGGCCAAGAGTGGAGTACTTGTAGCGTGAGTTACAAGATAAGAAACGATTTTTCGGAAGAAATTGCTAACCGAGTATTCAGGTTTGCATCTGGGAAAGCTTCAGCGCTGGTTATCGATATCGGCGCTTCTAATATCTCAATCACCCCCGTTCACGATGGAATGGTGTTGAAGCGTGGCGTTCAGCACTCGCCCTTGGGAGGAGACTACATTTCGTCACAAATCCGTGCTTCTTTCAAGTCCAATTCACCCCAGCCCATCACGATCACTCCCCACTACCTGGTCTCTTCGAAAACTGCCGTCGACGCGGGCCAACGTCCTCAGGCGACTTACAAAACTTTCCCTCCAGAAAAGGCTCCCGATGCGTCATACAGAAAGCTGTTAGAGGAACGAACCCTAACCGAGTTCAAGGAGAGCGTTGTGCAGGTTTGGCCTGGCCCAGGCAGATTATCCTCCCTGGGTCCCAACGGCGTACCCAACGAAGAAGTGGCCAAGAACAGCGCTGCACGAGCATTCGAGTTCCCGGACGGCTACAACCAGGCATTTGGCGTGGACCGCTACCGCGTCACCGAATCTCTCTTCGACTCCAAAGCACACATTGCCGACCCAGACTCCGAGTTCCAAGCGCCAACACCCGCGCAGACCATTCCCGAGATGATCAAGGCCTCTCTGGGCGCCGTCGACGTCGACATCCGGCCTCACCTGCTGCAGAACGTCGTCGTCACGGGCGCATCCAGTCTGATCTACGGCTTCAACGACCGACTGAACCAGGAATTGATGCAAATGTTCCCGAGCCCGCGAGTGCGCATATCCGCGCCAGGAAACACGGCTGAACGCCGCTTTGGCTCGTGGATTGGAGGCAGTATCCTGGCAAGCTTGGGCACGTTTCATCAAATGTGGATTTCAAAGAAGGAGTACGAGGAGCATGGTCCTAACATTGTTGAGAAGCGGTGCAAGTAAACTACTTCACCTACCTGTTTTGTTTTGTTTTTTGAGGGGAGTCTTTTGAGAAAATAAAATACGGAGTTCTTATAATATCTCTTGAATGTGTATGGGATGGGGGCTTGTTAATCTCGGACGTTGTCTGGCTGTTTTCTTTTCAGTTTCATGTTAACTATCATAGAGTAAATGGTAATATTGAAAGAGGCTGTACACGTCTACTACATTGTAGTGATGATATGGATTACACATCAAACATTTGAATGTGCAATCAATTGAATGCCTGTCTACCTATATATTTATATACAAAATACTACTTGATCCAAGTATCACTCAGTTACTACACCATCTATCCGCAAGCATAGGGGTTTGAATACACCCTACCAGTAGGTAAACCAGGCTCAGGGGGTCGCAAGTTTTTGTTAAGCGAGGTCGATGACGCGAATTTCTTGATATTAGGTCTCAGCAACCGACGGCCTGCTTTATCTCCTTCTTCCGCAGAAATATCGCTATTCCCATTGCTTCGCGGAGTGCTGGCGCCGGAAACAGTAAGGTACGGGCTCGGACTCGTAGGGGCGCTCAGAAAATTGGCATGGCTTTCAAGTTGAACGTCCGAGTTAGTGCTTAGTCTAGCAACTTGAGCTAGATACATGGGACTAAAAGGTGTGCCGGGCGATACCGGGGGACTATCGGGCATCTCGTTGATGCTTGGCGACGCTGGAAATGTCGGGGACAGAGGGGATAGTGAAGAGGTTGATTTTCGGGGGAAAGTCCACCCCGGTTGGACTGTATATAGGTTTTGATCGAGGGCGAGTGGTTTCGGGGCACCTGCCCCTCCCTTGGGACGAAGGGAAAAGAGATTGGCCTTTTGGCCTGGCAAGAAGCGGCTTTGACGAGGTGGAGGGTTTGCATCCCCGTCAGTTTTGCCCAGAGCATCAACGTTATTATGCGGAAGAGGTGGTTCAAGGGATTGTCTCTTCCTGCGCTTTCGACTCTTGACGGAATAAGTTGAAGCCACTTCTGCCGCCGTATCATCAAACCAAGATGTCGGGTCGTTGAAGTTGGCTGAGAAAGAGCCGAGACTTGGCAATGCAGTGACTTGGGAGCCTTCGTCACTGAAATTCGTTCCAGCGTCCGAGTTTCGTTCCATTGCATCTTCCTGCTCATCTTCGCTCGCCGTATCGTCATCAGAGAGCGCCAGGAAATCTAAATGAGGGAATTCAGGGGGCAAGTCGGGCGTAGGCACAAAAGTATGCGTCTCGCCAAAGCCTTCAATTCCATGAGACCAGCTCATCTTGCTATCAAAGTCAATCCATGAGCGCTCAGATAGATTCAGAGGCTGTTCCGTTGGGGTGGGTTTTGTTGGTGGAGGGCTGTCCACTTTGGGAGCATTTCGAACGTTGGATAAGGCTGATAACGTTTTCGATGCGGATCGATATAGGCGGTTAGAACCAAGCTTCACCTTCGAGGGTTTCTTGGTAAAGCTCTTCAGCGATGAAAGAGTATCCTGAGGGGTGTTCGACAATGGTGTCACTCGTCCATCTTCTGCATTCTGAGAGCCGCTATTCTTTGACAAATTTGATGCAGCAGGAGAACTCTGCGGTGGTCTGTATGGAATGTATGTGTCTTGTCGTTTGGGGACGTTATTGGAATAATCAACCTTGCCAATCTCTTGTTCTTTATGTTTGTTAATGAGAATACGAGCCTTTGGCGTGGTGCTTTGGTTCGGCTGAGACCCTCTCTCTCTCGGCGCAGGCTGGCTACCCGGGCGCAAGATGGAGGGGGGACGCGATTCAGACGCAGGAGGGTCGGAGATTCGAGGATAGCTAGGAAGAGGTTTCTCTAGCGTTGTTGACGACTCATCTCGAGGGCTCTGTAGGCGGAATTTTATTCGGGATTGCATCCGGGGAATGACGGGGTCTTGAATGACCAAACTTTTCCTACTGGCTTCACCAACAAGTCGTTGGATCTCGGTCGAGAGCCTATTGAGTTGCGTCAAGCCCAGAGCGAGCTTGTATGCGCTTTTCTTTAGCCGACTGAGCTCGCGATTCCACCCATGGACATTGCCCATCATGGCAAGGCAGACTGCATTGAGATCTGGAGGTCGATCATTCCCTGTCTTGCCAACTTCCTTGATATAGAAAGCAAGCCCGTTGATCGACTCGGTGCCCTTTTTTATGTCCTTTAAGGAATCATCCATGGCGATTGCAGACCGCTTTATAATGTGATCAATCCGGTCATTGTCTAGCATCACCGTCTGCCGGAATTCTGGCTCGTCCAACATCTGACAAAACACAGCGATATTGTCCAGCGGAAGCCGAAGGAGGTCGAAGCGTTCTTTGATGTCATTGCGCGCAAGGTTCAGATCGTCGGTCGTTCGCTCGACAAAGCCGTCGAGTTCGGACACATGTGTTTGGAGGATTTTGATGACGTCGACTTTAGATTTAGCCAGATCTTTAGCTAGTAAATGCAAACCGAACGTGATCTGAGCGACGATCTTCCACAGTGGGTGATACCTAGTAGGAAGCAATCCACAAATTAGCATTTGTATGTATAACGAGGTCCCAGGGGAATTTGACTGCTCACTTTTCATTCGGCTTCTGGCGCCATCGCCTACCACAGAGGCGTTCATACTTGGCCAGTGTCAAAATCTCATCTCGCCGAGACTGTGCGTCAATGACCACCTCCCACTCGCCCCATGAACCCTCGGCGGCCTCGGTGATGGACTCTTCGAATGGGCCTTGCAGCTGCGAAAGGGGATGAACGGGGGATTTGTTTGTAGACGAGTGTGGTACGTTTTCTGATTCGGCATCGTCTAGCCATGCTCCGTCACCAGAATTGCCAGACATGTCGACGCCCATATCAGCGCAGATGATGTGTATAGTATAAGGCAACAAGATTCAGGTAGCCACGCGCGCGCGCTGCTCTGCTCCGCCTCCAATTGATAGTCCAGCCGAGGTCCAAACAGGCCTCACAGGTATGTTTATATATAGACAGGGTTGTCGGCGAAAGAAATTAACTCGACGGCAAAGGCTGGCTGCTTCCCTCCGCGCCTAATTTGTGGGTTAGATACAGCCAATGGAACAGGGATCTTATCGTTATTTCCTCCTCTCCCCTGTAAGGATTACTTACCAAGATGCATTTGCAGAGAGCGCGCCTCTCCCAGCAGGAGTTGGTGAGAGCAAGGAGAAGACAAGTAGCGGAAGGGCAGGTGCATGAGCAGCAAGAGCGCATCGTGGACCAAAGCCCAGCAGCAGCGGCATTGCGACGACAAAATTCCAAATACACAGCTAACAGTAATGTGTAATAATAATCAGAAAGGAATCAGCAAATCAGCAAATCATACTCTTCATCTGCTTCTCCGCCCCAAGGGAGGGCTCGTTTTCCGCCCGCGGTCGCCGCTGGATCATGGATGATGAGGGATCGGCAGAGTCCAGGTCGAAGCGAAAAATTATTGCTCTGCGTTTCCTCTTGCAGCTGGCCTATCATGATGCACCGTGCCCCCACTTACAGTCAGGCACCACGTGTGCCCGCCCGCATGATTGGCCGATTCTCGCGACGTCCCTGGCGGCGGGCCCACAGTGGGCCTGTAATTTACCACATACGTGTATTTTACGTATGGGCCTTACGCATCCAAAGTGACAACTGTCTATAAGAAAGACTTGGCTGAATGTCTATCTGATATGGAATACCCTCATAAAGTAAATCCTATTTTTATGCATGCTACACACTGCAACGTAAATCTCGATCCTTCTGGCTCCACTCAAGCCGTTCTGCCCAAAAACATGGTCGATGGCTATAATTATTCATGCCGATACCATCAGCCCAACACTGTGTTGTGGTACAGTGCAAGCCACGCTTGACACATCCTTGTTTTCCACGATGTAGTTCGCTTATAGTGCTGATTCTTGTCCAATGTCCACGAGGTTGGGCTGCACACTAGACAGGCCCTTTAATAGGGCCTACAGTTTAACATCAGGTACAACGGATGGTGATATCAGCTGCAGGAGGCCTTGAATGATAATCTCTCGCTCTGAGTACGTAAAATAAAAGGAAAAGCCAAAAGAAAGAAAACAGAAGAAGAAAAAGCAAGTAGCGACGATCTAAATAAACAATTTGCATCCAATAATATTTACTTATACGTAGTCAAGTAATAAAGTTATCACCTCGGCATAAAACACCGGCTATAATTCGGCGGAACTGATAATGCTGCTTAGATAAGCCACGTCGCCACTCAACGCGTCCGTCCAACGACGCGGGGAGGACCCGACGCGCTGGAAGTCCAGTTGCGGCTCTCCAGGCAGTCCTCCACAGCCAGCCTTCTGACATTATTCCAATTATCATCTTCACGGCAGCTGCAATAAATTACACCCTTACCGCTCCATTGTTTTATTTATTTCTCGCCCTGCAATGGCATCTCTCAAGCGCGGCGCCAATCAGCTCTCCAGCTCAGCAGGAAACACTGCCAAAAAGCCCAAGGCCAACTCCAGCATTACATCCTTCTTTGGAGCTCCCAAACCAAAAGAGAACAACGGGGCAGCAGGAGCAGCAGCAACAGCACCTCCCAGTGGTTCTCGGTTCGACAAGGCAAAATGGGTAGCCTCCTTGTCTGCAGAGCAAAAGGACTTGTTGCAGCTTGAGATTGACACGCTCCATGAGAGCTGGCTGGCTCATCTGAAGGACGAAGTCGTCTCTCCAGAATTCCTCAATCTGAAACGCTTTCTCAAGAAAGAGAAGGATTCCGGGGCTACTATATTCCCTCCAGAAAGTGACATTTATTCATGGTAGCATGCCTTTTTCCACCTGATTGCTACGTCTCTACTCTAACCTTTACCAAATATATAGGTCCCGACACACTCCTCTACACACAGTCAAGGCGGTCATCCTCGGGCAAGACCCTTACCATAACCATAACCAAGCCCACGGACTTTGCTTCTCGGTCCGACCCCCAACAAGAGCCCCTCCGTCTCTAAAAAACATCTACAAAGGTATCAAAAACGACTACCCATCCTTTGAAATCCCCGCTACCGATGGGCTGTTGACACCCTGGGCCGAGCGAGGTGTTCTCATGCTCAACGCTTGCTTGACCGTGCGCGCCCACAATGCAAACAGTCACTCGAACCGCGGCTGGGAACGATTTACGCAAAAGGCCATCGATACCGTTGCGCGAGTGCGGACGCATGGCGTTGTGTTTTTGGCCTGGGGCTCTCCTGCTGGGAAGAGAGTTGCTGGCGTCAACAAGCAGAAACACTGCGTGTTGCAGTCTGTTCACCCGAGTCCGCTTAGCGCCCATAATGGATTCGTAAGTTTATACCTTCCTTGTCTATCGCCCTTTTTTTCCTGGTGTGTTCACAATCTCACCCTTTCAGTTTGTCAACCGCCATTTCCAAAAATGCAACGACTGGCTCTCCGAGCGGTACGGAGAAGACGCGATGATCGAGTGGAGCTTAAACCCAAAGAAACCCGTCTTGACTCGCAAATCTGGATCCAGTCAAGACCAGGTCGAGCCTCTCGTTGACAGCAAGCATGCCAACAAAAAACCCATTGGCCCAGTCTTATCCACCGACAAAAAAGAAGAAAACAAAGTGGAGGTTGCCGTTGATGAATTGTGTGATGAAGATGACCTCGACGCGCTGGAGGCTTTGGCTGCTGCTGAAAACGATATCCCTCCACCGGTGGCTGAAAAGTCTACAGAAGCGGAGGATAAAACAGAGCCCAAAAGTGACAGCAATTAGCGGGTTAGAGTCTTTTCTTTTACTTTCTCTTTTTTTTTTTTTTTGAATTTCAAGATTCGCAACCTTTTGCTTTCCATGTATTGCTGCAAGTTTCGATCTTTTCCCTTTTCCCCCTCTATACTTATGGGGAAGATATATTGTTGGGTTATAATTATAGGCGTTTGGGTTTGATATAGCAAGCAATTGGGCAGTCGGTCTAAGGATCTAGGAATGCAGTTTGTACTAATAATAACAATCAATGAAAATGAAACCCACTTGAAGTCCGCAATGCATATCATTTTTAAAAGACTACGACTAGCGTTGGCTTATCGAGATACAACATGCATTCTTGAAACTGTAAAATACAATCTTTCAATCCATAACTTAAAGGAAAAATAAATCATAGTTCGTCATGCTCAGTAGCAGCCTCGTCGCTGGCCTCGCTGGCTGCCGACTCGGTCTGAGAGGGAGCAGCAGAGGAAGAAGAAGCTTCCTCTTCCAGCTTGGTGACATCCTCAACGGCATCGACCTGGTGCTTGCCCTTGGTCTTGATGAATTCGGCCAAATCCTCGATGCTTCGAGAGCCAGTGTACTCAACTGGTTCATCCTTGGAACCAGCACGGAACAATTTGATGGTAGGGAAGCCCTGGATGGCATCCGGAACATCGTTGGCAGTAGCGTCGATCTTGGCCACTGTCACCTTGGAGGCATAGTCGGGGTTCTCGGCATAGACCTTGGCGAGCTTTTCATACTTGGGCGCCAAACTATCAAGTAGAGTCAGTAACTTAATGCATAATCCATAATCGGATTCAAAGAGGGAAAGTAACCACTTACGCTTTGCAGTGTCCGCACCAAGGGGCGTAGAACTCAAGGAGAACATCCTTGTCGTTGTCAATAACCAGCTCTTGGTAGGTGTGGGCAACGACTACAGTAACAGGTCCTTCCTGGGTCTCCGGGATTGGCTCGGACTTGATGCTGGGTTCGACTTTACCGTCAACAACATCCTGAACGAACTTGCCAATGTCCTCAACGCTAAAGTCCTTGCTCTGGTCCCAAGGGAACTTGTTGTTCTTCTCAGGGTCTTGGATAGCGAAGGCAGGGAAGATAGCAGGATCAAGGTTGAGGTTAGAGGCGTGGGCACCGAACGCCTTGGCGTCAAGGGTAGCAAAGTTGATCTTTCCACGGTGCTTCTCAGCAATGGGGCGGAACTCCTCTGCGAACTTGGTAATTTCCTCAGGGGTCTCGGCGAAAATGTAAGCTAGCGGAATGCCGGCCTTGATATAGCCAGCGTATGTCTCAGGACCAAGCTCGCCAACAAGAGGGGTGCTGGCGGTCTTGGCCCAGGCAAGAATGCTCTCAGAGTCCAAGTCGCCATCGTAGACGGTCTTCTTCTCGTCAAAGTCCTTATAGAGGACGATCGAGGGCTGCTCGACGCCCTCGGCCTTGGCCACAGCGGCGTCATCACTAGCGCCGAACAAGAAGCTGTCACGCTCTGACTCGGCGAGACTGTTGAAAGCATCCTTGGCCTTCTTGTTGTCCGAAGAGAGATATCCGACAATGACAACTTTATCCAGGCTCTTGAATTCCTCGATGTTTTCTTCGGTAACATCGGATACGGCGGGAAGGGATTGCTTGGTCATGTAGGAGACGATTCTGATGGGTTATTTAGCAACGTGTGGCAAATGTAGCAGTAGACGACAACTTACGGTCCACTCTTGCGAGCACCTGGGTACGGCTTCACAGAATCCGGACCGCGGAAGATCTTCAGGGTCGGGTAGCCCTCAACGCCATGTTCCTTGCAGAGGTCTGCTTCTTCTGTGCAGTCCACTTTGGCCAAGGCGATGTTCTTCTCCTTCAATTCTGTAGCGGCAACCTCGTACTCTGGGGCAAGAGCCTTGCAGTGACCGCACCAAGGGGCAAAGAACTCGGCCAGGACAAGGTCATGTTCCTTGACGAAGTCGGAGAAAGTGTCTTTTGTCAACTGAACAACATCCGACTCGACGTCTGCGGCCGATGCAACGGCCGAGGCGCCAAGGAGCCCTAGGGCTACTGTGTAGAAGGAACGCATTGTGTACAAGGTATCAGATGAAAATAAGCAGTAAAGGACAGAAGCAACAAGTAAAGTCGATGGCGACCTTCTCGAGCAAGCGATGCAAGAAGAGAAGACCAGAGTTGAGCTGGGAGGGGAAAGAGGCGAACGACCTGTTAATAATCAAGGGAGCTTCCCATAAGGACAGTTTGTTCTTTACTCAACTAGGCCAAGCCCGCCCCGTACATGGTGGGTCTTGGCGCGCCAAGCCAGCGGGCCTACGGTCGATCTGATTGATGGCTGTACGGAGTGCTCACTCATAGTACTACGTACATATATTAGGAAAGCGGCCATTGTTGCGCGATGATGTATCACAGTATGTCTTGTTCTTGCTCATGATTTTTACCTCTTGTGAGTGTACTTGCTCGTCGCCCCGTATACAATTTGTTCAGCAATCAGTTAAGCATGCACTAAGTAGACAGTGTGGATCTCCAGTGTCCATGAAAGGCTAGCAGTATCGTATTCTGCAGCAATGGCCAGCTGAAACAATAATACGTAGTAATAATTAACAATAATACGTAGCGACACTTGCCAATATCAACTTCTCAGGGAACTGATTACTATTAGCTGAGGCTTAACTATCGTATTTCTTACTTCTCAGCCGCAACAAACCACCAACAACTGAGCGAATATGCATTACGGTACGTATTATTAGTCGGTCTCTGAGTGGGTCTCCTCTCGTTCTTCCAGTTCTGCAGCCAAAGCCATTGCATCTCTCTTCCCCCTCTCTACGTCAACCAGGAGCATCAATGGCAGGGCAAGGAAGATCAACACAGCAAGAAAGGCAAATGCATGCCTGATTTGGCCATAGCGGTCTGTAATGACCCCGACAATGGCAGGCCCAAAGATGCTGGAGCCCTTGTCGGTAATCGCATAGAGTGCGTAAAACGCCGTCTCGTATCCGGGCGGGATCAGCTCGCCGAACAGGCTTCGACAGTAGGCTGACAGCCCGCCCATTGTGAGGCCATAGATGGCCCCGAGGGGAAACACTTCCCACGGCTGCTGCAACCCCAAGAAGCCGAGTCTTTGGATTGCAGGAATAAAGCCCAGGAGGCCGTATATCGGAATCACTTCCAGCAGACAGATACAGGCAATAATTGTCCTTTCGATGCGAATACCAAAATGACGCGAGACTTGGCTCCAGGAAAAGGCTCCAACAACACCTGATACTGTCCCAATGACGCTTATCAGGCCCAACGCAGCTGGTTGCATGTGAAGCTCTGTTTTAGCAAACAAGATGGCCGTTCCGCTGACAGTGGCAATTCCGTCACTGAGAAGAAACCAAGCAGCAAGGAACAACCCAACATCTTTGAGGCGCCGCGCTCGCATGATCGTTTTCCCAAGAGCTTTCCAGGAGTATGCCATGTAGCCAAACCATGATCGATGCCCTTTGGCCGAGTCCAGCACAGGAAGCGGGGGGCCTGGACGGGGTCGAAGCCAAATGGTCGAAGGGATAGTGAACAAAAACCACCAGAGTCCAATAAGGAACATCACTAGACGTAAGGAAAACGTGGTTTGGTTCGTGACTTTCACCACCAAAATACAGGTTATTTGAAGTAAAACAGATCCAATATAGCTGATTCCCATTCCGTTAGAGGAAATTTGGGTCGAGAGACGCAAGGGAGAGATCGACTGATCCAGATTGTTGCTTTGTAGATTCGAAGCTGCAGTGGCTCCATCTGGAGCTTGCTGTGATTGAAGTAGCGGTGTATGGACGCTAGGAACTGTCGAGGGTTCGAGAGTATCATCCGTCTGTTCTATCCTGGGACTTTCGGTGACTTGCTGCGCCAATATCGGGTGGTGTCGGACTAGAAGAGGAAGGAAAGAGTTGAGAAGCACAAACGAGGAGCCAAAACAGGTATTTGCAAGCACTGCCAGAAGTGCTGCAAGCGCATATACTTGAGACGGCACAGCAAGGAAGAGCATAGTTGAGATCGACCCCACAAATGCGAATACAACCAATAGGGATTTCCTGTAGCTCCCATGATCTGCAGCACCGGACATGGTTATAATCAACAGTGCCTGAGCCAGCACGCTCAGGGAGAATGTGTACATGGCGAAGCTTGCAGTATTGATTTCCAACCCCACCAAGTCGACGACGCATTGTGTGGCCCGGTTTGCCTGTATCGTCTCGTCGTCACCTAGCAGACTAGCCATTTGGCTAGGCTGGCACGGCTGGCTTCTGTCGGATGCGAGATGGCCTCTATCTCGAGCCATTTGTTCCAGGGTCATCGGAAGGAAAGATCCTAGAGAAGAGACGATCTGAGTTAGCTACAAGCTTTCTTCGTATGTAATGAATCGAGCCTTCCTACCCATAGCACACACAACAAAGACCTCGGCCGCCCAGCCATAGCTGTACCATCCTGCAAGCTCCTTTTTGCTCGTGGGGCGAACATCGTCGCCCGGGTACTGGGGAACAAGTAAAGCTTCGTTTTCCGACATGGTTGGATCCTAGACCGAATTGGGCATGAAAAGGCGCATAGTTGTAGAGATAATTAAATACACGTCAAAGCTGTATATTTCACAGGACTGCTCACTGCCGGGAGCAAGCAACAAGGGACTGGGGGCTCATGGCGCATAGAAAGGCGTGGTGAGGAGCAGTAGTGACGATGGCACACGGTGGATGCCTTGCCGACGCTTTAAGCTGCGGCACGTGAACGGCCAGATGCGGCAAGAAAGGCTGATCCTGTCAGGCTGGCACATGTCTCGTGCTTAGCTATTATTGGTTATCAAAATGTAGATCTTGGTTAAACCTCCCCCTTATTGAGGTTAAATACTACGTATACAAGTAGTCATGCTGGAAGTGCTTTTGATTCTTATTTACTCCGTAAGTTGCTCTCAGGTAGCCAAAACGGATCCGCAGCGTTATACTGCTCTGATTGGCCCGGTCTTTTGATGTAAATATATCTCCAGCGTTCATTTTCTTTGAAGTATCTATGGGTAGAATTGATTTAAGACTACATAGTTCTAGTTTGATGATGAATATTAAGGTTTCAACATGTGCTTTAAGTTTTTCACTATGGGTTGAGGCTCGCTGCTTTTGAATCTGATAATTCATGATGGATTTATTATAGATCTTTACTCTGGGGAATACATGTGTAGAATGGCAAAGCCTGGAAACCCTTAATGAATATTACTTATTTGGAAAATAATGCGTTTGAAATGTTTCTTGGATTTGACTACGGATGTATAGTAGCAAAGAATAGGGGGTTCAAACAACTATGTATTTATCCTAGGCAGGGAATTCCGGGTTTTCTCCGAGACAACTCCTATGATCTATACAGCAATACATCTAGAGGTCAAGTGAGTTTTCAAATGTTGGCCGCATGATGATGAAATAATTATCCGGATCCACTCGGATACGTGATGCTAGACAGTGCAATCTTCGTGAATCTGAAGCTTTGTGTGTGTGGGTTTTAGTAGGAAGCGTGGATCCCATATATTCCTTTACACGAGATAAATATTTTGGGCCCTCTTCCTGTCGGAGAAGCACCAGTGCTGGTGGAATAAGCAATAGTCAATGATAACGAGGAGGCTGGTGAGGGCGGATGCCTCAGGCAGAAATTCCCCACAGCAAAGGTAAGGTTGCGCCTGACTCGCCGTGCGCCGTTCGTCACTTTCCTCCCCGTCTCGGTCGTTGGCGATGAGTTGACTGCGCAGTCTCCTGTCGCATTGCTTCAGTCTTTAACCGTTTGTTTCATTCAGTTCTTGTTTGATTTCCGCTCATTTCACGTATCGCCACTGCGGTTACCGCTTATCTCTGCGACTGCAGGACCTTTGTCTGCCCTCCGAACGCATTATTCGTGTTTCTGCTGTCCTGGGCCATTATCTTTCATGAAACATAAGCACCTCCCGACAAATCCTTGCGACTCCTGTTATCCGAAAAAAATTCAGAGATATCACTTCTACGCCAGTTGAAGTCTTGCGCTGGGCCTAGTCTTGCAATCGATCTCTTCACGTCATTCTCATCCAGGTCGGCATTTCCCAACACCGCCTTCGCGAATCCCACGACTTATCGGCACTTTCCAAGCGTCGCTCCCTATCTTCGAAATACTCGCTTGGAGCTTACCCGTCATAGCCAACGTCAAGTCTCATGAAGTGGGCGGCTCTACAGAAGAAAGCGTCTTAGCAGCCGGTTTCGGTTCTTTTTTCAAGTCACGATAAAGGGAGGAGACAACATCGGCACTCCATCCTTGGAAAGTCTATACGTCGCTCATCCTGCGATTGCTTGCCCGCGACTTCGCCGGGAAGGTGGTACGAGAGTTTGGTCTAGTAATGCCTGGTCTCGTCATGGACGATGCCAGCGCGAGTGGTTCCAGACAATGGGAAGATTCACGCAATAACCATCACGAGAACGGCGAGCTAAATGCATCGAGTACGCCCCAACAAAATGGCGGCACAGGGAGCTTCGGGAAGGCGTCCCAGCTCGCAAACGGGCCGAGGGAAATCGGGACATCCAACGCTCTGACGACCCAGGAAAAGGAACGACCAGGCGCTGTTCCTGATGCGACACAATGGAAACAACCCCCAGAGCTTACGCATATAACACAAGGGTTTTTCCCATTCGCCGAACTAGTGAACCGAGCCGTACAACAGTGTTGGAATGACCTTTCGGAAATGGTGACAGAATTGGCAGAGATCCAAGTGGCGCCACAACCTCAGCAGCCATCGCAAATGGCTCTTGCAAATGGCAAAGGTTCTGGAAATCAGACGCCAGATAACATACAAAAAAAGATTCGGATACTGGAATTTGCCCAGGCCAAACGAACGGAATTTATCAAGCTCCTAGTCTTGTCCCAATGGAGTCGTCAAGCAAGCGATGTGAGCAAGCTGATTGACTTGCAGAGCTTCATTCGTATCCGGCATATGTCCTATCAAGCAGCGAATCAAAGAGTGGCAGATATGAAGATGGATTTAGTAAGGGCTCAGGTCGCAAACCCCGATTTGAAGACGGCGCTAGAGATTCTGACGACAGCCCGTGCTTCTCACTTGTCAGATGTTAGTATAACCATCATTGACTATGCTCAGACTAACCTCTCTCTAGCTTGGTTACATACCTCCAAAGCCACTAAGTGCAAGACGCCTCCTAAGAACATTGCAAAAGATCAACCGAACCATTAGCACCCGCCTGGTGACATACGATTCAATTCCATCCTCATTTAACAATTATCGAGTCCATGACGGCCGTGTCACCTTTTCCGTTCCCCGAGAGTTTGAGGTTGACCTCTCAATCGCTGAGGAAGACCCTCTCTCACAATTTTACTTTATTGACATTCGATTTCTCTTCACACCATCTTCTCCTATACCCAAAGGCCGCTTTTTCAACGAACTTGACTCACGGCTCAATAATATCTTAAAAGCGCAAGGTCTCACCGGCTGCTTCGACTTTTTGCACAATCTAGTTCTTGTGAATAAGATCAACATTCTGTTCAAACAGGCGATAGATCTTTCCAGAGGCCAATGGTCAGGCGCTTTACGTGTGGAGCTGTTGCATCGCATCTTGGTAATACAGTACTGGCCCGACAAGACTTGGCCCGAGAAAAACTGGCCCAAGAGTTGGATAGAAATAGGCGTTGAGAGTGGGCGTCGACATGGTCGGCAGATCCCTCACGTCGGCTTTCGTTGGATTCGTGAGGGGAAGGAAGTCGATTCATCAGCTGTCTTCTTCGATACTGAAACGCTTTCTATAGAGTCTGTTCTGCGGAGTGTGGTTGCAATCCATACATCTCATTTGCTCCGCTCGGCTTACGATCGTCTTCGATCGGAGGCTTTGTTTGTGAGCGGCCAGCTTTCAATCAAAGCTCAAATGTCTACGATTGAACCAGGGAGCTGCCATCTTCGTGTTCAACTAACACCGTCTCGACATCTCGAAGCGTCCTTGGAACCTGTTTCAGGCTCCACGTCGATTCATACAAAACCCTCTCTCTTGTCTCGTCTTGAAAAGGGAGGTGCGTCAGAAGATCTCGCCGCTCGTATATCTCGACTTCGTTGTATTGCGGCCATGGAAGAAATCGAATCCAACACGAAGACGCTAGGATGGGAGAGTGTTGACCATCGGAAATTCAAGGTTGATATCCAAAGTCTCTTCCCTAGGAATATCCTACGGGCTTCTTTCTTCCGCAATCGACTCTGGAGTCCTTCATGGATCATCGCGGCAACAACCAGTCTTAGCGGTGATGATTGGTGGTTACTTCATCTCAAGCCACGATTGTCTTCGGGTTCTAGTCTCCTCGAACAAAACCGTCAGTCTACAGGAGGATTCTCGATTCAGTCCACCCGTATATTGACAGGCGGCCGGTTACCGTCTAAAGAATCGCAAAAATTCTTCACGGATCTTGATTACTCGTTGACAGGAATTCTTGTAATGCATTCAAATGCATTATGGCTTGCAGAGTCTGCATTCCTCAGTTCCTTGCCATCAGTGGAACAATTACATCTTACGTCCAAGTTGAAGATTCCGTGTCTCTACGTGAATCTCGATACTGAAAATTTACCAGAGGCACTACGAATCGGTCCATCATCTGGCCCAAAGAAGAAGTCATATGTCCAAAAATCCATCACGCTGTCATACCATGGATTCGATCAGCGAGCACGACAAGCCATTGTTGTAGCATATGGGCGTTTCTACACGCCTTTGCGAAAATTTGGTCTCATGATGTCGAAGCTAGACGATAGTGTCCTTATTCGACAAAAAGGAAAAGCCTTTGCAATTCGTTTCCTCGTTTCGCCTGGTCAGCCTATTATTGTCGATCTATGCGAGCGAATCCAACGGCTCAACATTGCACTGTCCCTGCTGGAAACCCTCCGGCAGAACAAAACTACCGTTCAGTCGGTATCCCTATCGCAGCTCTCCTTTGCGTACGGTCCGCAGGAGGACCTTCGAGCACATATATCGATTAATGTGGGTAGATCTAGTAGTCTACCTGATCTCGATGCGTCAACCGTTTGTTCACAAAGCCAATCACTCTTCCGATTAACTTTCGACATATCGTTTGATAGCCCGAATCCGCACAACCGAATCAGACAACCTCTGGCAACAATAATGAACCAGAGTGGCCCTGGCGCTGGGATCCTTCATGTCCTTCAGAGTCTCAAGCTTACGCTCCCAATGCTTCGCTCTCTGGATCGCCTTGTTGCCGAACCCCTTCGCAACAAGGCCTTGAAGATACAGGTTTCCGTTCGAAGTGCAAAGGAATATCAGATCCACTACTCAGGGTTGCAATTCCGGTTTCTGTTAACAGCTGGATATCGCCATGACCGTGTTGTATGGACATTGAATAATATCGCAAAAACACAAACCAGACGCGAAATAGAAGAAGCAATCGGAACAAAACTCAAGGAGAAGGTATTCAATGCAAGTGGAACCGGTTGGCAAGGTATCGGCAACGGTGCTGTGGCAGAAGTGAATGAAATCGGCAACTTGCTTTCCGAGCTTGATTCTTGTTTTTCAGATGTCCCATTTACCGCACCGGCGGAAGCTCAGCCAGAGCAACAAAGGCCTACAACAGGCGCGGGACCTGAAGGAGGAGTACTTGGTATGCAACAAGGACCTCAAGTCTCTCGTGTCAACTTGCATTCGTCGAGCAAGACGAGAGGTCATGATGTAATTACGATTGATTAATCAAAACACTATGCCGAATAGATAGATAAATTAATACCCAGTTATTGAAAGGAATGCATTCAATTCTTGTTAAGAAAAGAGAGCCTACGATAATGAAATTTGTTATGTAGAAAACTGTATAAAAGTGAATATTTGTTCGGATTTCATGTCCAATTAGAGCTTTTATTGCTAGGCGGACAAGGCGGGTTTATTGAAGACAAGATATGAAAAAGAATCAGAAAGAGGAAAAAAGCCCATTACCGCAAAATCTCAATGTATGCAAGTAGGAGTATGGGGGTGAGTTTTTTGATAGATCATCGTGCATAAGGGTGAAAGCCTCGATGTCCACCTCCACGTCCTCCACCACGATAGTTTGCTCCAGGCCTGCCGGCGTTCTTGGGACCAGTAGGTGCATTTGCAGGAGCAGCACCCATAGGCTGAGGAGTCGTGCTGTTGCTGTGACCACCTCTGTTCTGGTTTCCTCCTCGGCCCATACCGCCACCGCCGCGTCCTTGAGGGCCAGTTGGGGCGTTGGGCTGAGGAACCTCGTCATACATCCCTTCCCAAGACGTCGGCCCCCCTTGTTGGTATGGAGAAAATGCACGGTTATCTCCCCGGCGAGCCTGCTGTTGTTCGTACTTTTGCTGCTCAAAGGCCAGTTGCTCCTGGGCATTGTAACCTGGTCCGCCCCGGTTGGCAGCGTAATTTCCACCACCGCCAGCACCAGCACCACCAGCCATGTTCCCTTGGCCTTGGTTTTGCATTTGCTGCATCTGCTGCATCTGTTGCATTTGCTGCGCCATGGCTGGGTTCATCATGTTTTGCATGCCTTGCGCCCCGCTGTTTGGTGATTGACCTCCCTGTTGGCCACCACCAGCCATTTGCATTTGCTTCATTTGCTGCATCATGGCTGGGTTCATGCCACCCATGTTCATTCCACCCATTCCCTGGCCCTGGGAAACGGCCATTTGCTGTTGCATCATGGCAAAATACTGCTGCATCCTCTGCCAATATTGAGCCATCATTTGAGGACTGACACCACTAGGCATGCCTCCCTGTCCTTGACCAGCCTGCTGCTGTTGACCACCGTCTCCCATCATGCCCTGGCCATCACCTCGGCCCCGACGCCCTCTGCCGTCATCGTCACGCATGTTGCTTCTCGGTTGAGCTTTCTTGACTTCAATGGGTTTACCCAGGATTTCCAAGGGCCGTGAAAGCGTTGCCTCGACTGCGGCTTCGCTATCAAATGTAACAAATCCGAATCCACGCGGCCGGCCAGTGTCCTTGTCAATCATCAGGGTGGCATCCACCACACGACCGAATTGCATGAAAAATTGCTTGAAGTCTTGTTCATTGGCCTCTTGGCTGACACCACCGACGAAGATCTTGCTGGTTTTCTCCTGTTCATCACGAGGAATAGCACGCTTGGGGTCAATCTTCCCGCCGTGTTAGTCAAGTATCACCAGTGAAAGTTACACCAAGACTCAAAGCTTACAATCTTTCCATCAAGATAATGTTCCTTAACCATCACCGTATTGACGGTCTTTGGGTCCCGGAAAGTGAGAAAGCCGAAACCTCTGGACCTTCCTGTGGCACTATCGCGCATGACAGTACATTCTTGAACCTCTCCAAATTGTGAGAAATAATCCTTAAGTGATTCTAAATCTAAGTTAGCCACCAAATTCCGAACCAGAGATATGGAAATTTTGTTTCATACGATCAGTAGTCTCCCAGTTAAGACCTCCAATAAACATTTTCCTGCAAGCATTCAAAATTAGATAAGATAAACACGCGACAAAAACCACCAATAAGTCAAAACTCAAAAAAAAATAAAAATAAAAATAAATTTCAAAGCAGACAGGACGGCGAGTAAATAGGTGGGAAGATCCGGAAATATGTCGAAACAAGTGTCAACAGCTAGCTGACTCGCACGGTTCAACCAAAGGTTTTTGTGTCGTGTTTACTTGTCATCCAGAGGGTCCCAATCTTCGGGTAGGACGGTGATGTCTATGCACTTCCAACCGGCGGGTTTCAAGAGCATATATGCGGCGAAATTATGTATTGGAATGGCCGTATCATAAAGGGTCAATTTCGGGTTTAAGCGTCCATATCCAGAAAGGTCCAAGTTGATGCCAGCGTACTTCGTAAACGGTCCTTGTTTTACGTGTTGGTAGACGGACATGGCATGAGGATAGCGATTCAAGTATGCATTGACTGGGTGGATGTTGTATGAGATGACTGTTCTTCTTGATCCAAGTCGCGCGATCCAATTTATAAACCGTGGGAGCTAGAAAAAGCTTCTCGATATTTTTCAATTGCCAGACAGTCGAATTGCCTATATGCTGTTCTGCTCTGCTCTATCAAAATGTATCGACAAGAAGCTATATAGTATCAACTGTACTATAGTCGCTAGCGACATCGGCCGCGGGATGCCATTTCGACCTCTAGTTCTCATCGGCTCCACTTTGATAGTATCACGGGTCAAGTTTGACCATTTTTCTGCAGCATGCCCGTAGGCCTTTGGGTACCCTTGTCCAGTCTGCCCGCAATATCGAAGTCGGCGTGGAATAAGACATCTAGCACATACACCGCCAAATGAAGACAAAGGACATGTTTGAATCCTTAGCATAACGAAAACCGCTGACCTCCTGCGGCGAAGAAACCAACATATTCATACCGACATAATTGCCGCACTCCAAGATGCAGAATGAATGCCCTCATTGTATGTCCATTTCAACAGTGTATTTCTGTGAAGATTTCCCCAACCATCCCATGACCTAACTTCGAACACTTCGAACACTTCGCATACCAATGATCACCGCACGTTCTGGCGCCAGCAAGGCTCTAACCGAAATACGTGGTAGAACATAGAACAATAAAACCAAATTGCGGGATCGCGGTGAGGTATATCAAACAAACAAGTTTGCAAAAGAAAAAAAAATCGATCACTTACCCATCTTCCTTAATGCCGGTGCCACCCTGTGGCTCAGGTTCGGTAGCATCTTCATGAGGAGCACCATTATCAAGCCCTGAGCCGCCATGGAAGTCTTGCTGCTGGTGTTGATTATGATACATATCGTTTGCTCCTACGTTCTGATGATCGAAGCCGTGCCCCTCTTGAGCTTCGTCTGCTTGGGACTGTGGTGCGAAGGATGGCACTTGCTCAGTTGGATGGGCGGCGACCCCTGCGGAGGTGGTCTGGTCGGCTTGTTCGTCGGCATCATACCTAGGTAGTTTCTAATCAATATTTAAGGCGTAATCAAGATAGCTTTGTAACGTACAGGTCTGCGAAGAGATCCTCTTCGACGTCTTCTGGTTCTGTCATTATGAATCTTCAACGACCTTTCCCGGTGTACTATCGGGAACCAAAAAGGCCCTTGAAGGTTAATACGCGCCCTCTACTCGTTCCAGCTGAGAGCTCAAAGAGAATCGAGTCAAGCCTGGTTTCAGATTGGTCCTGGGCTGATGTCGCAGAAAACGAATTAGCTGTTTCGAGGATGGTGAGGAGTGGCTGACAGGATGTGCGAGGTGAGGCAAGCCGGGGCAGGAAGTGGAGCTGTGCTGACCGCCTACTGCGGCAGAATGACGGCGGGCGCCGAGGGGAAACCGGGATCAGGTACTCCTCCCATGCCTGAACGACCTAATTTGCTGCAATCCTGCATTGGTCTTTATAAGCATGCATGATACGTTCGATTGATATACTGCCCCTTCCTTGCTTTGTGAAGGGCCACTGTCCGGTAGAGTTCCTGGACAGCCATAGCGATGGCTAACAAGAAAGGCCAACAACAGGTCAGTCTCTCTCCATAGTCCGGTCTCTTCTGAGGGTTGTCTGAACTAAAACTGAATCATGGGTCGAGCAGGAAATGGTACAGGTTGGTTCGTACCTCTGTTTCCCCAATTGCCGACTTGAAGCATGCAATGTGACCTTACTAACCGTTGCTCGACATCCCAGCAGACAACACCGAGTATGTTGCGTCCACGTCGAGTACTCGCCGGAACCACCTTACACTGTTACCGAGTCTCGTTTTGAATATGAAATACTGGCTAATACCTGGAAAGAAAGGGCTCTTCTCCGTTTTGGAAGTCAAAAGCAACCACACAACGAAACGACAAGCCCTATGATAGTGGCACCGTCGTTGGCGCATCTTACTCCCATGCCGATATACTGAAGTGCGTGCACACATGGCCTGATTGACTGTTCACTACCCTGGATCTACGGCTAACTTGTTTGTAATTATCGCAGGAGTATGTCCCATGTGCCGCCTCGAACTCCACCGAAATCCGGTTCTCCTGCAGGGCAGGAACGCCATGCTGCAACACCTCCAATCCGTGCTGGTGGAAAGGCTACTTCGTCTCCAAACCAGCCCTATAATATTGGCTTGTCACAGGGTTCAGGTGGTTGGGCCCATTATAATGAGGGTTTAGACGACGATGATTATGACGAAATTGTTTATGATGACGACGAGGACGAATTCGGTCTTCCCAGTATTGCCAGCATGCGCAAAAAAGGGAAAAACTCACGAAAGAATGATTCAGCACATAAAACAAACAACTCAACATCTAAAAGTACTTTGAGCTTGAATTACGATCTTGCGAGTCGTCCACGAGCGAACAGCTCCGACATTGCGGAAGAACGAAACGTGTCGCTATATCCATCGACGAAAAAGAGCGAAGGCAAAATACTTCGTCCACAGTACAAGGATGTTCTGAAGGGTACATTTATCCGCTCTATGACTCCAGGTGTTGCTAACTCTAAGGTGATAGATCCGGCCAACTCATTGAATCTAATCAACCATTCCCCCCCACCATCCGATTCTCCGCCAAGCCAATGGGAGGCATACTCTGCAAGAATATCCAGGATCAACAAGTTCAAACGTATTCTACAGTCGAGTTCGGTATCCCTATCAGAGCTCCGTGATCTGGCTTGGTCTGGCGTCCCCGACGAAGTGAGAGCGATGACTTGGCAGCTGCTGTTAGGATATTTGCCAACGAACAGTGAACGTCGTGTTTCCACACTGGAAAGGAAACGTAAGGAGTATCTCGATGGGGTTCGTCAGGCATTCGAGCGAGTAGCAACGACCGGCGGGCCCGGGTCAAACAACACAAGCTCCGGTCGCGGAAGAGGCTTGGATGAGGCAGTCTGGCACCAAATCAGTATCGATGTTCCCCGGACAAGTCCTCATTTAGAATTATACGGATACGAGGCAACACAACGCTCGCTGGAAAGGATACTCTACGTCTGGGCTATTCGACACCCTGCTAGCGGCTACGTGCAGGGGATCAATGACCTTGTCACCCCATTTTGGCAAGTGTTTTTAGGCGCCTATATTACGGATCTCAATGTGGAATCTGGAATGGACCCTGGTCAACTACCTAGGTCTGTTCTTGATGCGGTAGAGGCAGATACCTTCTGGTGTCTAACTAAACTTCTCGACGGAATCCAAGACAACTACATTTACGCCCAGCCCGGCATCCATAGACAGGTAAAGGCCTTGCGGGATTTGGTGAAGCGGATTGACTCTGGTTTGGCCAATCATCTCGAGAGTGAGGGTGTGGAGTTTATGCAATTCAGTTTCCGGTGGATGAATTGCTTGCTTATGAGAGAGATGAGTATCAAGAATACTATCCGCATGTGGGATACTTATATGGTAAGGTTTTTTACCCGCACCTTTTCTATTTCTTCTTTTTTGATGCCTAGCACCTAACATTTGTGGAAAAGGCGGAGGAACAGGGGTTCTCGCGATTCCACCTATATGTTTGTGCAGCTTTCCTGGTAAAGTGGACTGATAGGCTGCTCAAAATGGACTTTCAGGTAAGGGAGCTGCTTGATCGCCAACGCGTATAATTTACTCAGAATAAACTAGGAAATTATGATGTTCTTGCAGGCACTGCCTACAAAGGACTGGACGGACAAAGAGATCGAATTGCTATTGAGTGAGGCTTTTATCTGGCAGAGTCTCTTCCAGGATTCAAGTGCCCACTTGCGAAACTCAGATGAACCCACGTCACCTGGTCACGCCCTGCGATAACAAGAGAGTAATATTATCAGCAGCAGTTACTGCTGACGAACCCGATCTCACGACACACTTTCGTACTAGATTCACCGTTAATTTATTCGGTGATCATCCTCGTCTGCTTTCTCATTGGCCGCAGCTTCCATGCTGCGATACTATCTATATACGAAAAGCATGCCATCTCATAGCTGCCTGGAGCTCACGTGTTTTTTCCTCTTGAGGGAATATTAATGGCACTCATATGTTGACTATAATGTCAACGTTTCTGTTGATTAGCAGGCAATTTCTCTCGTCCCTAATGATGAAAACAGAGGTTCCTAATGGACGTGTATTGCATCTTTCTCTGGTTTTGCTTTGGATGATGGATATATATTTTTTAACCTAGCCAACTAGCAACCCGTGGTAGCAATAGTATATTGAGGCCTTTTGAGCTCACTCAACTCGGCACTTGATTGAATCTGCCTGGCTGTCTGGATATACATATTCCGAATCGAATTTCATAGGGTGTATATATCAAGCTTCAGGTAATATATATATATCTATAGAAATCTCAAGTTTGAAGTCGATGTTTGAATCGATTGATTATCAAAAGAACCGCGGGGTTTTCAATATTGAAACCCTTTTATAAAATTGACAGCCTCCGTGTATTTAAGTAATGAAACCCACCCAATAGCATAATCGACTGGAAAAGAGCTATACTTTGCCTCTGGTGGTGGCAGATCGTTATCAGATGCGATAAGACGAAAGAGGCGGCCGCCCGAAACTTCTTAGCGCGGAACCGACATTTAGCTCTGCACTCCATCAACCTCCTCAACTCGCCACTTACACTTCCTCGAACCCTGCTGCCACCATGTCCAACAGCAGGAGGGATTTTCTCACCCAGTCGGCGCCCGAAAACTATGTCGCCGGTCTTGGTCGAGGTGCCACCGGATTTACGACACGGTCGGACTTGGGACCAGCGCGCGAAGGCCCAACCCCAGAACAGATCCAGGAAGCCTTAGCAAAGAGGGCTCAGCAACTCGGCGCTGCACCACCTACAGCATATAACGTGGGTCGCGAAAAGGGTGGGAAAGGTAAGGAACAAGAGGAAGAGCAGGACGATGAGCGATTCCAAGACCCAGACAACGAAGTCGGGCTTTTCGCATACGGCCAATATGACAGGGAGGACGATGAGGCAGATCGCATATACCAAGAGGTAGACGAGAAGATGGACAGAAGACGGAAAGCAAGAAGGTTAGTTTTTCCCTATCGTTACCTGATTCCTTCTCCGTTATTTTCCTGGAGATCGTTTGGTATCACGTTTTTATATCCGTATTATGAACAGAATGCCGACTTGATATTCGCTACTTGCAGGGAAGCTCGAGAACGAGAAGAACAAGAAGAATACGAGAGGAACAACCCCAAAATTCAACAGCAATTTGCCGATCTCAAACGTTCCCTAGCGACTGTTTCAGACGACGACTGGGCCAACATTCCAGAGGTTGGAGATCTCACGGGGAAGAACCGACGTGCCAAGCAGAATCTACGCCAACGATTCTATGCAGTCCCCGATAGCGTTATTGCGAGCGCCAGGGACTCGACGCAGTTCGACACCACCCTAGCCGACGATGGTGCCCAAACCGAGACGCCAGACGGGGCCAACGCGGATGGAAGCCTGACAAATTTTGCCGACATTGGCGCCGCTCGAGACAAAGTACTCCAAGTACGCCTGGACCAAGCAGCACTCGGTTCTTCTGGCGATGCGGCGTCTGGCAGTGCGACGAATATTGATCCCAAAGGGTACCTGACGAGTTTGACGAAGTCAGAGTTACAAGCTGGCGAGGTTGAGATTGGTGACATCAAGCGTGTAAGAGTTCTGCTGGAGTCTGTGACTCGTACCAACCCCAAACATGCACCTGGCTGGATTGCCATCGCTCGTTTGGAAGAGCTGGCGGGAAAAATTGTCGCCGCAAGAAATTACATTGCAAAGGGTTGTGAATTGTGCCCTAAGAGCGAAGATGCCTGGCTGGAAAATATCCGTCTCAATAACAACCATAATGCGAAGATTATCGCAGCCAATGCGATCAAGCACAACGATCACTCCACCAGACTCTGGATTGAAGCCATGAAGCTGGAGTCTGACACCCGAGCAAAGAAGAATGTTCTAAGACAAGCTCTTCTTCACATCCCCCAGTCAGTGGCTATCTGGAAGGAGGCCGTGAATCTCGAAGAAGACCCTGCCGATGCCCGACTTTTGCTGGCAAAAGCAACCGAAATGATCCCGCTATCTATTGAGCTCTGGCTTGCCCTCGCTCGACTGGAAACACCTGAAAACGCACAAAAAGTTTTGAACGCAGCTCGCAAAGCTGTGCCGACAAGCCATGAGATTTGGATTGCAGCTGCTCGTTTACAAGAACAAATGGGAACAGCAGCCAAGGTCAACGTCATGAAGCGAGCTGTCCAGGCGCTTGCTCGTGAGAATGCGATGCCGAAACGAGAGGACTGGATAACAGAGGCAGAGATATGTGAGGAAGAAGGGGCTATTTTAACATGCGGCGCAATCGTGCGAGAGACCCTCGGCTGGGGGCTTGATGAGGATGATGACCGAAAAGATATATGGATAGAAGATGCCAAGGGAAGCATAGCTCGCGGTAAATATGAAACCGCAAGAGCAATTTATAGCTATGCCTTGCGTGTGTTCACGACGAGCAAGACTCTCTGGCTTGCAGCTGCTGACTTGGAGCGGAACCATGGCACCAAAGATGCTTTATGGCAAGTTCTTGAAAAGGCTGTTGAGGCGTGTCCTTCAAATGAGGTTCTTTGGATGCAACTTGCCAAGGAGAAATGGCAAGCTGGAGAAATTGATAGTGCCCGACTGGTCTTGAAGCGAGCCTTTGCTCGGAACCCCAACAACGAAGATATTTGGCTGGCAGCTGTGAAATTGGAAACCGACGCAAAGGAGACTGAGCACGCCAGAGAACTTTTAAGCACTGCTCGCCGCGAAGCGGGCACAGACCGTGTGTGGATCAAGAGCGTTGCTTTTGAGCGACAGCTGGGAAATATGGACGACGCGCTGGATTTGGTCAACCAGGGCTTGCAGCTCTATCCCAAGGCCGACAAGCTGTGGATGATGAAGGGACAAATATACGAGTCACAGAAGAAATACCCCCAGGCGCGAGAAGCTTATGGCACTGGCACACGAGCTTGCCCCCAGTCTGTACCGCTGTGGCTTCTGGCCTCCCGGCTTGAAGAAAAAGCCGGCGTTGTAGTTAAGGCACGTTCGATTCTCGACAGAGCTCGACTGGCTGTACCCCGGAACGCAGAATTATGGACAGAAAGTGTCCGCGTCGAGCGACGTGCCAATAACATGAACCAAGCCAAGATCCTCATGGCAAAAGCACAGCAGGAGGCGCCACAGTCAGGACTCTTGTGGGCCGAGAGTATCTGGTTCCTCGAGCCTCGGACTCACAGGAAGCCTCGCAGTTTGGAGGCAATTAAGAAGGTTGACAACGACCCGAACCTCTTTGTGACAGTTGCACGTATTTTCTGGGACGAGCGCCGTCTGGAAAAGGCCATGACGTGGTTTGAAAAGGCTATACTTTCAGATAGCGATTTCGGTGACGCTTGGGCTTGGTACTACAAGTTCCTGACGCAGCACGGCACAGAGGAGAAACGACGCGATGTTGTATCCAAGTGCGTTGTGAGTGAGCCTAAACACGGTGAGGTATGGCAATCAGTCGCAAAGGACCCAGTGAATTTCAATAAAACAACAGAAGAAATCTTGCTATTGGTTGCGGAAGAATTGCCCCGTTGATATACCTTCGCCAACCTAATGTTGTCTGTAGAACTGCCATGGGATAATGTGATGTGATGCTGGGACTTGGATAGATTAGTATTGATCTAGATCCTTGTATCTTTTATGACTAGTGTATCAAAGTGTATTAAATTATGCCAGAGACTGATTTCAATGTTGAATTATTCACCGTAGTAACTTAGATTGAAGTGAAAATACAGAGAATGAACACCTTTGTATCCCCGATGTCCCCCCCCTATCATCTTGCTAGCTTTTCTGTTCCTCCTATGTAGACCTAGTAAACTCAACATTGAACTGTTAATAGCTGGAGGACGTCTATTTCAAAAACCGTTATCAATACATAGTATAAACACAAGCATCAATTGATTGCAACATGAATCTGTATGAAATACGCAGTAGCAAGATTGTTTGTTACAAGGTGAATTAAAGAAACACCCATAATAGTAAGAAATAGGACTCAAAGAGAGAGAGAGAGAGGGAGAGAAAACGACACTCGAACAACTCCGCTCCAGATGCGTAAAAAACCACCACCGTGTGCACGAAAATCGAACGACTCCCACGGTAAACCATCGAGAGATACGTAAAAGAAACGATATTCTTGAATGAAAGCCACGTAGAGAAGCCTCCGTATGACAAATGTCAACCACCCGTCATGTTAGTTGAGAGAAAAAAAAATCCATTTTAACGCCCTATTGCGCCAATCCCATCTGTGAGATAGCAACAGGCCGGAAAAGCACAGTGCTTTGTATAATCATATATGCTGTTAAGCTGTCAAGCTGTCAAGCTGTAAGTAAGGTCCGTTTGAAATTGCATACTTCACGCAGTCAGTGACAGACAGCCATCGAGAAGAGAGTCCAGCTGCTCCCTATCTGTCAACGTGCCGCCCTCCCATCCCCATTCTTCGTCTATATCCATTTCGTCAGCGCTTGGAACGTCTGCTTCATCTTCCGGTTTGGTTCGTAGCTCTTCGACATAGCCTTGTCGTTCACATTCGAGCTCATCTTCATCGTACGTTGTCATGATAGAATTGACCACCAACGGCATCTGACCAAGCAAGGCGCCGCCTAGGTTGAGTGCGAGGCGCAGGTCTTTAACACCCAGCGGTTGTCTGGTGCTTGCCTCTCGCGCTTCAACGGGTAAAAGCCCAGTGGCGATATCCTTGGCTATCTCTCCGCGGGCAAATGCGAGTTCTTCGCGCTCGAGTTGTCGGCGGTATTTCCGCGTCACCATGCCGTTGATAGTTCCAGAGGGACCGTTGTTTCTCGTCCGTGAAAAGACGCTGGATAGAACTTCTTTGAGGAACGTTTCTGTTGCGATAGACATAAACTCCGCGCAGGGGAAACCTGCCCCACTGGCGACAGACTCTTCATAGCATATCGGCACCATACGAGAGTATATCGATTCTGCGTCGGGGAATTCTCCGGTTTCCGAGGCGAGCGGCTGGGCGTAGCGTTTCCTAATTTCGAGCTCCCAATCTAGATAGAAAGTATGTGTTTAGCCAATGACAATCGATACCCAATGTTTAGTACCAAAGGTACTTACTTGTTTTGTTCAAGCCACCAGCGCTCGCTGGCACCTGACTAGGCAATTTGATTTGCTTAGCCAGGTGATATTCCTCGAGTTCGTTTCGAGTGAGTTCCTGGGGATCCGGCTGAAGACGAACATGACCATTAGCAACATAACATAGAATATCTAAATATATAAAGCACCAGAGTGACCGTGGTATTCATACCTCAGCAATTCCCTTGATTCTTCGACGGTCTCGAGGAGGTAATTGCATAACCTCGGTCTTCAGCCGCTGCTCTGTCAGGTCACTCGAGACCGGCTTAGACACCACTGTCGGTTTGTCGTTTGCCGACACCCAGCTTGCGACTCCATGGTCTGGAAGGTCTCTCGAGAGGTTTCCAATAATCGCGCATACGAAATTATTGTGTAGATGTTCAATCTTGGGGTCGGCGCAAATTATATGATCGGTACGCGAGGAGAATTCATCTTGATTGAGATGGCCTGCAAAACCAGAACAAATTAGTACCAAAAAAATTAATAGAACATATCTCCCATACGAGAGTAGACCAAATGTAAAGGCTTGCTTACCCAAAAGAAAAAGGGCGGTCGACTGCTTGTACTCGGCCCAGTTGTCGCCAATGGCGGCTTTCAGGTCTGTGTAAACCGATTCGAGCTCCAGTCGCGGGACAGAGATAAGAGGTTTCGTTGCCTTTTGGGCGAGAGAGCCAGACGACGCGACAGTTTTCGAAGCCGAGACAGCTGCTGATGTTGAGTCGCTTCGACTCAGAGCTGCCGGGTCGATCTGCATGACGAGGAACGCGCGATCGGCTGCGCGAAGCCACAGAGGAGAAGATCTAGGTCTTCATTCACGATGTCAGGCCTGTCATAGGGATGCATCTAAATGATCTTGCGCGGAATATTGATGACAGCCCCGGTGGCTGCCCGTCAACGTTGATGGAAAAAGGGTCTCCTGGTTGACGGACGGAGGTGCAAACGTTCGGCTTCGTTGCCGCCCGCATTAATTACGGCCTCATCAGTAGTAATTAATAGTACCTCAGAACGTCAAAAATACAACACTGTTCTCGTTATGGCCATGGACTGGACCCGACTGCCACCAGCGAGTTTAAAGAATATATTCAAAAATTATATACTGGGCCTGTTGGTCTTATTTTCTTCTACCACTAAACGACCACCTAATATGCCTGCTCACTGAAGCTCAATGACATCGTCTATCAGTACTCCAAACAGCTTGCCGATTTCGTTAATGAGTTCAACGATTTCATTCCCCAACTGGCCTGTAACCAAGACTACGCACTCACATTAGCAACAAAGCGAAATAATACAGGTAGACGGATAAAGAACGTACCATACGCATAAAGCAAGGCATAATCGCCGTCGGTCGCCAACGAAGCATGCTCGCTTTCTTGGCGAAAGTGGAAAATGCGAGCTAGAAGCCTGTCTCTTGCATGCTGTAAATTTGGAAGAGAATCGTTCAAGGGATATTCCAGTTTCATCGAAGATGCAAGAACTACGGGACAACTCTAAGCTTGCGAAACAGTTACAGACGCCGGAAATGGAACACTTACCAGATAACAAGTGACTGATGCGAGAAGACAACTGCCCTCGTTCCTGAGCGGTATACTGAAGAAGATATCTTTCGCCTTCCGAAGCGGTGATGGATTTCATTATCTCAATATTCATGGAATAGAAGGCGTTGAGCATGCTTCTTGTGCGTTGTAGCATCTTCCGGTATGCTTCTTCGGGGAATGGACCTTTCAACTCGAATTCCGACTTGGCTGCAGCTTGTAATGATTCCAGATGAGACAAAAATCGTTCAATCTGTAGCTTCTCACGAGCGCTCAGATACGCAACGGTTGGCTGCCCATTCACCATCGTTGATAGTGGATCGCGTTTCCATATCAGACTCATCTGGAGCCACAGCAAACTCAGCCCTTCTTTCAGCTTGACTCTAGCACTTATCGGCCAGATCATGCGTGTGACAATAATACCCCAAATACAGCCGGACAAGACTGCAACGACACGGTGAAGAGCAATTTCTGTGATGATCGGGTGAGAACCACCTTCGTCTTCGTCGTGGTCGTTGTCGTTCGCGGACAGAGAATATGCATATAGCACGGAAAGGTTATATGTGAGCATGATGAAGCGACCCATAGGCCCTTGACCCTTTACCAGTATAATATACCCAGTCCACGTAGCCATTAGCCAGCCAAAGAAAGCCAAGCCAAAAACGTTTCCGGCCGTCGCATACCAAGAGGCAATCGAACAACAAGCGCCGAGGCAAGTACCAAAGAAACGGGCATATCCGGTCGTGTTCGAGGCGCCAATAGTCATGGAACACACCAACATGTAAGAAAGGAGACCCCACTCTCCTCTCCAATAGTTGAATATCGGCCGAGTCGCATAGTGAAAGGATGGAAGAGCATATAGAGCCGCGCCGACGCCGACTTTCAACGCAAACTTGGTCTCGTCACGACGGAAGAAACTCAGGGATTTCCAAATTCGCTGTGTCACTTGATTGTGATGTCTAGCTTCGGAAGGGCCACCATTCTCCAGAGAGGAATAAGTTCTCCGCATTGTAGTAGGTAAAGGGGGTGCAACGATGTTTGGATTTGACATTTCTGCTGGAATCATCAGTATCCAAATCTTTCTGCTTCTGCATTCGTTGAATAACTGACCGTTGCCAAGGTATTTGCCACTGAAAAATGACCAACCCTGGAAGGATTTCCAGAATTTAAGCCAGTTCCATGACCGACCTTGAGGGCGTTCTTCACATTCAAGTTTCAGCTCGTCCAAAATCTCAAGCAACTCCTTCAGCTGTTCTCCAAACTCCATCAAGGTGAAACTGAAGTGACCACAGCTGGCGGACACTTCTTCAAGGTCGGCTTCAACAACGCGTGATTTTATTTTTGCAAAGTCTTTCTCGCGATATACCGATGCCAAGGCCTTTTCTCTAGCATCCCGGTACAGCTCCAAAGCACGGTCGAGACTCGCCTTGAATCTATTGTTGAATGACACAGAATATTCAGGGCCGGGCCCAAACGGAATTTCTTCAAAAATCTCTTTCAAGGTAAAGGCGAAAGATTGCTGTACATATTATCAGCAAGTAGTCTTAAAAAATTGACAAAGGTTGCGTTTCCTTACCAAGGAGGGGCCCAAATGGTTTATGAAGACTTCAAACATTCGCTGTGGTGACTGCGCCGGCTGGTCGTTTCCATCTTCCTGTTCGATACCCAAAGCAGAAACATCTAAGCTCTGTTCTTCAGTTGGCTCGTATTGTAGTTGATCTATCGATGCCAGAGAGCCTGCTTCCTCAAAGGCGGACCAACCGTCAGGAGAAACGATAGGATCCTCGTCTCGTGTCGTTGACTTGCTTTCACGCGGAGCTGTTTCATGTAGTTGAGATTGCTTTAGAAGCTGAAACTGGAGGGTTGCAGCACTCTGCAAACCGCCCATATTCTGATTGATGTCCTGAACAACCCGTACAAGTCTTTTTTCCAGCCTGTATTCTCTTTCCGTGCCGGCAAAGTAGTGCTCGAGTTTTGCCTCTTTGATTAATTTGTCAAGGACACTATAGGCCTTTCTATTTCTCACAGAAGCACCGGTGAAGTTCAATGCCGACAAGCCCTCATCGGACCCAGTAAGAAAGCTTTCTGTAACGCAGGCTAGCATCACTGCCAGAGTGTTCGTCATGGTAGTCAAGTTAGACCGCAGCTTTTTCCGCGCAGATATGGGAAAGATGAGAAATGACACTGCCACTGTCATGCAGATAGCCATGATCAGCATCTTGAGAGTCTGAGAGATTTTCACAAAGGACAAGTCGCCCTTTTGGATGGCGCCCTCTGTGGTGAGAATGGTGATGGTGGAAAGCGAAGCCAGAGAACAAGCAACATTGACTAAGGGATCGTTCATACGTTGTTTGACCCATCCAATGAACCCAAATCCACCAGCGCAAAAGACGACCAGGACTATGATATGGCCGATGATGAGAAGGTCGAGATTCTCAAAGAACATGGAAACGCACATGCTGGTGACAGACACTAAGGTAGTATAGAGAAAGGCGAGCACGGCGCAGATCAAGGCCTTGAACATGCTGCCTCGAGAACGAGCCGGATGAAAGTAGACGGTGATTGTTGCGACGACATGTTTGCCGTCCTGGTGGCCGAGAAGCGAGGAAATCGCAGGAATAAAGGTGGCCAAGGATGCCAGCAGGTACGCCAGTCCGAACTTGAAGACGCCGATGCCTAGCTCGGACGATGCGAAGGCGTACAGGTCTCGCCAGTGGCCCTCCAGTCTGTCCCGCATGGCCGCCATCACACCAGGCCGGTTGTTGTGTGTCGGTTCCACGCTGTCAGGCAGCAGTGGATGCCGTTCGTCGTCGCTGCCATCGCGGGCTTCATCGCGGCTTCCCAAGGTCAACAGGCCCCGAAGCCGCTGGCCCGTGTGCGGGAGAATGAACGTCACTTGTCGCGGCTATATCGAGCGCAAGAATGACAAAGTTAGCAAGAATAGATAATACTTGTTCCGGCGCTGGCTTTGACTGCGTACTGGTCGTGGCCGCCGCTGCTGATCGCGGGGACCAGAAACTGATGGCGGCGACTCGCTCATGATTCAGAGCTGGTTCAGGAGGACATATCATCGAGTCTCTACCATTTCCAACACAAAACAACCACAGTCGGCTCACAGGAGAGTTCCTTCTGCAGATGAAGCTCGAAATTTCGTTCGTGTTGGACGGAGTGGACGTTGCTTGGCGAGCAACAGAGAGCTTGAGAGCTCGCTAGCTCTCGGTGCAACTAGTGCATGCGCAGCCACATGACGCAGTCTGGAGGGACGATCGCCATCAATAGACATCCTATTCATAGTCTCGTGACTGGGTTAGGTTTGATGTTTTTAAGCACTAATAGATCTCAAGCTACTTTTGCATTGTGGACCTAAATTCCAGGCTGTGCTTGTAGCTACTGGTAGCAAGTTAACTAGCTGTGTTGTCACATGCCAGTGAGCTTCATCCTTTATCTTATCTGATTCTACTGCTAGGTCTACAAACTGTGCACTCAAAGCCTGGCTTCAAAGTTATGAGTTATCAGTCATATATATTTTCTGAGAGCAGAACATCTAGCAGCTCATGCCAACCCCTCGACTTTCCAGATTTTCACTGCAGCATCAGCCCCCGCCGAGGCAATCTTGCTCTCATCCTCGATCCATGACACGCCGTGGACGCCTTCTTTGTGGGCGTTAGCGGCCTGGATCCAGTCGCCTGGCTTGGCTAAGCTCCAAACAAAGATGCTGGTATCCAAAGCTCCGCTGACAGCATGAGTGCCCTTCGAGTTCCAGGCTATCGATGTGACTCGGGCGGTATGAGAAGACCATCGGTCAGTAACCAGCTTGCCATCCTTCGAGTTGAACACAAGGATTTTGCCGCGGGAATCTCCGACAGCGAGCAGAGAGCCGTCTGGTGAGAAGGCTAGGGCAGAGATCGGGTTACGCGATGCTTTGAATTCCACATTGGCTGTGAAGGTCGAGCTCGTGACTGTTCCAATCCGGACTGTCGAGTCCTCGGATCCGACCGCTGCAGTCGCTCCTTGAGCAGCGATGGTGGTGACATCGGCAGGCACCTTGGCACTGCCAGACTTTTGCCCGTCTTGGTAAATGTCAATGCCCTCCGAGTGTGCAACGAGGACCGCTGCTGAGCTTGTCGCAATGCCCTTTGGCTGTGCTGACAACTTGGTCGAGCTTCCAGTGTACGTTTTGGCCCCGACATCTGCAGAGCGAAGAGTGTCGTCCCAGCCAACACTGTATATCCGGCCCTTCCCTTCCTGGGTGGTCGCAAGTCCCGAAATATAGCCTGTGTGCTTGTCACCGTCAATCGTTTCGGCAGTACCAGACGCGAAATCCCAACTACAAACTCGCCCCTCAAAACTGCCGGTCCAAAGCGTCTCAGTCCCGTCACCAGAGTTGACTCGGGTCAGGGCTGTGATGCTCTTTTGATGGCCTTGCAGGACTTGTCTCGGTTGAGGAGTGCCCTCTACTAGGTAGTTTAGATCTCCACTGAGCGACAAACTGACAAGAAGGCCGTCGCTTCGAGCGGGAGGCCAAACAACGCCGACTTGCTGGTCGAGCGGGCTGACAACTTTGTCGTCTCCAAAGGTCCAAGTTTGAGTCGCCTTGCCCGCCTCAACATCCCAGATCTTGACAGTCTTATCGGCGCCTGCGGTCACAAATTTCCGAGAGTCCCGAGACCAGGAGACTCCGAAAATACTGCCTTTGTGCTCTCCCTCTCCAATCTGCCCTTTGGCCTCACCGGTCTTGCCGTCGTATAGCCAGATACGACGATCCCCTCCCACACTGAGTAGATGGGAGCCGTCGGGGCTAAATGCAACCCCATAGATATAGTTGATATGCTTGTCGCGGATTCCGGTGTTGAATTTAAACGGCGCTCCGTGATAGAACACGAGGGTCTTGTCATCTCCAGCTGCAGCCGCCCTCAGAGGACGCTGCTGCCTTATGGAGACCGAGTTGATAGTCTGTGTGTGGCCGTAGATCTCGCCCACGCTGTTTCCAGAGTCCCAAGTAAAGCAATGCCCGTATCTTTGCTTCCCATCGCCAACGGCAATTATGCGCTGCGAATCGCCGTCCCAGGCGATGTCATTGATGCGCCCGCTGACAATTGGGTACTCGCCCTTTGTGATGCCATCGCCGGCACAATCCCACACTCTTACAGTTCCCGAGGCATCTCCGCTAGCGACGTAAAAGCCAGAAGGTGAGAAACGTGCGACGGTGGTTTGTGCCTTGTGTTCCGTGTATTGTTTCGCAACTGCGGGGTCATCGAGAGAGCGCAGGAAGATAGATTTGTTTGACTAGAGAAGAGAGCGGATCAGCAACGAGAGTCTTTTTCTAACATGGCTTTTTATCAAGGAGAGAAATAAATACTGCGTAGGCCAATCGCTCGCCTTTGGGGTCAGAGGAGAGCTGGGTGGGCTGTCCTCGAGTCGTGGAGGGGCTGGCGGCCCAGATATGAGCTGCGTCGCAGGTCAGCAAGAAACAAGCAAGGGGGATCGCAGACACGTACCGTTGGTCAGAGACATGGCAACAGAAATGTCCAATTCTAATGGCCCGTCAACGGTCAACTGGTGTGTAGTAGTACAGCGAGAGTGTTGTTGCGTTGTAGGTTGTTTTGGAGAAGTGGGGGCTCGATGACGAACTTCGCATTAAGTAAACACAGGCAGCATCGTTCGCGCAGGCCAACTTTAAAATAGTGATAATACAAGTAGATACAATACAATTTCCTTTTATGTGTTCCTGACACACACAAGGTTGGATTTCCCCCTCGAAAAAACTGGTGAAACATACGTCCTCGCTTCTCCTCTTATCCCCTAAGCGCCAAATCCTCCGCCTGAAGCGCCAAACCTAGACCTCGCCTCAATGGCAAGAAGCTCTGGATGCCGGTGAACACTAGGCATCAGTCCGAGTGCAATGGAACGGCGGACTGCCTTGGCGATTTTGCGTTGGTTAACCGGGCGCAGACCAGTGAGTCTTCGGGCCTTGATGCGACCCATGGAGGTAACATATTCGGACATCAGGGAGAAGTTCTATTTGGGAAAAGAAAAGGGTTAGATTTCAAATTCTCCAGAAAACCACCCAAGAAAGGCTCACCTTATAATGGTCCAGAGGATTGATGTTCAAAGCATCAAAGGCATCCGTGGTCGGACTCCAGCGTCTCTGCCATTTTCTCATCTCACTCGGGCTCAGGTCGTGGGGAGAGTAGATATCGCCGGCTCTCCAGTCGCGGTGCTGGAACTTCTCGAGAGTACGGCCTTCTGCCTGCTTCTTTGTATCCTCTAGGATTTTCGTGCGGTGGCTAATCTTCTGACGGCTACTCAGGGCCTTGGCCTCTGCGTCGGATCAGCACCCAGCATTTATTCACATTCAACGAGTAATAAAAATCTCAAGGCCAAGGGATTGGATTGGAAATAAGAAAGCAATCATCAAACGTACTGCTTGGCGATGTCCACGACTGCCGCGAGGTGGGAAATGCCGTGCTTGTCGAAGACCATCGACAGCACGCGGACGCAAACAACCCGGCATTGTTGGAAAAGACAGACCCTGTCCGAAACGACAAGCCCAGAGACGTGAGCATGGTGTTGGCGACGAATTCGAGGGTGAGTCGTGCTTCTGCGAATAAAAAGGGAGGTGAAGGTGGAAGCTGTGAAGCTCAATTTTCTCTCCGTCGGAGTCGGCGCCAAGCCCGCCGCTGCTGCCAGTTGGGTTTAACTTAATTATTCTCTCCGGCTTCAGTCAAGACCTCCGCCAGCTCCTGCTCGACAAATAATATGAGACGCTCTTCTGACCCTTTCAGGCTTACTTTCTGTTTCCCCCTCTTATGAGGAATTCCAAAGATTAACCTCTCCTTTGATTCGCTTTCGTCCGTGCCGATTCTTCGGCAGATATTTACACAACGATGCAATCCCATTTAACGCGACGCGTTTTTCGAGCTCTCTTAAACAGCGAGCCTATATGCTTTACACCCCGTCGAAATCGAGTCTACCGAGTTTATCCGCTGTCGCCTGTTCTCCATACGCAGCATGTATGCAATAGGGGCGTCCAATCCCGGGGCTTTTTCGCTTTCCCAGCCCCAGTGACACCAGATGCTACCGATGTTCCGGCCTCTGAAGTCGGACTTGCAGCATTGAATGAGTTGAGGAGATCGCGGATGGAAAGGCGACGGAGACCGCCTTTCAGTTCTGTCTGCAAAGGATTCCAAGAGTTTGTTGGGGCTCGACTGAAGGAACCTGGCGTTTTGACGGATTATCACGTCAAGTGTCTCCTTGATGCGTGGGAATACATCAGGCACCACCAGCGACTCAGTCAAGGAAAAGAATGGCAGATAATCAGCACCCATGAGTTTTTGGAGTCGATTCTATATGTGCTCTCGCACGCCACTTGTCATCCGGACTCTCACAACAATGTGCGCACGCTGGCCCACAACGTCTATTTCTGTTTATCTACGGCCTTGGACTCGGAGGGAAGTGTCGATGGGATGAGTTGTGACGCCCTGTTGGCCTACATCCGCATCCTGGCTTTCTACGGGAACCCTGTGCATGCCGAACGGTTAACAATGGATTACTGGGGCAAACTGAAGTCCTCGCCAGGTTTGGAGTCGCAGGAATCGCCTTGGCTGTGGGTGATCCAGGGCTTCGCGCTGAAACATGATAGAGCACGGGTTGAAAACTTGATCGCAGCTGTGGCGGCGAAATATGACTTTGTTCTCACGCCATTGCTCCATGAACAACTGGTCGAGGCTCTAGTTGCACAACATCGTGTGCACCCTGCCAAAATGCTATATAGCGTCCCACTTCCCATGGATGGTAAACCGACTATCGCTTCTGAAGTTGCAGTATCAAAAGCATCGATTATGAACGGAGACATTGCATTTGCCGAGAAAGTCTTGCAACCGCATATGTCGTCTCCCAGCTCACAAACCCGGGACGTTCTTTTGTTGATGGAAGCTGCCAAGGGCAGCAACGCGTCTGCCTTGACGCAGAAGCTTGAGAGTTGGTGCACAAAAGACAGCTCTATTCGAGAGGGTCTTTCGGTGTCTTGCGTGAATGATCTCATGAGATACGCAAATTCTGTCAGCAACTCGCAGCTAGCTGTGGAATACTCTGCCTTGATTTCCAGGTGGAACTTGGAGGCACTCCCAGATACAGTACTTTTATTAAAACTAGAATCTGTGATCCAGTCTTCTGATATACAAGGCGTTTTGGAGTTGTTACGCAGCTTAGAAGTTACTGGCGCACACACGGACCTTACGCTGTCGATGAGATATCAACTTATCAAGCTACTATGCCAGGCCCCCAATGACGATGCCGCTTACGACCAGGTTTCAAATCTCTTGGACCCGCTCATTGAGGACAACGCTCACTTGGAGGCTGAAACTCTAGCAGCTTTGACTGGGGTATTGGCCATTCGCCACAAGTGGGATGGTCTTGCTCAATTGCTGCGACCACGCCTGAGCTCTTATTCCTTAGAAGACGAGCGCCCTCTTATCAGGACTGCCCTGTTGAACTATATCCATAACAAGGACGAAGATACCAGCAACATCTGGCGCTGCTATCAGCTACTGAGACATGCATTCCCCGACACACCGACAGAAAGCTGGGTTGGCATTATGAATCTCTTCTTCGCGCGCAACGACGCCCAAAAGGGCACCCACGTCTTTATGCACATGCGCCACGCCAATCGCCTCGATCTGCACCCAACTGCAGACACATACACAGCGTGCTTCGTCGGGCTGGCTCGAGGCGGGGATCGGGAGAGCATCAAACTGATCCGCAACATGTTGCGCCTAGACGTCAACATCGAACTCAACACGCGGCTGCGCAACGCGCTCATGCTCGCTTTGATCTCGTGCGGCAGTCCCACGCAGGCCATGGACGAGTTCAGGGAAATCCTGCGCTCGGAAGAGGGCCCCACGCAAAACACACTGCCGATTTTCTTCTGCGCGTGTGAGACTTTGCCGGACGGTATTGACGAGGCGCAAAAGATGGTGCAGAAGATCAAAGCCCTCGAGATCCCCATGGATCGCCCACTGTGTCTGGCTTATGCCAAGGTCTTTGTTGGGCAGGCAAAACACAATATGCTGATTCAAGCCTTGGAGGAGATGGATTCCAAGTTTGGAGTTTCTCCTGATCGCGATATGTATGTTTTTTTTTTTTTCTTTCCTTCTCTTTTTGTTTGAAAAGCTAACTGATTATTACCAGGCTTGCTCGAATCTACAACGCATGTTCGCATCAAATTTTCAAAGAGGCATTCGAAGAATGGGCCAAGATCAGACTCCCTTCTGTGTGGCGTGAGCTTGAGGATGTGCCCAGACAGAAGAAGAAGGGAGAGGAGGAGGAAGAGGGTATGTATTTCGAGGGATATGAGGAGACACTCGAGCCGTAGACTGTATTCAAAAGAGATCAATAAACGTTTGTGTTTACATATCTAGATGTATATATGAAAGAAAAAAAAATGTATATTATCCAGTTCAATGTTGAACTGGTCAAGTCAATTAATAACATCCCATCCACCTGCAACGTACATGTAACTTCACTTCTATTAATCAATCAACGGGCACAACGGGTCAATGGTGACCCATCCTCTTTAAACAAGATATTAATAAAATAATTTAAACCACATTCCTTTCTCTTTTCTGAAAGAAAAAAAGAAGAAGAACGAGAACTGGAACTTTTAATATGATAAGAAAAACAACGCCAAGGTTTCGCATCTAAAGCATACATGCATGTCTTGCACTATTCGGGATTCATAATATTCGTCCAAGTTTACTTGGGTAACATTTGATGACTAAAGTTTTTGGACATGCTATAATCGAGTTAGTAGATTTCGGAGAGAAGAGGAAGATAAAGGACTCACAAATCAAAGAAAGCAAATTGGCTGGGACTGCTGCCGTACTCGTACACAAATCGACTGGCGAGATAACTGCCAAAGATTGATTTCAGATAGTTTTCGGGGACCTATCGATTTATTAGTAATCATGATTGCAAAGCAGCAAGTAAAGGGACATACTCGTTGCAAAATCTTTTCCAGGCCAACCTTCTCAAGAAGGAGACCAGGGAGTGCTTTCAACAGCACCGTGTGACGGAGTTCGGTGTTGTCCCACAATGTCGTTTTCTGCAGCTCTTCGTCCAGACCTGTGATGGCCAAGCTAAGTCGGTCACTGAGAACGCTACGAAGAAGACCCGTTTGCTCGTGCTCGCGCCAGATGGCTTCGAATTCAAGCGTGGCGTTGCGTTTGATGACCTCTTGGACTTCCTTGACGTACGTCTGGTAGAATTCCGGCACTGTTCCGTCTTCGTGGACGCACATGTTCTCGACGAATTCCTGGTCGTTGAGGGAGAGAGATGCCAGTACCTCGAGAGACGAGGATGTAACACCACCCTTGTTTGCCGAGGCGTCCTTGTACAAGATACAGCCTGCCTTTTCTAACCGAAGCTTGGCGTCCTGTGTGATGAACAGGTTTGCTCCCTCGACGATGTATGGAATCACCGACTTTCCGTTGACAATCAACTTGCCCACGGTGCTCAGGTCAATCGACTCCGGGCGTCCTCCGCAAGGAACGAAAAGATCCAGCGATTGGTCGCTGCGAAGGTGGAACTTGTTGCGGAAGACCATTCCGTTGTTGACAACCTCGCCAGAGGGTAGCTTGACGCCAGTGTCTTCTACGAGAACACGGTATCCTTCAGAGGACAACTTGGACAGGTCGAATTGAGAAATCATGGCCCGCTTCTTTGCGAGTTTTACCAGCTCGTCCCGATCCAAACCATTAGGATCGACAATCACACCGGATCCATCCACAATGGAAGTGTATTGTTCGTTGCCAAGCAAGATCTCGTTAGACCCAAGATCGCCATCTGGTCCACCGGTCTGCAGCTTTTTCACAGTCGATGGATCGATGTTCAACTTGCGGTAAATACCAAGGACGTACTGACGCACGGAAAGCGTGGTCATACCATAGGCGTCGTGAGGAATACCTCCAAGCTTGGGGCTCTTTCCAGTGAAAAAGGACTTCCACCATGCCGCGCCTCGTTTTCTGGCGTGCTCCGTGGCCCAGTCGACCAAGTCAGCTGTGTTCTCATCGGGGCCCATGAAAAGAATCTCATCTTTTCCATGAAGATCAACGATCGGGTCTTTGATTCCAGGGCTGGTCGGGGCAATGAGCAGATCCAAAATGCTATCAATATATTTCTCAAATGCCACGCGAGCTTTGTCCTGGTGCTCGACGTCCAAAAGGATGACACCCTTGGCACCTCCTTCTGGGATGTCCTTGTTCTTGCGCTGTTGCGTGTTGGCAAGGTTGTAGTTCTCGTCAAACAGAGAACGGGCATTGATACCGTAAGCTTCCTTGTTTCTGCTCTTGACGATTCGGATTCCACCCCGAGCGATATCGCGGAAGCGAAGATGGAAGCCCCTAAACTCAGAGCTGATAACTAGGAACATTCCGTAGAGACGCTGAGGGTATTCGTGCTCAGGGAGGAAATTCGGGTTCAGGCGGAAACTCAGACCAACTTTGGTGGAGGTGTAAAAGTTGGTCTTGAGCACGGCTTTGTTAAAGATACGGAAGGCCATCATGACCATCTCGTCGTGTTCATTCATAACAGTCTTGGCAATGAGATCCTTGAGTCCCTTATCATCCAGGATGTCGTCGACTTGCAGACGCAAGTAACTCAGTGTCGGAAGGAAGTCGTCCTCTGGATGACCGGTTTGCACGTAGTGGGTGTTTGCAAAGTCGAGATAAAGTTTGTGAATGAGTTCAGGGTATTTACTGATAATTTCCGAAATGTAATCGGAGGTGAACGTCTCGGTACGGAGACGCTTCTTGATCTTCGACAACAATTCAGCATGGACGCTGTTGTTGGAATCCAAAAGCGCCGTCAATGACGTATACTCAGACCCCAATCGGTTCAAGAATTGCTGGATGAAAATCCAAGCGCAGTGAGAGTAGATGGTTTCCTGCAAACTCAAGCGGCCGCTGGCAAAGTGGTTCTGGAAGCGGTTCCGCGGGACGCAATAAAGAAGGGAAACCTCTTTCATGATCTGGTGAATGGCGGCCTCGATGGGCGGGTGCTTTTGAGAAATCTCCGCGTTGGGTGTGGGACGCAGGTACAACGAGATGACGTTGATCCCGTTCGAAAAGCTTTCCAGGTATTTCCTCGAACTAGTCAGTCGGTAGTAGTGGTAAAGATCCGACAGCGCGCTGAAGATGCCCATGGCCGATCCCTGGCGGTAGGCCACCACCAGGCGTTTCTCTCGGCTGCCTTCAATATCATAGATCTCAATAACAGGGCCGGTCCGCGAGACGGCAGTTGTGATGATCTCCTGGTAGATAGCCTTGGTGTTGGGAGTCGCCTTTGAAAGAAAGCGTTTCTCTCCAATGATATCGATGTTAGTCTCGTCGGGACTAGGATTGGGGTTGGCAAATTGGCACTTGTAGACAAAGTAGCAGCGCAACTGCTGTTGGGTCTCTCCCGGAAGGGGACTGGTGGAGCGGAAACTCTCGACTCGGTAGCTCACGCCCGGCCGTGATCCGTCGATGTACTTGGCATCAATGCGGGACTCGTAGTTGGGCCCACTGAACGACGTAACACCGGGCTTGCTGGTATCAATGTAGACGGCGTGGTCTTCGTCCTCCTTGTCTAGCCGGATTTCCAGGCGTTTGTCGTCGCGCGCATAGGCGGCAACCTTGGCGGCATACAGAGACAGAATCTGTGTGACGATCGACTCGACAGACTCGGTCTGGAAGTACATGTCGTCGATACCAAGCATGTTGTAGAACCATGTAGTCTCGGAGATGACGAAATCGCTGGGGAAGAATCCTTTTTCCTCCAAGCGGTCCATGACTAGAGGTATCTGTTAGAGTTCTGATTTAGTAATAGTATAAGAACGGTCTTACCTTCTTCCATTTGTTTCTGCTTCCCTTCAAACTTGGAAGGAATGTAACCGGTACCCTCCTCGGGGAGAACCCGGTGGTGGCCAGGCAATCCCAAGTGTGTCGGCTGCGGAGAGGGCTGGCGGCCGGGCGTCCTGATGACATTGTCGAGGTGTTTGTTATGCGGAAAGCGCTGGAAGCCGATGGGAGTTCCAGTACCGGACGAGCCACTGTCGAGGACGAGCTGCGGGGTGGACAGGCCGCCAACAGCCGGAGAAGGTAGGCCTTCTGAAGGCAGGCGAGCCGAACCAGGGTCAATCGACATGGTTGGTTTGTTCTCAGAGACTCTGTGAGAATGTGTAGGAGGGAGAGGAGGAGGAATTGAAAGGTGGGAAGGTGGAAGCAGCGCGATAGGCAGGGGAGCTGTCTCTTATCAGGTGCGAAGAGCGGTCAGCGACGGACTCGAGATAAAAGAGCAGTCGACGAATCCCAAAACGATAAAGAATTGGAATGCGCAAGAATGCCAAGGCAGGCCGTTCGTAACAAAAGACGAGTACAATCGCGACGAGCAGAGACAAGCAATCCAGGGTCGCACAAGGTGTGATAGTGTACGGAGGAGCAAGAGCGCCGGGAAGCTTATCCGAGTGCAGACTGTGTCACCGTGGTGGACGCCATGCACGAAGCGGGAGAAGAGCAAGGGGAGCGAATCTAGGATTCTGTGATCTGTGTCAACAACATAATTTTTCTTCCACCGTGGCTGAGGGCAGGCGGGGGGGCATATTGTATAAATAGTAAAATACTCAATCGACGTCAGCGACAGCAGCCCTCATTCGGCGGCAAGATGCGGTCAGGTACGGGGGGCGCTAAGCCCGTCGTGGCCGTAGCGTCCCAGCTATTGTGGCGATCCGGAGTATCGTTGGTATTTCTGGTACCGTACGCCGACGTTCTGGACTCCCATTCCCATTCTGGTCGACTGTGGCTTAGAGCTGACGATACGGGCTGTGGTCACGTACTGGTAATTCCATACCAGCTGCCTCAGCCCTGGTGCTATAAATGGCGTGGCCAGTCCGAGCACCCGCCGTGAGTGGCCGGCCGCGCCGTTTCGTATTACAGAGCCATACATTAATTACCGTGATTATTACATCAATGCAAAGAACTTCTTCTTCCGGAAGACATCACAATCGGCGAGCGTGTTTTTGCCGTGTTGAGGGATTACTGCTGTTATCAGGCAGTCATGCGGGCGCCTGCAGGGCAGTCCTTATCTGAGGCTCGGAATTTCTGATCTGATAGCACAGATAAACATATCAGGTATGCAGTAACAGTACCGTGACGTATCAAATGGAAAAGGCCAGGCTGGTATCCGGCATACCAGTAATCACTCCGAGACAGCCGAAACTCAACAGTAATCAATACATTCAATACATTCATTGATCCACCCCATACGACTGGCTGAAAAAAAACACGTCATTCCTGCCGGCTAATTAACTAAAAGAACACAAAAAATAGCGCAAAATCATTTCTTCGTGGAATTGCGAATCAAGCTATTAATAATGAATTACCTCACAGAAACCAGGATGAGGCCAAAAAGCGCAAAGAAGCAGGTCGAAAAGAGGGTTCCAGACTGTGGAGTGGGGCGACGATCCTACGACGTGCTTTTTTAAACCCCGCGGATAGGATAAAAGTCCCTCAATTGCTGGTCACTTGACGGGTTGATTTTGCGTGGAATTTAAATGAGATGGGTCTTGTACAGTAAGAGAAAATAGTTAGCAGCACTCAATACAAAAAAGAAGACGTAAAATATAACCACCCAATACCGGCTTCTCCCGAGTTGCTGGTTGCTTGCTAGTGTGCTGTGCTGAACACGGGATTCTGCGGGGAAAACGCTTATTACGAGATGAAAAACCTGGGGATCATTTTTCCCGGGGTCCATAGATGTACATATGTATTCCGTTTTGCTGTAGTAGGTAGTAGTAAATGCTTATTGATGCCAATTGATGTAACCGGCAGTTGCCGAGGGTAAGCGACCGTGGTTTTCTGTTCAAAAAAAAAACTTGAACCCGAGTCTGCAAACCTCACGATCGCCAAGCCCTACCACGTGGCTGTCTATCAGCTAGGCTGAACCTATACACCACAGAGCAGCATGGTTACGGCTAGCCGTACGGTATGTTTGGCCCCTGTGATCATGTGAGCAGCATTATTTTTTCTGCTGAAAGAATGAATCCGATCTTTTGTTCACGGGGTGCAGTCAGATGACCGCAAGTTTTTCTTTTCTATACACAGCCACAGCTTATTTCCCCGGGATTTTCCCCAGAGGGGAGTGCACGCACGTTGTTTCCACGCAGGGATGATATGAGCCTTCTCTTGGTTCAGTTTAGTGTCAGGGGTTGGTGATCATGCGGGGAAACGACCTGTCTTCCAACTCTCGCCTCTGGAGTCAATCCTTGCGACCGCGAGTCAAAATTGTTGGGACATCAGAACTATCAACATGAGAATGGCAATCAGAAAACGGATGTCAAGAAACATTAGGAAGAGCAATTTTTCTGGGTACAATGTGATAGCGCCGTCAGCATCATATCGATAGTACAATATCACAGCTCCACAAAATGTCTCTTTACTCCCTCGACGATACAATTGACCAATTTTTCGTCGACTGCACTGTCACGCGCGAACAATGCGACCGCAAGGCCGGCGAGCTTGCCGGCGAGACGGTGAAGCCCGTCTGGCTTCAGGGGGCGTTCAGTTACACTGTGGCCGGTGAAAAGGTGGTTGTACAGTTCCGTGGGTCAGAATCTCTCTTGGATACCAATATATTAGGCCTTCTCGGAGGATCCACGGCAGCTTTGTGCCAGTCTGTTTGAAGAGTGGAGTTGTCGGACCAGCGCCGTCGCTTGCGGTTTATGTGATGGAGAAGCTTCCCGGAGTAACTTTTATTCAAGTGCCTTCGAGGATCTCTCACAATCATTCATGGCAAGAGCAAACAGTGTCGGATTTTGCCAGGTATTACTTCAGTTCTCTATCTCTCCCCCCCCCCCCCCCCCCC
>MJVA01000280.1:0-102280 GCA_001939245.1 Talaromyces wortmannii
AAATAAATAATAAAGTTAATAAACTAAATAAAATATATATTTATTTAATATAAAATAAAATATAATAAGCTAAATATATAATAATAAATAAATATCTTTATATAATTAAGCTATTATATAGTAATTACAATAAAATTTTAATAATAATTATATTAAAAGTACTTTAATCTAATTATAATAAATATAATAGTTTTATAATAATTTAATATAATTACTATATAATTATATATTAATTTTATAAATAAATCTTTTCTATAGATAATTTAATTTTATTTAAATAATTTTTTTATCTAGAGTCTTTTTTATAAAAAAAAATCTTTTTATTAAAAACTTCTTTTTATAAAATATTATTTTTTTTATAATATTTTATTTTATATATAATATTTTTCTATAAAAAACTTTTTTTTATATAAAATATATATATAGATATTTTTTTTTATTAATACTATTAGATAATCTCTCTAATAATAATTTCGAATAGGTTTATTTATAAGTAGCGCCCGCTACTGTATCAATTGGCTGAGCGATAAGCAATCTTCTGACACTAGGATAAAGTAATAATAGTATAATTATAATTAAATAATTTTAGTTAAAGAACTATACTAAATTAAATATATAATAAAAAAGTATTTTTATATATTTATAGATAAATATATACTTTTTTAATATATATTTTAGTATATATTTTTATATATATTTACTAAGCTTTTCTTATATATATTTATTATATAATATTATAGTTTTATATCTTTATCTTTTAGGCTATACCTTTATTATAGAAATAATAAACTATGATATTAGCTGTTTTAATACTTTACCTTCTCTTTTCTAGTCTAGCATTGTCGTAGCGTCAAGCATGTTGGCTTCGTAACATGTAGAACATTTTAGCCAAATAGGATTAGTTAATTAAGTGGGGTCGGCCTCATTCAGGCACCCGCTTGGCAGGCGCTCGTCACAGTCCATGTCGGCGAATTTAGCCGATTTGGCTTCTAGAAGGAAGGGAAATATTTGTAATCCTGCATCCCTCAAACTAAAACACCCAATAAGATTTGTCTACTGATATGTTATCCTTTTTTTCTTATTTTGGGGTTCTGACATTGCAATATTACTGGCTGCTTTGCACATTTCGAAACGATGAAATTATCGCGATGTACCAATTTCACCGATGCGCTGCTAAGTGTCAATCGATGAGCTTCGACTTTGCCATTTTATTATTATTAATTGGGCATTACAAATACGTTTTCAGGGCATGTTTCACCAGCACGATGCTCCGGAAATCGTGTAGGGGCGCGGTTATATGGTTGAAAATTTATCAGACTTGAGTAGTATATAAGAATGCTCTTTCGCGCAGCAAAATTTGTTTTCACCCTCATCAGCAACAAAAAACAACACCAACATAGACAAGTATATTTGGTTCAAAAATATCCTGCTAATTGAAATGACGTCTTTAACAACACCTGTTCGTCGTGTCCTCACTGCGAGTGACTCCCAAGGCAAGGGCTACTTTGCCTCTGATGATGTATTGACTCCCTATGATCCCACAACTGCTCCTGAGTTCTCACCACCGACGGAAAAATCTGGATTCGGTGTCGTTCAAATCCATCGATCGCGCGGTTTTCCTGCAGACAACCAGCGCCCACTGGACGACGATCCACATCGAAGACTTGTGCCTCTAGCCGACTCCAAAGGTCCCTCAGCTCGAATCATCGACCTGCCTCCCCATCAGAAAAGCGGGTGGATGCATCGCACCATTAGTTTGGATTATTGCGTTGTTCTCAGTGGCTCAGTTGGGTTCATCATTGATGGAGGAGAGGAGAAGACACTCAATCAAAATGATATCATTGTGACCCGCGGCGTGGACCATGCTTGGGTCAACCGAGGAGATACCGTGGCGAGAGTATTTGGCGTTGTTGTCCCATCTTTGCCCATTGTGACTGCAGATGGTAGCAAGCTGGAGAAAACCCCTGCTGGGCCAATCTTCGACCCTGAAGAAAAAGATGATTGAGAGGTTGGAAGTTCACTTGGCTTACTTCCTGGAACTGTGTGGTGGCTCTATGCTTGATTGTCCAGAGGGAATAACATGGCCATATTTTGTGTGTGTGTAATAAATTGTGCTTGTCTTGCCTCAATACATGTAAACGGTTGTTTCACGCCCAGAGTTATATCGCCATGGTTTCTACCACTTTAGAGAACCTATTCTAAGCGTCAGATACAAGAATTGTTGTGAGCATCCAAAATCGTATGTCATATCACGCTAGCCAACTTCATTCTGCATCGATATATCCCTCTGACCAGTAGTCAATCAGCCTTGACAAGGCAGTCAATCCATGTGGACTTGCTTGTGGGCTCTTAGATTGTCCGCCTTCCTGAATGACTTAGGTCGAGGAAACAATGTAAGCAGTTTAAGTTATTCATCTAACTACCGTAACTTTGCACTCTCTACACCTCAAGATAAATGAATGGTAGCATTTAGTGTTGATTTCTCAAAAAATTCAAATTATGACTAGCCCAGAGAGATCGCGATATGATTCTTTTTTAACGATACGGTTTTATTTTCAATATTGCTTGGTCCCTGATTTGCTGTAGCAAATATCCAATAGATGGTATTTATTGCTAGATTTCTAATACATCCGCATATTGAATCCATATAAGAAATGGTCCGCAGTGGTTGTTTGTCGTTTGGATTGGTCTTTGCGAATCTATTCAAGCACCAAAGGGCTACCACCGGGATTTGTTGAACTCATTGAACTCAAGACACCGCTCCATCCTAGTTTTATTTTAGCGAACTTGCGATAAGAAAACAGTCACAATATTGACACCAGAGGAGGCGAAAGAGAGAGAGAGAAAAGGCAGATTTTAGGTCATTGCTTTACATACCTATGTTCACTGTATTGACAAACAACAAACGATATTGTAGAGGGACCAAGGTAAAGTTAACAAACTGCACCCATGGCCATAACATAAGATTGACCTTGTATGTAGGTATCAGGCTTTCTTGAACTTTCTGAAGAGGCTCTTCGCCCTTCATGAGCGATGTCGTGGCGAAGAAAACGGATAGACCGAATGGCGCAAACAAAAATTGATCCAGTGCTACTCGAGCCAAAATGGTAGTACTTGGCTTTGAGAGAACAATGCTTCTCTGCAGGAATTGAAACCACGTCCCAGCCATGGGTGCAAATATAACTAGATTTATCAAATGCCATCAGATATCAAGGTGTCAACTTAGGCCAATTAGATGAACATACTGCCGCCGTAGAGGCCGAGTCTTGCCGTTCGAAGATGATCGAGAGATTTTGATTCACATCCCTCAAACACTTTCTGCGCTAGGATATCTCCTGCCATAAACAAGCCCTGGGGTATCTCTCATATAAGTAACGTGCTTTCTTTCTCCGTGTAAGATCCCGGGAGAGAATGCAAACCGAAGTCGTCAGAGACTGTCGAAAGAAGCGATTATACATCAGCTTTTTAAACCTGTTAATCCTGAACACATTTTTTTATTAGTCACTTCCTCCAACAACGGCTCCTTTCTTGACTTACGAGGACATTCTGAAAAAGTGTAGAAGGCGTTCGTATTATATTCTAGTTCAACGAGCAGTTCTAAATCGAAAACCACAAAAATATTTCGATAAAACTACATGAAATACTCGGCGAGATTTCCCAATAGTTCACTATGTATTACAACAAGCCGCATATTGGAAGGGAAAGGGGTCGGTCTATAATAATAGGGATGAGATTTCGGCCTTTTTGCCCTTCTTGGCATTCCGCGCGCCGCATCGGAACCTGTTATTACTAAATGGGAAATATTCATCGGGAGGTAGATTTTAATTATCACCTATATTGTCATGTAAATGGAACACGCATTTTCTGATTTAGATAGAAATTATTGAACTAAAATAGTTCTCTGACTTTCGACATCGCGGCCTTTAATCTACCAGTTGCCCCTGTGCTTCCAAGAACTAACACCACCGTCAACCAACAGATCTTGGCCAGTCGTCCAACTACTCGCCGCGAGGTAAAGAATAGCTGGTTTTAGCTCATTCAGTTCGCCCACACGCCCAAACATTGATTCCTGGTTAAATTGTTTAAGGAGACCCGGAAAAGCCTCCACGGCCTGCTTCATCATATCCGTTCTTATGGAACTGGGGGAAAGAGAGTTAACTCTGATTCCATACTGGGCCAGTTCCATAGCGAGAGGCTTTACAAGACCGCGGACAGCCGCCTTAGATGCCGTATAGCAACTTATTTGTTGGACCATTGTGCTGATATGCGTCGCAACTGAAGCAACAAAGATGATAGAGCCGATCTGAGGTGCCTCATGTGGTTCCGGTTTGCCTAACTTTTCCCATTTTCTGACCATAGCGTTGGCGCAAGCCTGGGCGACTAGAAAAGACCCAACAAACTACGTAGTAGACGTAAGCATATATCAAGGTGCGATCTGCTTTCACCTTACGTTCACATTGAATGTGGTGCTCAAATTTTTGTCAGAGGTGGCAAGGAAAGACTCATCGGTAATAACGCCGGCCGCATTCACGCTGCAATCAGAAATGCTTTAGCCATTATACATCCTAGCATCCTAGAAACGGCGACGAAGAACTCACTTGATATCAACGCTGCCGAAGTCTCGCTCAATTGTTGCAACCGCCTGGTTTACTTGCTCTCGAGACGTAACATCAACCTTGTAGGTTTCAATTTTCGTAGAGTTATGTGCCACAAACGCCTTCAGTGACTTAATATCAGGTGTGCCAATGTCTAGGATAGCGATATTTGCTCCGGCTTCCGCAAGCGCTTCAGCAAATGCGAACCCTAGACCGCGTGCAGCGCCAGTAATAACGGCAGTTTTTCCTGTGAGAGCAAACTTTCGCTTTATGAGCACTGAATAATGCGATTCAAAATAAACATAATGCTTACTTGGTCCATACTGTAGGAAAGTGATTTCTCTATACTTCAAGTCACGGTGAGCCTTCACGAATTTCGGTCTGCTGTTCACAGCGCCAGTTCATATATAGCAGATACCCGTGAAGTAATAAAGCAAAAAGTCTAGTAATTAGGCGAGTATAATTTGGTCTTAAATACAATACTAGGCTTGTTGCTTGCTGCCCAAATTCGGTGACCCCAAGCGGAAGATTGCCCGAAAGGGAAACAGGCCGATCATTATAGCGAAGAGTGGTATCTTTGCGCACGAACTTTACGATGTGCTACACTGCTATAGTCAAAAAGAATCCCGATTATCGGCTTTGGTCGGGTCATTACCTGTCTTTATTGCATTGATGAGCAAGAATATATCTAGAAAGAGCAATCTCCGCGTCCGTTGTACACAGCGGGATTCCGCGTATAGTAAGGCAAGCCGATTCATTCTGAATAGAATTTATTTATTAAGCTTACTAGAGTGAGCTCACATCGAAAGACGGTTCTTTTCTCTTTTCTTTTTAACAAACTCGAATTTAAAATCTCTGGCCATCTTTTTCAGCGAGCCAGGATCGATTTAGGTATCATCGTTCACAACAAACATACAACAGATATTTGAATAGTCACCGGTCACAGCGAATAAAACACGTGAATATGACCCCTACTACTATTAAATGGGGAATTCTAGGCAAGCACTATACTTGAAACTTCACACTACACTTGACTGATTCAGTATCAGCCACGGGATCCATCGCTCAGACATTTACCAAAGACCTCTTGGTCGATCCCACAACTCGCAATGTCCATACAGTCCGGCATACCGTAGTAGCTGCGGCAAGCTCATCTGGAACTGAAAGAGCTCAAGAATTCCTCAAGGCTGTTGGGGCACCAGCGACTGCCAAAGCCTATGGCACCTATAAAGACCTTGCGGAAGACAGTTTGGTCGATATAATATACGTGTCAACCCCTCATTCCCACCACTATCAAAATGTCAAGTTATGTCTAGAGTTGGGAAAGAATGTGCTTTGTGAAAAGGCTTTTACTGTCAACGCCGCACAGGTCGAGGAGTTGGTTCGCATCGCGCGCGAGAAGAACCTCTTTCTAATGGAGGCTCTTTGGACACGCTACTTTCCATTATCAATCTACGCCCGAGAGACAATCGCTTCTGGTAAACTTGGAACCCTTATGAGAGCCTTCGCCGACAATTCCCTGGACCTCAATCCTCAAAATTTCAGCATGGACTCTCGAATGATCGATCCTAACCTAGCCGGGGGTGCGCTTCTAGACATGGGAATTTACAGCTTGACTTGGATTTTCCAAACACTATACACTACCCAGCCCTTGGAGAAGCGTAAAGCTCCACGAATCGTCTCCAGCGTTCAAAAATTCGAAGCAACCGGTGTCGATGAAACAGCCACCATTCTTCTAACGTTTCCGCGTGACATTCAGTCCGGAGGCGACATGCATGGCATAGCAACTGCTAGCTTCCGAGTTGCTAACGACATGGACAACAAAGGAACCAGCGGGCCTGCAGTTCGTATTCAGGGTAGTCGAGGAGAATTGCAGGTGTGGCCGCCGATCTTTCGGCCTACTCGTACGAGACTAATTCTTGCGGACGGAAAAATTGAAGACAAGACTTGGGCGGTTCCTGGGCCCGGTCCAGGAAGCAATTGGTACAATGGGTATGGCGGATTAAATGCAGAAGGCGAAGGTTTTGGTATGTTCTGGGAAGCGGACGAAGCAGGCATGGCCCTACTTAATGGGAGAAAAGAAGGACAATACGAAGGCCTGGACGAGTCTATAGTCATCATGCATGCCATGGACGAAGTCCGAAGGCAGAACAGCTTGAATTATCCAAGAAACATCGAGACCACGGAGACAGTTGATCTGTAGAGCATATATACATCAGTTTTTTGCTTTAAAAAACCAATATAAAAGAATCTTGGACTTCAAGGGAAAACATATCTTGGCTCTTGTCAGGAGGAAGAAGTCTACATTTGTGCTATACATAAAATACCAGCGGCATCTACCCGTAGCCTTTCTAGTTGTTGAAATATCCACTAGTATAATCTCTAAAATGGATATCTCTTCTATATAAAATTAGTGTTTTGTATATTAAATTTTGTCAAAATCGGGCGCTTGTTTATTTTTTTTTTTAAAAATAAGAGGAACCCCACTGTAGTCGCTGAGCCTCCTATCAACTTCTACAGGCATGGAAAATAACATAAAATTTAAGAACTAATGAGGGTTTGTTGCATTAAGGACGTCAATATCATTTATCAGGATACTTCCTCTCCTAAGACTTTCTATGTTCCTGGGAGATTTCTTGAAACATCATCGTACCTCTATTATATTCCTGGTGGCGGACTCCGTCGGCTCTTGGTAAGCTAAAATTGGAGATGCTGAATGGGATGTATAAGAGTCATACAGAGCAAATGTTTGAACTACATATCTGATATGACGCATATTATCGGACATTCGAGACATTGGGTGCTTAATAATGGATATTCCTTACTCTATATCTTTCTAAAACCTTTTTCATCTAGCAAGCTCAATCACTTAATGAATGTTACTAGGTGCCGCTTCCAGTCTTATTTCATGACTGGGATCAAGCTCTGTCACCACTTAGCTGTTTTGCCTTATTGAAAGACTATTCAGGGCGTACTCAAACAAAGGCATCAATATTATATCACCATCTCCCATATTTAAAGTACAAAAAGATTAAACCACCAAAAAGACAACCATTCCAACAATCGACGCAGTTGACCACATCGCCACATTCAGGGAGGTGCCCATGCCATGAGCGGTCGGCGACGAAGAAGGAGAGGAAGATGCAGAAGCAGACGGGGACAGGGTTGGCGTGTAAGGTGCCGGAGTTTGATTATCAACCGTGCCATTCCAGCAATAGCGCTGAAAGCACTTCGTACAAGCTTCCGGGACGACGGTACCGGTGCGGTCGAAGGAGCGGCTAAGAACTGCGCAGCCTACGCAGGTCGACCAGTCCGCATCCAGAGTACCATTGGCCTGGGTAACAACATTGTAGCCATTGGTGATAACAGCGTCGCGCTGGTTATCAGTGAAATTACCCTGCGTGAGGGTGTAGTTGGAACTGTGGGTGATGGGGTGGTTTGGCAGGTAGACAACCAACGGCGCGGGCGTGGATAGGTTCGAGGAGTTGCAGCCGAAAAAGGAGGGGCCAGCGTTGAGGCCAAAATTTAGAAAAGTGTTGATGTCTGGGACTGGGGGGAAAGAGGTATCGTTGGCCAGGTTGGTGAGTGTTCGGTTGTAAGTGGCAATCAGTGATGAGCCGGTGGGCCAGTCGTAATCGACGGAGTCACTTCCGAGAGAATCAACGGCGAAGATCACGTCCACGTTGCGTTTTCTTTGAATCAGAGGGTACAAGGGTATATTTTGGCCGCCTTCGCCTCCATCCTCCACGGTCAGTCTGATGTCCTTCGCAAAGGGCGACGTGGCCGTGTTGTACTGGTAGAAGGGATTGGGGTCGTAGGCTGCAGGTCCATTGATGGTGGAGTTGGTCGAGCTGGTAGCGCTAAGGAATTCCTTTATTATAAATTCCAACCCGGTCGCCTCCGACGAGTTTGCCGGCATAGTACTCAAGGACTTTCTTAATCTCGCGACAATGTCCAACCCCTCCTGGTTCCATATATCGCTTGACGAGCCCGTTATGAAGCCCGCATTATCAAAACCGCGGACGCAAGTCTCGTTCTCTGGCACCACACCATCGACAAATCGAGTGCCCAGGTATTCTAAAGGCGCGAACCCGTAGATGTCGTTATCATAGGTGCCCCACTCCCAAGGCGTAGTCTCATAAATTGGGTCTGTTGACGGAGAACTCTCCGTGGACGTGTTAAAAGAATTTCCAGTCATGACTACCAGCGGTAGTGGCATATCGCCACTTTGAAAGGCCTGGGTCTTTGCAATAGAGGACCAGGTGTAGTCAACTCCACCATGGCTAGCATTGAAAAAATTATAGCCTTGGATGCGACCCCTGTGAAGATAAGTCACTATTCTTTCTGGGTCTAGGAGAGTAAGTTTAAGAGTATGTAAACTTACCAGAAATCCGGGTCACTAGTCACAAAACCAGCCTCTCTTTTGCTCTTGACTTGAGCTGTGATATTTCCCCAGAAATCGACTGTTGGTATACTAGCAGGGCCGAATATTATCGATGGAGAGCTAAAGTCCCAGAGACTCTCTTGCAAATTAGAGACTGTTGTGAAATTGTTGATATAGATAGAACCAAGCGCCCAGGAGCCACCACTGAGGGCAGAGAAATAGGTAGCCGATTGTAGCAGACCACCAAGCTGGCCCTTAGCAGTTGATCCTTCTGTACGCTCATCAAAGGCCTTGATAGCACCGGCACCATTCAAGCACGCCACGAGACCACCCCCCGATATGCCGATAGCAATATTAGGTAAGTTGGAGGAGTTGCTAGAGTGGTTCTCGATATAGGTAACGGCATCGAAGTCATCGATATCAACATGTTCGAAAAAGTCTTTCAGGGCGGACTTAGTCTTCGTTTGTCGATTTGTAATCCATGCCATCTCTTCAGGGGACAACGCCGAAGCAGCCCGAATACTAGGCCGACTTGATGGACAGGTAACATGAGCCGGAGCATAACCGTTCGGCTCATCTGGGAGAGCATGAGGGTTGAGATCTACAACTCGTGAGGTGTGTTCATTCTGTATCGAGGCGGAGCCGGCATTAATAACTGGATGTGAAGCATCGTTAGTCTTTGGGTCCTAAATGTACAAGGAGCATGATGATGAAATGAAGTCCGCGATGTATTTCGGGGGCTTACAGGAGGGAAAGCCTAGGGCTACTGAGCTGAATAGTACCGTAGCTTTCATGGCTCGCACACAAGTTCGGTCGACGAATAAAAGACCTGATAAACCTTGAAAATGATTTTCTCCGGTGTGTTGATCATTCCATCTTGCTTCTTGGGGACAGTCGAACTATTTATGCCGCCAAGGTAGGCTACGGTACCAGCCAGTATTTGTAGTGCAGTACCGATCAAAACCCCCTTCACTGACTGATTTTGACAAAAAAAATAGCAGAAAGCAGTGGTGTATGCAGTAGACGTCGGTGCATCCACTTAATCCAGGTAGAGGTTCTCCCTCACTGGCCCCCAGGACATTCTAGAAAAGCTTATAATTTCTTAAAGCCAGGATACGCATTATTCATCCGTATTGAGTAACCTTATCGGAATGAGTTGGGGCAAAGGGGCGAAAACTGACGCGTACGCTAAACCGTATTGGGAAACCAGATCGGTGCAGCTGAGGTGCACCTCGCACTTGTTAAGCTATAATAGTAATAATTACGGAGATTTTCTTCCGCATGAGTCTTTTATTTTTTTCTTTCAGGGGAACGGCGTTGTGACGTATCTGTGGATTTTGAGATGCCATCTACACTCCTAGGTTGTTGAGCTGGGATCCGGCCTACCCGAATATTTTAAAGGTTACCTGTTTGGACAAGAAGCATGAATGACAATAGGAGAGGATGTAGGACGTGCCTAGCCTCGTCCCAAAGCCCACGTTTGGCCTTTCAAGAACGATTTGGGTCAACGAAAATCGCTCAAAAGTGGTGTTTACTTTAGTGATCGACCGACCAGAAATACATATAGGACCTTGACTTTAGCACAGGAATGAGAATCTCATAAATACATTTTGTAGTACGTATATGTTTGGGAAGGAGGAAGCGCTCCTATAGATGTTCCTAGGCAGGGTTATTGTTCTCTCTTAAATTCAACTTTGACAATGTCTGGAGGGTATAGAGTATAGCAGAAGCTATGCGTGTACTGTGGACCCTAAGCTGTGATAGCACCCTTCTTAAATTTACGTTTGGCGAAAAGAAGAGACAACTACTAGACTGACCTGATTTGCATGTTAGATAAGCAAGCTGCTGTGAGTGTGCGGCGTGCGCAAGTTACGTTTCGGCCGAGCACAGCAATTATGAGGGTGGCAGGGGTCGGAATGAAGCGCAAAAATTAGTAGGGTACCCGTTAATCTCCTTGTGAAACTTCGAACCGAAGCCATAAGGAGCAGGAGTCTGCGGTTGTTCTAATACGTACTTCGTAGTTTGTTAAGCTTGTTTCGTTGGGCGGGCGCCAACATCACTAAGCCAAATTAAGAAACTACATCGGGGGAGGCATCTACGTCTGATTGGATAATGCATAGAGCCCCACAGTATCGTAAATTAAAGTTGGGCTTCCCGGACGTGTGGCAGCCAATCACGTTTGCAGCCCCCATGACTCATTTCATCCACCCAGACACATCTTTATTACTATGTATTCTTATTCTTTAAGCGAGAAAGACCCCCAGCCTTGCTTAAACATTCACCTTCGAACTCCTTACCCCTTTAGGCTACCATGGCTTACAGAGGAAAGCCCAGCCCAGGATGTGCTCTATGCCGGAAGCGGCGGCTAGAAGTACGTTGATAGTGATTCCCCTCCGCGCTGAACTATAAATGAATGACAAAATATAGTGTGACCAGCGACAGCCTTCATGTTCGCAGTGTTCGAGGATAAAAAAAGAATGCCCGGGGTATCAAGATCCCCGCGCCCTTCGATTCAACGATCAAACAATAGCCGTTGCAACCAAAGTGCGGAGCCAGGCCGCTGTCACCCGAAAAGCGACTGCAGAAAGTTCCAAGGCACCGCCGTTAATTTTTTGGCCCGCCCCTATCCAGGAACATGCCGTATCTCATATATTCAAATATTATGTTAGCACTAGACATAAATAAGGCCGTACTTCCCTATTTGTCGGATTTGTTGAGCAATGATCCTTCCGATGCGCTTCAAGCCACAATCAAAGCCATAGGGCTGGCATGCATGTCGAGAATCTATCACTTACCAGAGCTAAGGCGATCGGCGGCAGACAAATACAGCAAAGCCTTGCGGGAAACCAATGAGAACCTGAAGGATGCAGTCTTGGCTACGTCCGACTCCACCCTGGGGACTGTCGTAACGCTGAGTTTGTACGAGGTAGTGTTGTGCCTATCAGTAGAATGTTACCTTTTAGGGCTATTTTCTAACTACTTAGAAACCAGATAATCTCAGGCCATGAATCCGAAATGATGGACGCTTGGCTAAATCATGCTCGGGGAGCGATAAAGCTCCTTGAGTTATGTGGTGCTAAATAACTCGAATCATCGACTGGTTTAGAGCTATCTAGAAGGGCACGAATACAGATTGTCAGCCATCCTCATTTTTATTGCCGACCTTCGGTTGTTAGCATGTCATTTTTTTCAGGCCATGATCAATATATTCTTCAGGACAAATTGTCATAACTCACCAACAATAGCGGCATTGTCGAATCTTTCAAAGACCCTCTGCGACGCTAATTCCCTGGCTTTTGAAGAGATATACAATATTCTAATCCCGCTCAATGACCTCTCGATAATGATAAAAGAGGAATACAAGAGAGATTGTTTTCGTGGAAACGTCACACCATTGATTCAACAAGCTCTCCGCCTCGATGCTGATCTCGTATCGTGGGTGAGTTCTCTGTGCCCAGCCTGGAAGTATACAGTTGCCAGTAACCCACCAGTTTTTTTTCAAATGGCGACGTAAGAGTCCCCAGCGACGATGAGGAATATCATGTATACCCGAGTATCAACATCCCGGCGTTTTGGAATCACTATCGCTAAGCACAGATCGTTCTTCGTGAAATGATCCGAACAATGTGTCTCGTTGTATCTGAGCGACAGGCAATGCCGGTGTCGCCATATATAATGATTCAGTCCATCGCTATTAATAAACAATGGGCGAAGAACGTTTGCGCTACCCTTCCTTACTTCTTTACACCAGGCGAAGCTGGATTTGGGGGTGATACTTAATTGCCATGGCCTTTGTTCGTTGCCGCTAACTGTGCGGATTCATCACCTCACGAAGAACTGGATTGCGCAACTACTCAAAATTATTGCAAGCTCAGCGGGTGTGCAGCAAGCGCGTGGCTCATCACATCTTATAAAAGATGGACATCACCGCTTCAATTTGATTCCTGGAAGATCTAGAAAGTAACCTAATCTCAGACGAAGGTACTTTGGACTTAATTGTACAATAACTATAAGATTCCCCTATATACCCAAACCTCAAGCTCCTATTTTTTACCAAGCACGTCATCATCAACCTATGATAAGTCTTTATATATGTATTAACTTTTATGTTATTCAAAAACGACATTATTTTGTGACTAATTTATAATAAAATTCAAACAGTAGTATATAAAATATTAAATAGGTTTGTGTGGTGGAAAAGATGACAATCTCGTGGTGGGCGAGTGCGATGTTCGTAGAATCGTTGTCTCGCCGAATGCGGAGGGACTTTGGTCAGTCAACGACATTCCCAAAATAGTTGTGTATGGGAAATTGAGTGACTGTCAATCTAGTGATGGTATATTCAGTAGGGTCTAACTAAATAGTGTGAAACGTTGTGTCGATATGACACCACTGTGTTGGGATACGATGAAGAACAAGTGATTAGGGATATTTTTTTTTTCATAATATAATGGCCTTCATTTTTCTATATATCTATGATATATACGTCGCTCTTCTAGATGATATATCTGGTACAATCACACTTTTTTAAGCTCCTGCGCAAGTCTTCTCTCCGTATTTTGGCGCTGATTCACAAAATCAGGATAATTCAGCGACAGTTCCACAGCACCATTGACGATTTTGTCCACGGATTCAACACCGAGAATAAAAGAATGATCCTGGTTCCCTACTTCGTACTTCCAAGACCCGAAATGACCGCGCGAGAGAATTTCTAGGCTCTCGAGACGAGGGAGGAGTTTCTCAAGTGCGCCGTCGCGTTCGAGTGTGGGTGTTGGGTAGCCGTGGTCAAAGCGGCGGTGGTAGATGCTGGCGATTTCGTCGGTGGGGTGTAGACTGTAGGAAATTAGCATGTTGAACATTTTTATGGTAACAATGAGGGAGGAGAAGAGTAGATGTACAGCTCGGTGTTGACTAGTCCCTGGATGCTTTCTGCTACGATCGTTTTCTGGTCAACTGGCTTCATTGACGATTCGGAGACCTCCAGCATTATAGACCAGTGGGGACCAGGCTGTGGAACACTAGCAGTTCCCTTCCAATTTGCCAGTTGCAGTGTGGGCAGCTTGGTGTTCTCCACAGGCTGGTTATCAGGAGAATAATTCGAGAAAATGGTGGCACGGTAGAAGGGGCAGTTGTCTTCCCCAAAGTAGAGCTGTAATGACGAGGATTGAAAGTTAGTATATTGCTCTAATAATAAATCTCCTGCCTTTTTTTTCAAGTGAACCTACCCAGCATTTATCGCCTATACGTTCCGGCTTCTCCCCTCGAATTCCCACTCCAATGACATTCGTACTGGAAAAGAAAAGCTCTTTCGCAATTTCGACACCTTGAAAATCGCCCATTTTCTCCACAAGGTTGTCAGTAGGCATTGTCGAGATGAGTTTCTGATAAGTGATTGTCGAACCATCTCCAAGGACAACCTTTTTCGCAGCTGCATCCACTTTAGTCACAGTACCCGAGTCACTAAACCGTTTTGCTGTGTCAGGTAACGTTTTCGCGACTGCCGTCCATATACCACCTGTTCCTTCTCGAGTTGGGAACCGGAAGACTGAGTTGGGACCCCAGTTTCCTGCTACTTTGCCAAGGATAACGTTCGTGGTAAGTGATTTGAGATTGGGCGCAGCGACGCGCTCTCCGAGCCAGGAGCTTTGCATCTGTAGAAATATCATCAGCATATATTCTTCCTTTCTTTTTGCCTGTACTATTTCTTGGTGACGGATTTTACCTTCGTAGTCGGCACCGCCCAAACCTTGAAATTATACGGCCGCATATAGATGTCGGTAACACCCTCGCCGAGGTTTCGCACAATCCACTCATCAAAACTCTTGGGCTTAGTATTTGCAACACGAGCATCGAGCGCGGCGTCAATAAGGGCCTCGATACATTTCACCTGGTCCTTCTTGGGGAGCATGGAGATGTTATCCTGAAATGGCAACGGGACCCAGCGCTCCTTGTAGCGTACGTAGGAGACGCGTTGGTGGGTGTACCAGTCGTCTGGCGAAGGGAGGGCTTCGTTGATGCAGTCGTCAGAGTATTTGTAGTGCGAGAAGATGACGTGACCGCCGACATCGAAAAGCTAGAATTTGTTGGTTTCAATTCATAAAGTTCGGTCCTGAGATGCAATGGACATGTGTACTTACGAAGCCCTCGGGAGTCACGTCAGTCGAGGCAAGACCACCGGGTTTCTCGTTGGCGTCGATGATCATCCATGATGGACCATCCTGGCATTTTTGTCACTCGTTAGTATTGAGTAATCTTCAGATGTTAGGATTTCAGACTAACAATCTGGTGAAGCCGTTTGGCGGCACCTAGACCTGTAGGGCCAGCACCGATAACGAGCACGTCGACGATTCTGTGGTCAATTTAGCAAGAATAGAACGCAGACGTCCACGGATTTGGAGGTAATACTGGGTACGGACGTGTTCATTGATGCCATTGTTCTGTTTAGTATGACACGTTGCAGCAATTGAATGTACAAATTGGAGGGTAATGTAATTGAATAAAGAAGTCAACAGTCAATCCAAGCAAGGGGGATTCAATTTGAATAAATCCATGCTGTCCGCTGGTTTTTCTCTCCTCGGTTTCACCGACAAAGATCGCCCATGCTGAAATGAGATGCTTGTTTGGCACACCCTTAAATTCGAATCTCAATGTCTCAATGTCTTTATTCGCTCTGAACACTTTGTATAGCCCCACTTCCAACAGGTAGTGGAGATCTAGAAAGATTCAACCAATAGCAGTACTTCTAATGCTGCCGGAGGGTTTGGCATGTGAAATGCGACGAAGAACGGCCAGTGTGCCGTCGATGTGTTCTGGCACGCATAGTATGCGATGGCTACGGTATCTGGGGCAGAGGAGGAGGTCCCTATAGACGATCTCAATTCACCAGCTAAACATTACCAATCTACCAACCTCCGTCGCTGATTGGCAGTCTAAGCCGAGAGGAACACACAGCTTTTGACTGGTGTCTCAAATCCGGATCCGAAAAAGTCTGAGTGCGGGAGAACGGGGTTCACGCTGGAAATGGGCTTTATACCTCCGGTATATTTCACCGCCATAAAGTGTCGGGTCCCTCGTATTCGGCGTCGGGCAAGAAACATTCTGCGCGCGGGCCTGCATCGGGCGGCCGGTTGGGATCGGTAACTGATTTTAGAAGTGGTGTTAAAAGTGATACAAATGGAAGAAGGGGATTTTTACTACAGTGATGGCCGCCGGGTACTTGATGAACCTCTGGGACGAGATCTTGATCCTTCGTCTCAATATGATTTGGCCGTGCCGAGAATAGATGAATGGCGACGAGTATCGGATGTTCCAGGGGGTTGAGTACTCTTAGTTTTAAAAAGAGATCGGACGATGAAGGTTGGATTATGTGCTATCGGAAGTTCTAAATGGTACATAGACTGGCTTCGTTCTTATCTTAAAGGCCATCATAGCATTTATAAAATCTTGCAAAGAGTGGGCTATTCACGTTCACTATAAGATCGTTGTTATAAGCTTATCAACGAAGTAAGTGGAAACCGACCCTGGGTCACTATTATTTTGCTATCAATTAAAAACATATGCTAGCTATGCATTTTCACTTTCATTCAATGTTAACCATGGAGCTGAGCTTACCATTGAAATGCATGAAATTCGAAAATTCTTGGTATATATTGTATCTTAGTATAAGTTAGTTTGAGCTATAATATTGTATTTAATATAGTTATGTATCTTCTTTAAAGAATCCCAATCTACAACAATCCCGAGTTTGCGTAAATTTAATCCATGCGAGGATATTCCCTTACAATGACCCTTCATATAAAAGGAGTCCAATCAAGTCCTAACAAATATGATTTGTCGATTTTTAATTGTCGCCTGCTACCCATATCTTTTGTTCGTTGACATCGCTTCGAATTGTTTTCAAGGATACCAGGTACATGTATACTATCTCTATGCTGAAAAACAATCTTATACAGTATCCCCATAATTAGACACAATACTTACTGTCCATGATTCAAACCAACTCGATTTGCATTTGCCATTAGCTTTCATTGAAAGGACACTTGCTAAGAATCTCTATTGCAGTCCATGCTTGTCCAATTAACTTCAAAGTTAACCATAATCACAAGAAGACTAAGACATGTAGTCTCCGCCAGCATATAATTATAGGGTGAGGTTAACAAGAAATGACATCATTTGATGACTCATCCGTGAATTCCAGACTAGACTGTAAGCGGGTTAGCAGAACGAGTGCTATGTGTGCCCCACTCGTCCTTATCCAAGACCACCACCCATCTTCACCCGATGGACTCTATTGTTGCATCGGGCTCCTTCAGATTCCCAATCTCGGAAGCTCCCAACATTTGAAGGCGTGCGATTTCCGTCATTCATGGTGCGTTTGATTTGCAGCACAGTTCTCCAACCATACCCAATCTGAAATCGCAAGTCTCAATTATGAAGTTGATACTGACGTACCACTTTTCATACAGAACTATACACCCCAAACGCGCTGCATTGCATCGGGACAGTGTATAATTGCTTGAGATACGTACAGATGACCTCGGACACATACAGCATGCCATAGTGACTGGGAAAGCTAGCTTCCTGAAAGTACGGGCCCATTCATCATATCTGTTGACTAGATCCTTTAACTCCGCATTTTCACTTCGCAGAATCCGCGACTGTCGTTGTTCTAACATAGAAGGAAGCTGATATATTTCGTACAGATTTTGTGCAGTTTCTTGCTTCCTTTATGATCACACTGTGCCTCGTCATTTTAATAATGATTGGGCACATTAAGGAATCCATACTTCAACCTTGTGTTTGCAATTGAGGCCCTGCATTTGTCGTCCCTGTCTGCTCTACGACACAGACTGTATAAGTTGGGCCATATCAACCAGCATGGAAGGGAACCAGTCTACCAAGCCTAATAATGTACGCAGATTCAAACCGGAGCCATTAGAGACATCCTGGAGGACAAACCGACCGCCAAAAAACCAAATATCGGATATATCTACCTCGTCGCAAGAATCGAAAGAGAGCTATAGCTCAGATGGACATACTGGCAGTAGAAATGCGTTAGGACAAGCAAACGACAAAGCTAAGCCACCGCAAACTGTGCCTAGATTTAGGACTGGGCGAGTTTTGCCACAGCCCACAGAAACATCTTCCAGGCGTTCTCGGAAAAAGGACGCCGGGAAAATAGACGATGACGAGAGGGAACATTCGTCTCGGAATGCACCCTCACCTACAAGTAGCAGAACAGCATCACCATCTGTCTCAAGCGGATCACTCACTCATACATCACCATATAGAACACGAACTCAAAATGAGGGGGAAGAATTTCAGAACATTACTTCCGATTCGCCTCCGGGGCAAGAATCAAACAAGAAAGCGAAAAAAACACGGCCTTTAAGAAGGTTCCTGCCTGAACCTGTCGAGTCAATGAAGCGAAGCAGAAGACGACCGACTGGCGAGTCCGCAAGTAATTCTGCCCGGCGGGAGACCCCCAGGAAGTTTCCTCCACAGTTGATTGGAACTGGAAAACGTTCTTTTCGCAGAACGGAAACCAAGCAGGACCTAGATTCTCCTTACCGATCAAGGCGATCTACCCAGAGTTCTCTTTCTGCAGCCTCGGATAATTCAGCGTCCGATAGCGAAGCATCGCGTTCATTCCCATCTGAATCTAGATTCTCTTATGCGAATCTGTTGCAACGACAAGAGGGTAGACGCCATTCTTTTCGAGTCCCAGACTTACCTGATATCCAGTCAAACAGCAGCGAGGATTCAGATGACTCTGATTTACCTTCACGGTCCACATCCCCGTCTGGATTGTCCCAGAAAGACACGAAATTCTCGACAATGAATGATCAATTTCGAGAAAGTTGCGATGAGCGCTTTTCCAGCTATCTTCTGTCGTTAGCGGCACGATGTGCCGAGAAACAACTTCGAGACCAAGCTCTGGCTGCATTTCCTAACGAGCAAGTTTATCAATCTGTTTCACATTTTGCCATAGATGGGGACGAAGACTCTGATAATGAGCGGAAGACGTTTCGCCGGGAGTCCACTACCGATATAACCTGGGAACTAGAAGAAATGCGTCGACATAAAGAAGTGGCTGAGTCGAAAGATAGTGGACAGCAAGGCGGGGAAGGCAATGAATCGAGGTTTTCTGCTGCTGCCATCGCTTCCAGACAGCTTGAGCAGAGCACGCCTTTCCTCAATGGCTGGGAAAAGAACAACGAATTGAAGCACATGCGACATGCCGCCAGCCCGCCAATGTTGGGCCACGATATTGTTTTTCCCATGAGTGTCTCGCCCCAAGGAACAACATACGAAGATGAAGAAGACTCCCATCTTTTTGAAGAGCGGAGAAAGTCGGGCGACGGTGGAAGATCAACCGGCCTTTGGACTTCTTATCCCCACGGAGAAAATAGAAACGGAAAAGGGCTATGGGGTGGCCTATGCCGGAAGGATGAGGACCCTGATCTTTCTCATATTAGAACCGGCATTGTCACTCCGCGACTGGATATCGAAGGGGACTCCTATTTCAGTCTGAATCAGGTGGCTCATTCATGCCCAGGAAAACAACATCCTGCAAAGCCCTCGGATTCGGTGTCTCACCTCAGTCATGTAGACAAAATGCCAGGAATTGAGACGGACATAGAACGTGAGTTTCATGATGGATTTGTCTCTCAAGTCTACAATTACCTATCTCTTGGGTATCCATCCTTGGCGCGCTATTATGACCACGAATTGAGCAAAATATCCGGTGTCTCTATCGATGATCTCAGAAAGGATGATCTCCATACTGATGCAATGGGCTATGTTGGGGTACCAGACGGCTCAAAGGTTGATAAAGATAGAACGATCCTGGACAAATGCATGCGATGGAGTGCGCTGCGGCTGTACATTCGCGAATGGGCCAAGCAACGGCCAGAGATGGTTAGTAATGGGGAGAGTTTGGATGCGTGGGGTGTTCGTGAACGTCGGGGTAGCTGGGCAATTTAATGTGCATGGCTATTCTGCATGTCGTACTTGTTTCTGTTTCCTGTTTTCTCCGGTTTCCAAAGAGGAATTACTGTGTATATACCAATTTGGACCGATTATTCTCAGAGCATCTAGAAATGGAATTTATGAGCAAAAAAAATGATGCAGAATGAATAATGGATTACTGTGAAGTGAGTATTCTAAAACACTTTCATAATTAGGAAGTAGTATACATATGGCCGTGGAACATCGTTATGGCTTATATGTAACAGATGAGAGCTGCTACATGTGAGGGGGAATTCATTATCGATATATTTAGGTACAGTGGTCTCCCTCAAGGAGACGATAAAAACCAAAGCAGATGCTGAGAGAATACTCATTGCTCTGTCGTCGTATCATAGTATCTTTGGGTGCCGCCAAAGTCTTGCGTATACTCATGGCCGTCTTGTCTTGCAGTAGGTGTAAAACCCTGGGCAACGTCTACTCTGGTAAACGAACGAGGCAGCTGATCAACATAATAACGTGGAACCAAAGTCTGGTCCCGCTGTGTCTGTTCATGGAAGAAATGCGAATCTGAATGCGACCCTTCCTTGATAGAAGAAGATCTCGACCTCGGCCGGAGAGGTTCCTGTTGTCGCTGAGCTTCGTATCTGTCAAATCGGCTGTGAGGCCGTCTGGAATCTATAGGGCCAGATAGTTTCCGCCCGAACCGACTGTTTCCCAACTCAGGCGATCCAGGAGCTCGATTCTGTCGACGAACGTCGATTTCTCGAACCGGAACGAGATCCCTTCGCTGTTTCCAAACTCTGTTTGGCTTGTAATCATCTCGAGAAGCCGATAAGCCGTGCTCCACAGTACCATCGGTTGTTAAAACCGGGTACCAAGCCGGTTCTTCTGAAGCTTGCAAATGAACCCTTTTCCGAGAAGATAATGGGTTTATTCTCAGATCTTCGTTCATATTTGTCTCTTGACCTGGTGGTATATTGACGGGGTACAATCGTGCCTCACTAACCTCATCTGTCAGGGTCAGGGGTTTTGAGTTCTCGTGTTTTATAAACATAGTATCATCAAGAGAATACCCAGGCGGATAGCGACTATTCTCATTGGAATTTTGTGTTTCTACCCGGGGATCCGACATAGCGTCATATTGATCTGGTGATAGCCAGACGTATCGGCGATTGGGGGATTCGGGCAGTTCAGATACTCTCAGCGCCGTTTCGTTTTCAGAAAACTTAGACGGATGGAACTCTGGCCGACTGGCCTCGCGCCGTCGAATTTTGTAAAGACCCGAGGCTTCTCTTAGTTCTCGTCCATCCATGTCCATGGGGATGGTGTCTGATGACCGCTTTTCCCTTGTAAAGACTGTACGGGACGAGGGTGCGAAATATCTGGACTGTGCACTATCACCGAGGTCGTTCTTACGGATAGGCACATCTAAACTTTCCCGTAGACCTGACTTATCATCTATAAAGTGTTGAGACGAGAATGCATATGAATCTGAATGGCCCGAGTAGTCACCTTCCCATTCGATATGCTCCGGTCGGATATTTGACCTCGGGCCGGGATCACGGCTATGGGATGTTGCTATGGAACGGGTAGATTCGACGGTCTGCAATTGAACCCTGAACATATTCGGAACTATTGATTGCAAAGACTGTGAAATTATTTGAAGTTTGACATCACCCATCCCAGGGGCGCGCAGCGAAGATTCTATGGTGGAGCTATCAGGAAGGAGAATCATGTCTGTTTTCCAGTCCCAGCTGTGGCTCTCTTCGCCTTGGAGAGTAACAGGTCCAGAACCGGCATGTTCCATATGCGTTGAGTGGAAATGGACAATCAGGGTTTGAAGATTATAGGCCCTCGAATTTCTTGAACGCGGGTTTGAGAGATTATCATTCTCCTTGTCCGTGCAACACCTGCAGACAAGCGATTGCAAACTGCGCATCGGTTTCATCTGAGGATGATGATTCAATCCGTCTGCAAAGAGAAAAACCGAGACGTCTAGGTTGTGCTGACGCTTGCAGGTAGAAACGACATGATATATCAACGCATGGGCGCGAATGCTGGCTGGGAGATCTTTAATTCCAGAGGTCGCATTCCACACATCCCGGGCGACTCGGGCCATATCGTTGAATTGATTTTGATGCATAAGCCTGCGCTCTGAATCTCCTTGCGGCAAAAGAGAACCGGGTTTTCCGTCGTGTATCACATGGTGTGAGTACGGTGAAGACGGGACGTACGCAGGTGACGGGTACGCGTGTCGTGCTTGTAAGATATGTGATGGATACATTGCCGGTGAAGCATATACATTGGAAGACGGGCTGTAAACGGGTGGTGGTTGGTCATATGCAGACGTTGTGACCACCGGCGTTGCGGGAAAGGCATAGCCAGACTGAGGTGTGGGATAATAGGGACTCATTCTTGGTGAAGGGGGTTGGTATGGCCCGAAAGCGTAAGCACTGCCAAAAGGGGAATGTCCAAATGAATGAGGGGACTGAAGTGATTCAGACATCATGCGATGGCGTTGTTCCGGAGTTGCCATGTTATAAAGGGTAGGTGTATTCTGCTGGCCCGTGTAGCTATGTGTCTGTGTAAACCCGCTCTGAGCGCTAGCGTGGAGCAGAGCTTTTGCAGCATTGGGATTGGGATGAAATGGTGGCTTTTCAGGCCACTCAGCGCGCCAGTAAACTACCACACTTCCCCGGCTCAAAGCCGTGGTATGTTTAGCGGCATAATGTTGGATAACGCCTTCAAAACCGTAGGTTCTCGGGTTATTGTCGCACCCATTGCAGAAAAATAGCTCTTTCTGATATTTCTCTGTGATTGGCTTAACTTTGGCCTCGAAAACCCACTTCATGTTTTCGAGAATCAACTTGCGCGTCGGTGGTAGATCTGGTGAGTCGGTCCTCACAGGATTTCCGGAAGTGCGAGCAACATCGTCTTCCTCTTGAATGTGTGCATAAAACCTACTTCGTACATGTGTCAAGACATTGGCAGCAAATTGTGCGCATTTGTCTTTAGTAAGTACGCTCCCGCCTTTCCAGTTTTCGTCAATAAATTCTTCAGCGTATAAAGTAATTTGGTCGCGAATCGGGCGTTGCACGTCATCCCACTGGCGGTCCAGGGATGCCTTGGCTTCTTTCAACTGTGCTTCTTGTTGTCGACGTTCTTCTGACTTGGCTTCGAGTAGTTGCAGGTTTTTCAGTCGGACATCTTCCTTCTTTTCTGCTGCGTCACGCTGTGAAAGTAGTCGCGGTTGTAAAATATCCCAATCCCTATCGGTCAGAACATTCGGTATCTGTATCGCCGCTAAGAAGGAATCCATATGGCTTAGAATATTGGCTGTCAATGGCGGGTGTAATTCTAAGCATCGCCGTTCAATTTCCAATTTTCTCAAGTTTTTTGCTTCATTGACATCACTTAAACTTCGCTCAGCGCGGCCTGGCTGTACTTGAGTGGGATCTGGTGGTGGGCAACCTGGTGGTTCTAACTTGGCCGGTGTGGTTCGAAAGCCTGGAAAACAACCTATTAGCTCTTTCCGTCATCATTAACCCACAAAAATACGTTATTTGGGCCTTCTTCTTAATCAGGACATTCCCCATATCACCATAGCTTTTCTTATCTAGAATTCACATCACATACCGTGCGTCACGCCTTTAGGCAGCGTATGGCTTTCTCTATTGGCTGCGGACACGTTTCTCAAGGCCCGTGTTTCATCTGATGGCTTGGGGCGGCGCAGAGGATGTTCAATTGGTATAGCAAGCTTTCCCCTGACATCTTGCAAGCCACCGCTCTTCTCCCACTGTTCCCATCGCGCAATATCTGTCATCTTCGTTGCTCTCTCACTCTCTAAACCTTTCGTCCATTCTTCCAAGACGGCCGATCCTAGAGCTTTGACTCGTTCAAATTCGTCCAAGAGACATTGAATATCATTGTCATAATAGTATTTGGACATCTGCTCAGTGGGTACTTGATTGGATTTAACAGCCACGGATGAAACCACATGCATGGATGAAGTGACGAGTGCGAAACAAAGTCCGGGTAAGAGAGAGGTGGGAAGAGAGGATAGTAAAACATCCATCTCCTTGCACTACGCGTTAGCTCCTGTGACTTCTTGGATTACCGAATTGACACACCTTTCTTGTCCGCGCCAAAAGGCATTCCGAACACGTCCTGATACCAAATGGCCATATTATACGAACTCCTTCAACGCCTGGTCCATTTTCCCATGGAGAAAATGATGTCCTGGACGAATGGGACAAGTCGGGCTTTCTGCAGAATTGACAGCGTGTTGCTCCAATTAAATGCCACATTTCCAATTCGGTCCTATTGATCAAAGGCCGTGGCATTCCGGGATAGAAGAGTTTGCGGGAAAAAGACCAGATAGATGCCGAATTCATTGGATTCAAAATACCCTGGGCTGGAATATCCTGTGGGAAGTTTTCACTGGAAGTGAGATAAGAGTTAAAGGCTCTATTGATGCGCAGAAGCAAACCCAGGGTTTTTGGGTCAAGGAACGAAAAAACATATTGCCACACTTCCATGGGTAGATGGGACCAGGTTGGCGAGGTTCCGTCAAATTCCAATCTATGCTTCTTAAGGGGAATTCCATGGTCGTTGTCACGAGTGGAGCTTTCCTGGTCTGTTGAAATGAGTGATTCCAATACTCTATTGATAAGAAAGCCATCATTAGAGGTGGAATGTTTTCGTTTATGTCCTGGATTCCATGCCATAGTAGAGATGTCCATTTGCTGGTGCTCGGAAGAGCTCTCAAATGAAGTGTTAGCCTTGGAAGGGATATCCGGAGATGGTAAGTCCATAGGAGTAGAAGGTCGCATAGATTGTTCCATCATTCCGATAACTAGGCGGAGACTGCCGTATATTGGCACAGAGAGCAGTCAGAGCTGCTTAGTGTGCCACAAATAGCCAAGCCATATGACATATAAGTGTCGTGAGAATATTGAGAAAACTTAAAAATGCTCTTTTTTTTCTTGTAGAAAAAAAGGAGGCGATGTGAAAAAAGAAAGAACTTGACAACAGAATCGTAGTCCCAAAAGGGCCTACATTCGACACAACTCACTCCTTTAAAGGAAACGCAGGAAATATGCTTCGAGCCATAAGCATATGAGAAAAAGCTGTGGACCAGATGGATCGGTTCCAAGCCACGATGGGCTGGCTGTTTAGAGCTGATGCGAGGGGGGTGATATCAGCGTTCCATTCGCAAAACAAAGACCGGATAATGATTCCTGGACAGGTTGTAAGTGGCCTGAGGCGCTGGACTGCTCAGCCCCAAGGGTTGTTGCATTGAGAGACATAAAATCGCGGGTTAGATAAAAGAAGAGGCAAAGACAGGCGTCAAGTCGCGATATGCGATGAAGAGGGAGTTTCTGCAAAGCTCATCGCGAAGTGTCGCTTTTGTTGCTACGAGGGAAAGTGGGGGTCAGCCTCACTATTTCGGCCAATGGGGTGGCCCGCCTATCCCCGGTTCCGAGCGAGGACGTCATGTGATATAGTTACTATATAGAAAGCATTTTCTAATAGTATTAGGGAGTCTAGGAAGTAATATCTTGCGGCTGCAAGCGACTTTGGATTTAGTGTTTCGCGTTTTGTTACGATAGAAATTTGTTGGCAAAAAAGTGGATTTACAGGTCGGTTTTTACATTCCTCTGCAAGTATCTAGATGCACATTCAAACGGAGAGAGAAGAAAGACAATGCTAAGAGGCGAAGCAACTATTTGTCCAGCTCGACGTAGTTGGCAGGGAAAAGACCAACATGGCCATTGTACTCGCCAGACCACCAATCATCATCGGGGAATTCCTGTTATGAGTTAGCACTATGAGCCAAAAAAAATCCCTAACCGTAGGCGGTGTACTCACAATATTTACGATCTTGGCTCCATCGGGGAAGCTAAGTTCATTATCCTCGGCAGCTTCATAATCATAAAGAGCCGTTGCTGTGTGACCGTGACTCTCTGCCTCAGGCTCTGCGGCAGAGGGGGGCTCCGCATGAACCGGGGTTTCCTCGTGTTCAGCAACACCAGAAGCCTCTTCAACAACTTCCACATAATTGCTAGGGAAGAGCCCATGTTCCCCATGGACGTTGACTCCCAACCACCAGTCTTGGTCAACCATTTCAATGTCTGTTACATGTTCACCTTCCTTTAGCTCAATTTCGTTCTCCTCGGCCTTTTCGTAGTCATAAAGAACCACAGCTCGAATGGACTCTGTTGGAGCTGGTGCATGCGCGGAAGCTTCTGCAGTGGCGCGACCAGTGTCGTAAGCTGGTTCTTCCAGCTCTTCTTCATTCGGGACAGCCTGCTCTAAACTGCGGATTGGCAAAGGCTGAGGTGGGCCGCTTATCTCCTCGTGGGCATCTTGGACCAAGTCCTCCGGGGCATTGCGACTGACGGGCATGGCAACCTGGATAGGAGAAGCTTCTTCCGCAGCCGGGGTTGGCGGAGTAGGCGAACGAGGCTGTGGAGGGGGCGGGGGTACTTCTTGTTTGATCTCTTCCTCGTGGGGAACCTCTGAGGGGGTTGTCTCTGTCGGAAGCCCAGGTAAAGGAATGCCACGGCCAACATTTGGTTTGCTGCTGGTGTCCAAAGGTGGTGGGACATCGGATGGGCCAGCAACACCTGGCTGTGTTTCTTCGTGAGCCGAGCTATTTGCAGATCGTCCAGTATGCGTGGTTTGTACCGGGGCCCATGATTTTCCGCTATATGAGCTCTTCCACTGGCCATCACCTGAAACATCCTTGGTCACTGGTTGAGGACTATATGCAGGGGTGGCTGCTACGCTAGTGCCTTGCTGTTTTGCTTTCCTTTCCGCCCATAATTGTGCCGGCGTTTTTCCTCCTTCATCAGCAAAAGTTTTGCTTGCCAAACCCGCAATAGGCGCAGCAGCAGCAGGTTTTTGCCCAAATTCGGAAGGCAGCGGCGCTTTTGTACCAGTGAAGTTCGCAGAGCCACCGAATCGATTGGCCACTTTGGGTTTTGGAAGGCTTGTCAAGCGTTCGGAGGATTGGAACGCCGCCGAGCGCTCAGAGAGGCTCTTGACTTCGGTTGGGGGTTCTGAAGCTGGAGGCTCAGATGGCGCTGCGTCTTCCGGCTGCCGAGCTCTGGCTCGAATCGCCGATATGTCAACCTTACCAACTGGCTCATAGGCTCCTTTGACAGGGACGGGTCGATCATCCACATTTTGACCGGATTCACGAGCCTGTCGTCTGATAGCTGCGATGTCCACCTTTCCAATAGGTTGATATGCGCCCTTGACAACATCGTCCCTAGTCTCGGACGGACCTTGATTGAAACTGGATGGGATTGGCTTTTGTGACGTAAGCTGTTGCATGTCCACCTTCGTTGGTTTGTATGCCGAAGGAACTTTTTCTAATTGAGTTCTTGTGACTGGCGGAGCGTCGGCACCCCACCCATCATTGTCAACCTGCGAATTTGTAGGTGCAACTACTCGACGACCACCAGAAGGGGCCACAAATCCGGTGGATCGACCGGCGGTAAACACCGGCTTTGTGGCTACCGGGGGTTTGGATGAAGGAGCCTCTTGGGGAATGGGAGTTCCAGACGAGTACTTGGAGCCCGAAGCGTCGGCAACCTTTTGAAGAATACGTTCTGGTGATAGATCTTGGTCGGAACGGGCAGTTATTTGCACATGGTAGCCCTGCACAGAAAAAAACATGATTTAGTAAACACGAAGTAGGGGAGTGAGATTGGCTGCTGCCTACTTGGAAAAACCGAGATACTGCGGCCAGATGACTCGTGAAGTAGCCTTTTGTCCTTTCGGGTACCCCCTCTCCGCACCAGGCGATTAGGACATTCTTCGGAAGACTTGTGTTCGGGTCTTTAACTCTGAGGAAGGCAAACTGGACTTTTCCTTCCGAAAAGTCCTCAAAGAGATCGACCAATTCACCCTCTGTGTTGCAAAGACTCGGCATTAGCAATCGACGGCAACGAGGTTATAGATGACCCACCTCCGGTGCTCTGAACCTTGAGGACACTCTCCTTGTTCCCCGAATCCGGCTGGAAGGCATTCACAAGAGGCGTGGACACATTGAACAACGCCCATTGGCCGTACGAAGGAGAAGCGGCGGCGGCATTACTTGCCGGCGGAGCGTTGACGACGGATTGATAGCTCTTTGAAATCGAAGGCCCGTTTGTGGAAAGGTTTAGGGAAGCCATGGACGCAACGTAAGCCTAGAAGCCGTATCGCATTGACAGAAGAGGGTTGTAGTTCCTGCGAAGAAGAAGCGACGTTAGCATTCCGCATTGGCGACTGTCACCAGTTGGGCTGCGGTCGAAGCAAATGTGGGGAAGCTGACCGCAGCAACTGAGCAAACAAAAGGCTTGGGAACGCACGAACAGGCCACGCGCTGATATTGCAGGTACGTGGTAGAAGAGAAGGATGTGTCGAGGTGTTTGCGCCGTGTGGCACGTTCAAACGCAATGGGTGATGAGAAGAGGAAGGTTCTAGATGTTGTTGCTGTTGACTGACTGACTGAGCGAGCGAGCGCACAGCCAGGGAAGGAAGTGTGGACTGTGGCGCGGTCGGGCTCGGCAAGTACGTCAGAGCCAACACTAACATCACCACGGTGACTGCGCAGCCATAGCTCAGTGAAAAAATAGGAGTACGTCGTAATAATAACAATCTTGCCTTGTTTATGGTCGAAAAGGATCGGATTTGTGGCTCTTTGTATATAAGATTTTGCGGCTGTCAAGTCCACTGCCTAGTGGCATTTGTTGTATACATTTGGATAAACAGCGTAAAATACCAAGGCGTTGTTATATATATATATATATATATATATAATAGCATCTAGCAACGAGAACCAGGCGAATAAGTTAACAACAAAAAAATAACAGCCATATAGTAGCTTTCCAGGCTGCATCTGCTCCTGGCAGCTCGACAGTTCCGACGCGATCACGTGAACATTGGTGCTCGGCTCGTTTTCTTCTGGCACTGGCACAATCTAGACTCTCAGGGAAAAAAGCTCATCCCGAAATTCCCTGCATCCACGACCGCGGGCGATATATCCTTGGAGCTCTGCAGCTTGGCCGCCCAGTCTCGTCGCCTTGCCTCTTCGTTTGTTGCTGTGGTGGCAAGGAACAGGGTCCTCTATCGCTCCCGGCCGCGGCTCTTGTGCTTCGCGTTCCCCTAGTCATTGCACCCCGTCCTCGGCTGAATCGTGAATCCCTTTTGAACCAGGGACTCGTATATCGCCATCTTTCTGGCGCAACAGCTATCTATTGAGTGCAAGTGCGATCGTATTGTTGCTCTCTCTAGCCTGCACCATGGCGGCCCTCGGCGATGATCTGCTTGTCACCGTGAACAAGCTTCAGGATTTGGTCTTCAACACCATTGGCAACGATTCTCTCGACTTACCACAAATCGTGAGTCATCTAATCTAACGCGGAGCTATCCATTGATCTTATTGATATCCTCTTTGCTTACTTGACTTTGTCGCCGCACAGGTTGTCGTTGGTTCCCAATCGTCGGGGAAATCCTCAGTGCTCGAAAATATCGTTGGTCGCGACTTTCTTCCCCGAGGCAGCGGCATTGTAACGAGGAGACCCTTGATCTTGCAACTGATCAACGTTCCTGCCGAAAACGACAACGAATCTGAATATGGCCAGGCAATCGCTCCGCATACTGCAAGCAGTGTCGCCACCTACGGCGAGTGGGCGGAATTCCACCATCTGCCAGGCAGAAAATTCGACGATTTTGCCCAAGTCAAACAAGAGATCGAAAACGAAACTGCCAGGATTGCTGGAAGCAACAAGGGAATTAACCGCCAGCCCATTAACTTGAAGATCTTTTCTTCTCATGTCCTAAACCTGACCCTCGTGGATTTACCTGGTCTGACCAAAGTCCCTATCGGCGACCAACCCACCGACATTGAAAAACAAACTCGCACCCTTATTTCCGAGTACATTGCAAAGCCAAACAGTATCATTCTCGCCGTATCCCCCGCGAACGTGGACCTGGTCAACTCGGAAGCCTTGAAACTGGCGCGTCATGTAGATCCCATGGGCCGGAGAACAATTGGCGTTCTGACGAAGCTGGATCTCATGGACCATGGAACTAATGCGTTGGATATCCTTTCTGGCCGGGTTTATCCTCTAAAGCTCGGATTCATCGGCGTGGTCAATCGCTCCCAGCAGGACATCCAGAGTGGAAAGTCATTGGATCAGGCCTTGAAAGCAGAGGCCGATTTCTTTAGGCATCATCCCGCATATCGAAACATGGCAATCCGCTGCGGAACACAATTCCTCGCCAAGACGCTGAATTCAACCTTGATGTCCCATATCCGCGACCGGTTACCTGACATCAAGGCTCGACTCAACACGTTGATGGGCCAGACGCAGCAGGAGCTTGCCAGCTACGGGAACAAACAGTTTAGCGGCAAAGAGCATAGAGGCTCTTTGATTTTGCAATTGATGACACGATTTGCGTCCTCCTTCATTTCATCCATCGACGGAACATCGTCAGAAATATCGACAAAGGAACTCTGTGGCGGTGCACGAATTTACTACATTTTCAATTCGGTTTTTGGAAACTCACTAGAAACGATAGACCCAACACACAACCTGACTGCATACGACATTAGAACTGCCATTCGCAATTCCACTGGACCTCGACCCAGCTTATTCGTGCCCGAGCTAGCCTTTGACCTTTTGGTGAAGCCACAAATCAAATTACTTGAAATTCCTAGTCAAAGATGCGTGGAGTTGGTTTACGAAGAGTTAATAAAGATATGCCACACCTGTGGATCTCAGGAGTTGTCTCGATTCCCTCGGCTGCAGGGAAAACTGATTGAAGTGGTGTCAGATCTTCTCCGCGAACGTCTAGGGCCCTGTTCTACCTATGTTGAGTCACTCATTGCTATCCAAAGGGCCTATATTAACACAAACCATCCGAACTTCTTGGGAGCTGCGGCTGCGATGTCTTCCGTCATACAAAACAAGCAGGAACAAGAGAAAAAGGCTCTGCTGGTAGAAGAACGCAAGAAGCGTGAAAAAAGAAGGCTCAAAGAGCTGGGTGAAACCAACGGAGTAGAGGATGAAGAGGATCAGAACCACGACCACAAATCCAAGGCTCTCCCCGTCCGTGGCAATGCTGCAGGAAGGAGCATGTCACCCAGTGTCTCGAAAGGTGTGGAAGCGTTTGCTTCTAATATGAACGGAAGCCCCCCTATACTTGGAACGGCGAACTCGGCTCGCGACTCGTTTTTGAATTACTTTTTTGGCAAGGATGGCGTGCCCTCAGCAGGACCTCTTCCTCAGCCGACTTCTGCGCAGAACCGACGCTCTGGCCATTCTGCCGAACCCAGCATTAGCCAAAGTATTCGCCGTAATGAGCCTCGCTCGCCGGTGACGACGCAAGACGAATACAGTGCCGCCGCTTCCGAATATGGAAATGAAATTTCTCAATTCGTAAGTTTTTTTTTTCCCGTTCAATTATCTGCTTGACGTCCATCACTAACCACAGTACCTGATTAGCCCAACGATAACATTGAGCCCAATCTCACCGAAAGGGAAATATTGGAGACCGAGTTGATTCGACGGTTGATCTCGTCGTATTTCAACATTGTGAGAGAAACAATCGCAGACCAAGTGCCCAAGGCTGTCATGCACCTTCTCGTCAACCACAGCAAAGACGTTGTCCAGAACCGGCTTGTCAGTGAGCTCTACAAAGAAGACCTCTTCGGCGACCTTCTTTATGAAGATGATGGGATCAAAGCAGAGCGCGAGAAGTGCGAGAGGTTACTTGAAACCTACAAGGAGGCGGCAAAGATCGTTGGCGAAGTATTGTAAGCGGTTTTCTTTTTCTCATATCTGAGGAGACTTTGGCCCTTTGTATCAACATATCAATAAGTTCGTGTGGAGTTAAACGCACGAGGAGTGTATGTATATGGATATAATCCCTTCTTTCTTGTTCTTGATGTACCACGAATTCGCTTTTTTCTTTATATCATTATTATACTGCGTCTGATATACTGTGTATCCTGACGCATCTCAATTCCATATTTTTTTTTCTTTGCGTTGCGTTGGCTGGGTATAGAGCAACCTGGTGAAGTTCGTGCCGAGAGCTGTCTGTTGTTTCTCTGGCATGGGGGGGATAGGTCAATTGGGCGTGGTGTTGGATTCAGTATGCAGTTTGTTTTTGGTTTATCGATTGAGTCTAAACTATGAATATAAACGTTATTGAGCTTTATTATGACGTCTATATACACGCACATTGAAACATATAATACGATCTATGTAGTATATAACAAACCCAGAACCCTAGATGCAAGCAAACACAAACAAAAACTTATTCACACCTTCTAGACCTTGACCTTATTTTGCTGCGTACTGCTCTTTGGCAAGTACTCAGGTGCTATAACTCTATTATTCTTCGCCCTGGCACTTGCCACGCCATACAGCGCACCACCCAAAAACACAAAGCCCGCGCCGATCAAAACGCCGGTGGAAAGCAAATTGCCGAAGATGTAGATGGACAACAATAGCGAGACCAACTTGCGAATATTTAAAATAATGGTAACGGTCAGGGACGAGGACTTGGCTGCTAGGAGATAGACTCCGCGAATGCATATGTACTGCGTGAGGGCGTTGATAACGAGGAAGAATATTTTGTTGGGCGTGGTGGCGAGCAAGGAGCGGAGAGCTGCATGACCAGAGCCTCTGAAGAGGAGCCAGAAGACTGAAACGGACTGGCGAGCTTGTTCAACGATGGTGCTGGAGGAAGCATATTGTGCCACGGCCGGCGGCGCCGTCGCGGTTGAGAGCACGCTGGTCACAGTCGCTGTTGTAGCGTTGGTGAACAGGCTGCTCTCAGCAAGCGCTGGAATCGAGCTGATGGTCGATAGCATGGATGATGAGTCCATGAATGCGCGGAACTGGGCAGAGAGCTGGGGGTATGTCGGCAAGAAGAAGGGGATCGAGAGCAGGTGCGAATAGAGCAGAGCCTCGCGCCAATGCGTGTTTCCATGGACTGCGTAGAGTCTGTCGGCATAGACGCCCTGAAAAGCGGACAGTAGCATAGCCAATGCAAGGATGGTGAAACCGATCACGAAGAGAAAGCTTGATCTGCCGTCGGTCTCGTCCAGGCTCGTCTTGATACTTATTGCTTTGCCCTGCGCTTTGGCATCGGCCAGTGCTGCTCCCACGACGCCCAGGGTCAACAAAAAAACAGACAATATCTGCATGCGCGTATAGCGCCTGCCGTTGTATATATATCCAATGAGCATAGAAGCCACGGGGCCGCCGGATCGAAGGATGATATGCAGCGGAACAGATATCCGGTATGCGAACGCCCAGTTATTCAAAAGATTGACCGTTACGAAGAATATTGTATAAATAGCCCATGATCGCAAAGGAATGATGGGGGACTTCATGAACAAAGCGCGAGGCCCGGTTGACCATGACAAGAAGCTCGGGAGTGTGAATAGTGAGACGGTCACGAATTGCACGAAAGTGATCAGAGGTCCAGCAGCTGGCTCATCCCTACATGAAAACTACCGATCAGTGAAACAATTCCTGTAGACAGACGAGTGGGCTCTTCTCACTTGATGATCCCCTCGAGCGCAAAGACCTGTAGTCCCAGTGAGCACACACATCTAACCACGTATCCCAAGCGCAAGACGTACATTGCCACAACAGCCTCCAAAGATCAAAATTCCGATCAGGCCAGCGTCAAACCATTTCGGCAGTATTCCAAACAAAACACCGGCGCTTAATCCTTTCCAATCACTCTGGCTATGCGACTCGTATTCGCTCTTTTCCTTGGACTCGCCGTCGTCCGTCTTGGGTGACTGGGGAATCGCAATTTCAATCTCTCGGCGCCTCACAGCACCTGTCACGTCGACCGAGCCATGGTTCGGAGTGTGGGATTTCTAGGAGCATCCAAATGGTTAGCGTCAGGTTCGAGACGTGTCGGTTTTCGCATTTCGTGTTCGACGGGGCTCGAGGGGTACAAACTTACTGCGTGTGGCATTGCTTCGCCCCGATCACGGTCTCGAGAACTCTGGCCGTCACTTGACAGTGGAATGCGTGATCCGGCGGCTGCTGGGCATGAACTCTTTTAACAATGGGGATGTGTTGACTTGAAATGGGGGGTTCCGACAGAAAACAATAATTATGTCGGATGGTTAGTCTAGCGGGATGCGGCTGATTTGCGGAGACCGAGACAATAGCAGAATCAGGGTCCAACAGCTGAATTGCTTCGATTCAGTGAGCAAGTGTTGCAAACTCAGGCTAGTTGACGTAAACATGGCTGTGAATAAATAATACTGTATACGCATGTGTATAAGCTTATAAAATGTACTGCAAGTACATAAGTAAGGCATCGATTTTTGTATTAACCATGTATATAATTGGTGGCTTATAATGTTTACTATTTTTTAGATTCTTTTTCTGTCTACGGATATATTCCAGCAAGTATTTGTAATCTCAACACTCAAATTAGTATCTGTCGTATGTATAGTTGTATACAAGAAGTCTACAAATCCTCGACCACAACAGCACCTGACTGGTTCATCAGGTCTCTCGGCATATTCGTCCGCCACAAATTATCGAGCTGTTGCGATATGTGGAACCCTCGAAGTAAACCTTTCGATAAAGCAACTTATATTCATGGTTTAGGCGTGTTTGACTTCAGATCACGGCAGGGATTCCCAGAAGTCGAGGGGAGATTTCGTCCAAAAATCGGTTTGTGTTTTATAGATATAGAAGCAGATGGTATGAATCGGCTTGTCGGGGATGAGGTAGACGAAGACCTTGGTACGACTTTGTGGGAAAGGTATAGGTATTGCAAATGGGTTGATGATTTACGAGGTCGAGTGCTTTTTTCACCAGAACCCAGCAACAAAATACTCCTACGCATGAGAAATTTTGAGAATAACTAATATACATGCATAGATGACCATTGTTCCATAATATAGTCTCAACGCCGCGAACGATCTATTCTAACCAAAATCCCTGCTTCAAATGTTTTCAGAGAGCTATATTTTGACAAATACCACCAAAACTAGAAATCGTAAATAAACTTCCTATTCAGTCCTCAATCTCATCGTCGCTCAAAAGCAGATTCTCAACAGCCTCCTGCACGTTTACATGCACCTCCTCCTTCGGGGCCTTCTGAAAGCCCGGACGACCGTTACTCCGCGCAGACAGGACTGGGTCTGTGGACCACTCGTTGACGGAACTCGGCTCAGTATCGTTCAGCATGTCATCGGGGATTTCGTCGGTTGATGGGGCTGTTATACCCTTGAATTGGGTGATTCTTTCTAGCCCCCGCGATTGAGAGGAGGTATTATTGCCCAGGATTTTTGTCAAGTAAGGGAGTTGGTGAAGTAGTACATCTTCTCGAGACATCATGGATCTTGGCGGAGTGTCGGCCCCAAAATTCCTGTCGTTTGCATTGGCGTTCATCTGGTTGTGTTTCCATGACGCTACACCTTCTGTCCGAGACACTGTGCTGTGGATGGTAGTCGGATCCTGCAATTGACGCTCCCATACTCCGATAAGGCCGTCCATTTCCTCTATATCCTTCCACAGTCGCTGTGACGTCGGGAAGTGCATTTTATAAGTATCACTAGAGCGTTTCCCAGAACCGCTTTCGAGTTTTCTTCGAACCGGAAAAGGAAGAGAGAAGAGCAACCCCCTCACTGCGACATGAAAGCTGACCTCGTCCTGTCGCAGCCGATCGATGCTTGTGCCGTATCCTTGGAACTGGCCGCGCGCCATTCCAATGCCCATCCTGCTACCAGATAAAGAAGAACGGCTTTCCGAGCCAAGAAGGTCGCTATCTGACAAATGCTCTATGCAAGCTGTGAGGCTGTCCGTAAAGGATGGCCCATCGCAAGACGGCGGATAATTCTCGTGCAAAGCTGCAGTAAAAGTTTGTATATCCGTGCCCGTTTCGTTGATCAGGTCTTCAATCGAAACCAGAGACATTTTCGGTCGCTCCAAATACTGCAAATGAGGGGGAGGCGCTACATAGTCGCGCTGTTGCTCAGGCGTCATATCTTCTCTTTTGTTGTAAACCACTTTGCCGACTGCATGGAACAAGCCCAGGCTGCTTTCCCGTTGCGTGATAATTTCAAGTGAGTCCTTCTCCATAAGAGTAAGCGAAGCGTCGTCTCGGCTTGCACTTTTCGCTTTGGCCGCAACCCGACCACCCCAGTCGCCGTCTTTGTCTCCTCGTAGACAGAAAAACTGTAGCGAGGAGATGGCGCTGCGGATATCGCCCAGTTCGGAAAACTTTTTCAGAACACCAGGGCCTGGGATTCGCTGCCGCATGGAGTCCCGGGCTTCCTTTTTCAGAATGAGATCAAGTGCTTTGCGCATAAAAGTAGGTGCTATAGGGTTAAACTCAATCGTGCTCGCTCCAGGGTTCGTATGAATTTCCGGACCGAGTAGCCTATGCATAGTAAGATTGTCAGATATCGAAGCGCTCGTGGCCAGCCTTGTCTCTGAAATGACAATAACAACCGGGGGAGTGGTCCTAACCCCCCGTGAAAGTGGCGATTCAGACGCCAAATACCGACGCAGCGAAGTCCGAAAGGCAGACAATGCAGAAGACCCCCAGGAAAGACTGTTGGGAAACTCTTCGATCAAGATGATCCGCTGTGACGCAGGACCTGGCGATTCGTGCGCGGCAGAATTGATTCCGGGGGAGTCGGTCAAATCAAGACTGCCAAAGCTGTCACTTCGGTTCAAAAACTCGTCGAACTGGGCATTAAGGGATGTGTATTTCCCATCGGCGCTCTCTGTGCCCACCGGGCTCTTCCACTCGACGATGGAAAAGCCTAGAGCACGAGACAATAGCGAGATGGTCGTAGTCTTTCCACTTCCTGCGGGGCCATGTAGGACGAGGATTTTCTGCAGGTAGCTGTTAGAATGGACGGTTGTTTTCACTTTTAAACGAAAGATCGACACCAAGCCTTACATGTCTGGTTCTGCCCGAGAAAGCTGCTGTCAGCCAGCTGCGTACATCTGCTACTTTTTTCTTGTGAACCGCCAGCTCCTCGATATTAGCCGGCGCATATCGTTCTGGCCACGGCCGCCTGTCAGCCGCCTCTTGTTTTGTCTGTATACTAGTAGAAACAGGGATGTCATCCAAAATAAAGCGTTTGGAAGGCCTCGGCCTCGAGCTTTGCTGCTGCTGTTGCTGCTGTGGCTGTTGCTGCCTTGGTCTATTAGGCAATTTTGCCACCGTTTCCTTGCTGCTCAAGTGCTCAAAAATCTCATCATCAAATGAGCCATAATCGTCATCTTCAATCAAATCGTCCTCGATTTCCTCGGGATGACGCTCTTCTTCTCGTCGCGGGATTGCTGCGGGTCTGTGTGCTGCCCAGCGCTGCTCTTCGGTCGCCGGCTGGAAGAACTTGTGTAGCGAGCGAGGCGAGGTTTGAGTTTGAGTGGTGGTTGTTGCTGTTTCTTTTCTCTTTTTGTTGTTGGTGTTATTTGGTGCGGGCTTCTGGGCGCGGGCGCGTGTTTTGGTGGGAGATTTGATCGGTGGTTCCTGGCGACGAGACGTAGATTTGGCCTGAGTCCGGGTAGTTAGTCGGTATACCCTTAAAAAATTCGACAGGAAGAACAATCATACCACCTTGCGCTCTGGCCCTCTGTTGTTGATATTGTTGTCGTCACCCAACGACAGCTTCTCCTCCTCATTATCCGACGACGACAAGACAACCAATTTCCGCTGCCTTTTGGCAGGAGGCGCGGCCATGGTGAGATGCAATGGAGGGAACCAAGGAGGGTATCATTGTTGGTGCAGGGCCAGGGCTAGCTATGCCCGGATGAATCCCAGGTTGCGAGGGTTCGTCGGGGTGGAAGGATATTGAAGGTCTGGATTCAGCTTAGGCTGGCCGTATCGATAAGCCGATAGATAACACTACTTTATAGTATATACTCATTCCCCATTGCCTATTGAATAAATTGCCAAACAGGGTATCATCCTCCATTAAATTAAAGCATTTAAACACGAAATTACATACAGCGGCACTGCTAAGCGCCGCCAAACAAATCATAATAATAATCTTCATCAAGACCATCTCGACTGGGAATCTTCGGCGGCTCCCCAGCAAAGGCAGCATCGTCAAAGCGAACGTTTAGGAGGCGGATCTTCAGGCCGTAATTGCTGATGAGGTTGACCAGCTTGCTGGTTTCAGAAGTGATTGGTTGTTGGTTGAGAAGCATGAGAAGTCCGTCCAACCACTCGGACGCGATGCTGTGTGTTTGCGGCCGGAGCACCAACAGAGCAATCTCTCTCTGAGTTGATCTGCTCCCAGTGCGATTATGGCCAGATGACATTGCTGGACCCCCGGATGGAGAGCTGGGCGCATACCCGTGAATGGTGATTTTGGTGGACGAGGACGCCTGCTGAGGCAAGGTTTTGATGGTAGAACCGGACGAGTCGTCCGACGAAGCAGAGACATTGGATACGACCGACGAGACGATGGTAAGATCAACTGATAATAAATTAGCATCGACAAACTAGACCGTCAGACTGGCTGGCTTACTTTTGCTCGGAAGAGTATCCAACGAAGGGGCACTCTCCTCGGCCGAATCAAAGTCGCCAAAATGGAGATATCGGCGGTTATGTGACAGTTGCACATATTTATATGCGTGATGTCGCTTCGAGTCTGGTTTGGCAGAGTTGAGCCCATCGACTTTTGTGCTCGTCTCGTTGGGAAACCATGCCCCCTGGAGGAGGCATCGGATTCTTTGCTCTTTTACAAACTGCAAGGCTTCATGGTGCAGCTCATCGCGCACTTGACGCAGATGCTGGCCCCATGCATCCTCGTACGTCAGCTCGAGCAGTTCCATCTGTAGCTCGCGAAGACGCTGATATTCAAAGGCTGTGAGCTCTTCCTCGACGTCTTGGACGTCTTTTGTACGAGGCGCTCCGCCGACGACTGATTCCACGAGGATGCGCACCAACTCGACAATCTTGTCGAAATCGGCTGTCTCGGCACTGGTGGCTTTCCAGAGACGGAAGAAAGCATGTAATGAAGCAACGTGAATGCGAGACCAATGCAGGAGCAATGGTTTGAAAACCTTGTCGAAATTCGAGCGCGAGTCAAGCAGCAGGTAGTTTTTGGCTTCGTCGGTAGCCGATCTCTCGACCTCGAAATGCTCGTATAGAACCGAAGTTATTGCCAGGGACGCCCGGGCAATCGGACAGCGCTGTTCAACGGGCTTTGCCGACTGCTCCAGCAGCATCTTCTGGAATTCATCCTGGTGTTTCCTGACAAAGTCCGTGAGGTCCATCATACCGAGGAAGCCCATCTCGTAGAACTCGCTCGCGGGACTTTCCGAGTGGAAACCCAGACGCCTCCATTTCTCCGGGTTGTGCTTGCGAGACTTTCTCAGATCGTCGTCGGCTGTTCCGCTCTCTCGCACCTTTTCCGGGTTACTCGCAATATGGATACCCTTGAGAGCTCGCCTATGATCCGGTTTTTCCAAGTCGACGGCCACATTCTTCCATTTCCGCAGTAAAAGTTTTGTTAGAGACTGGAACTCGATCAGCGGGTGGGCGTGGTCCTGGAGGGCGCTTCCTTGCATCAAAATGTAGACAGCACGAATAACGCCCAGATCCTGCAGGCGCTTGATAAATTTTGGCCACTCATTTTCTTCGTCGTTGGCAATTGAGTCCCGCATCAGCGAATTGATCAATTGCAATGCGTTCGCACATAGGGCATGGTCGGCGGAGGACAGCCTGCTAACTAGCATTTCCAGAAACTGCGGATATTTTGAGATTGCAGGCTTCAATGCGCGGAATCCGTATATACCAGCGCCCGACAGTCGACTGGGATTGTGAGGGTGCGAGACGATGGAGACGAGCATTGACATGGCGCCGCGGAGGATGTTGACCAGGGGATGGGTGACAATGAGATAGACTATCTGATGCCATTGTCAATTAAAATATCATCACCATTCTCGCGGCAGGAAAAATACTCACCCTCTCGACAAGCTCCTCGTCGACATACTCCCAGCCCTTGTCAACCTCCAGCAGACGCGCAAAGCTCGTCAAGCTGTAGGCAAGGGTATTCCCCGTGGTGACCAGGGTCAGATAGCGCAGCTTGCCCAGGCCGCCCTCTGCGATGAAAACTTCGGCAAAGGAAGGGTCGCCGATGCTGCCCTGCAGCTTGAACGCAGCCATTTTGCGCACGGGGTCTTCCTCGCTCCCCAATCGCTCGACCAGGTCGGACGGATTGAGGCCTTCCATGGCGAGCGTACACAGTGGACGGTAGGATCCGGAGTTCTGGACAGGAGGCTAGGGAGAAGAAAGAAGAAGATCAAGAAGACGACAAATAATCCAGGAGACACGGCTGCACCATGCTGCTATAGAAATCAAGCTGCACCGAGAGAATCAGCGATCGCAGGGAAGATTTGAGCCTGGACCGTGAACTTTTGAGGCCATGGCAGGCGCGAACCGATCAGGGGCAGGCACGGGCCTCTTCCCCACTTAGGCCTGTGGTGTCTATACTACGGACGACTACAGTAGTATATTACTTATTACAGAGAATATAGTGTAAGAGTCAATCGAAATTAAAATTAAACCCTCTCCTGCCCGAATGTAAAGAATAACGCCACGGTTTTAGAGATATCATAAGTCATCACAAGACAGAAACTAAATGTACAGAGAATCAGAGGCCGCAATTACAACAGATACATGGAAATCACCGCCGCCACCCAACGTTCCAGATGACATGGGCGATATCGCGAGCGGTATTGACAGTGTCGGCGATGCGGCCAAAGAGCCCTGCAGACGCAGACTCGCTGTCTTCGTACGGCATGAACATGCCGGACGGAGTGAGGTGCAGGTTCCCGCCATTGTCCAGTTCCTCGGTGTCTTTCGAGTCCACGAACCACGGACGATCGCGCGGGAAGTCGTAGTCCGAGAATTCCGATTGCTGGCCACCGGCTGCTGTCTGATAAAAATCGTCGCCGTCGTCTAAGAGGAAGTTGGCGTCTGGCCGTGACGGCCGAAGAGTTTCAATCGACGGTGACGGAGACGTATCCCGCCCTTGGTGCCGTTGGTTTTGTTGTTGTTGACGCCAAGGTGGTTCGGGCGTGTCGCTTCGGTATTTTAGTGTCGTAGAAGGGAGGGGGGCGATAGTCTTGCTCTCGCTGCTGAAGCTGTTGCGCGGCGTACTTCGAGAGCTGGGCGATGCTTTGGGGCTGAATTGCCTCATCATGACTATGCCGTCGTCTGATTCTGTGTCATTTTCGTCTTCGTCTTCTGCTTCTCCAAGGAAGAAAACAGATGGATCAAGGGCGTGCTCTTCGTCGTCCTTTGCCTCGACAGCAATGCATTGTTCCACTTCGTTGTTGAAATGAATATGCCTCCTTTCAGTCGGGGACATCAGCCCGGACGAAGTAGAGTTGGTAGGCGTACAGCGAGTCGAGTCGAAGCTATAGCTCGTCCTCCGATTCAATGGGAGGCCGACATCCGAGGTGGCTCGGACAAAGGACGGCCGTCCACGGCCGGATTCAGCCTTTTGTGCTTGCAAAATAGCACCGGCATGTTTCAAAAGCGTATGTTGAGACAGCGATCGCTGAAGGATGGCCTCGGAGGCGGTTTTCTTCTTCAGGATCGACTTTCTGTCTAGAAAGGAATTCGTCGACGATAATCGACTGGGTGGTGGGGATTTGTTAGAGTCTGATAGTAGTGTCTTGTCCGTCTGTAAAGGGCCGTATAGCCATGTGACATCGCAGTCTTTTAACCAATTCAGCGTTTCCGGCAGCACAGTCCGTAGTCCGTACTTGGACTTGGCCCAGGTTCGCCACGACGCGTTCTCGAGCCGTACACTGTTGCTGTATCGGTCCCTTCGGGACACCACATAGCGCCATGATGCCCAGATATCCTCCTCACGCCATTCGTGCGAGAGATAATCGACGTGCCTGTCGGGTTCCTCTTCGATCGAAGAGTCGTCACTGGCGGTCTTGTATATTGGGACACCTGGGTAAGGAGTCGTCTGTGACTGGTCACTGGGAGTGATTGACGTCTCAGGCGCCGAGTCGCTTATGGGTTGTGCAGCAGGCTCATGGCCGTCAAAGGCCGGTAGCGATATCCCTTCGTCCTCCTTGTCGGACGCGGCGTTCAGCGAGATACTGCTCAAAGTCGGGGTGTAGAGGGGCGGGGTCGAGGCAGGGCGGAAGACGGGCGACGGCAAGACGCTGGAGTTGGTGGACGAGCTGGAATCCTCGGGCTCATAGTATTCGGGCATAGGTTGTTTGAGGAAGTGGCCGTGGTTCTCGAGGAAGTACGTCTGGAGTCTGGGCGAGCGCAGCGGGTCGTCCCTCTCGCTGAGCAACGTAGTCATTGCAGGGAAGACAGGGAAGGCCGTGGATACAGCCTGGACGATCTCGGTCACGGCATTGAAGCTTTTTCCTATTAAGCAAGGAGGAGGAGGATGAGAATGACGAGAGGAATGAGAGAGAAGCGGCGGCGGCGTGGAGGCGTAGAGGAGGATGATATCAGGCGCAACCAGCTGTATATGAGCGAAATGCGAGCGAGTCTCGAGAGTCAAGACAATGAAACGCTCCACCGACTGAGTTTTTATTGACTTTCCACACTCACTAATTATATAACAGGTAGATTCGGCGCTGGTCGGTGCAGGCGGTTTGAGTTCAGGTGAAGCGGGCGGCGACTGGAGAAAAAAAGCCGGGGAGCAGCAGGCGTCGCCACCGCAAACGGGAAGAGCGCGCTTTCGATCGCCTGCACCCAAGTGGACTAACTGGACTAACTGGACTAACGCCGTCCACCTGCGCTGCTGTTGGTCTGGAATTCCCAGTCAATCCTGCTGGGTGGAGACTCGCAGACACTCTGGATAGTGGATACGCCCAGATCGCGCTCTGGCTCTGGCTCGAGCGCAAGGTTTGCGAGCACCGACTGCCGTGACTTGGTAAGTTGTTATTGCCTGACCGATGGTCTTGATGACGAGCGACTGAGCGACCAACCAGCATGGACTCGCACAGCGACCGCTCCAAACACGCTACAGCTGCAGAGAATACAGAACAGTCAAGTTGAATCAATTACTAGATGGCTCTGCGACCCATGGGGCATGACCACGAGCACTAGCGAGGACTAGGCCGGTGGCTTGCACGCTGCAGCACACAATGGCTTTTAGGCCGTTTTACCCCCCGGCCAGACCGTTGGAGTTGGCAGTTGGAACTGGAACTTGGCAGAGATCTATTATCTCGCGGTGGACAAAAGATAAGGTCTGTCTTTTGCGTCTTTTTGGGTTTCGTGCCACTTATCGCCAGTTGTTTGTGTTTGACTTTGTGTGCGACCAAACTTCAAGCTTGCTCGATGCCCGTGGGCCTGGCGGGGTACGCTATCTGCTCTGCTCCATATCTCAACGGCCCTACATTACGAGTACAACCAGGGAGTGCTAATTAGCCAACTGGGTCAACACTGTCGCTTCGTGATCATCCCAGCTGTATCCACAGTCACCTAAACCGTGATAACCGCCTCGATAATAACACAGCTATGACAGCACTCTATGAGTATATAGACGATGGTCTATACAATGCAGTCTTGGAGCCTTATCGATCCTCTGGAGCTGGTATGCTGGAAGATGCAGCCGAGAATGCAGGCCAATGTGCATGCCGCAGTCGACACATCTGAGTTTGGATTTCGCGTCATGGTTTCGGGCCTGAGCAAGCCACGGCGGGAGACTGCGTGTTATGTGTCTTATCCCCAGGAAACCCTGGAGAAAGAACGAGCGCATGAGTCGAATTGGCTGTCCTGATTGGCCGAGGGGTAGTTCCTATCTCTGAAGTTTGGAGTCCAGATCTCACCGTACCAGTTGAAAATATAGGCTATAGGAAGGCTGGGTCATTGACCCATTCACGATGACGACCAATTCAATTGCCGGGCTTTTTGGATGCGTTGTCCGCACCTTCGCAGGGTGGCTTCATCTGTCGCAGATTCGCTCATCATATCCAGAATGACCGGATCGGCCACGCAATCCAGCAACATTACCGAACACGACAGCGAAGATAGACCCCGGGCATTATTTTGCCACAAACCCTTCTCACATTACTCTCCTTGGCTGAGTGGTACAAAGAACAGTTTCCCGATAGCTGGAGTTGTGGTGTTTTGGTACAACCTCAGTCTTTGTCCGGAGCAGCCCAATCCGGATGGACCGCAGAGACGATCTTTCTCTTCTGCGAGACAATTTATCTGACGAGCAGCCAACCAAGGGCCGTGAGTTACGAAGTATGGAGTCGTAGATACTATTCGTAAATACTAAAAATACTAAACAACATAGTGGGTGTTGCAGCCGCCGGGCGATCGGCGTCCTATCCTATGGACAGGAAGATCAGCTAGCAGTTAGTTGCAACTTAGTTAACGAGCAACTGACTAGTTGAGTACGTAGTACGACGTGATTATAGCAGAGTCGTACTTGTTAGAATGGACGCAGGCCCAGCGCGGCCAAAGCGTTGTATGCGATTTGGCGGGTCTAGATTGCAAGCGAATATCACTCAATAATAATACTTTTCTATTATAATACTGAATGAAGCACGTGAATTTGAATTGTGGGGCCGGCCAGAGCTTCGCGGCTTCAACTCTTCGACCTCGCCATGGCCCCTGTCCTTTTGCTGCACGCCAGGGTCCACGGCCGTGCCCTCGTATGCCTGCAACGGCAAAGGCGTCACTTCTCTGGTTTTGGACAGCTCCGCGACAGACGGCTGGATAGCAGCACGCCGTGAGAAAAGGGCGCCACTTTGCTCCACTACGTACTCGCTACAATTATGAGTTATATTCACTCGCTACTCTATCCGGAGTCTATACTCGCAATCGAAACCATCGAGTCATAGAATCACGCGCAATGACGATGAGGCAGGAGTGGCAACATCGATGATACAACGCAGACCAGTTCTTGCACATTCTCTTCTCCGGACAATTGGCATACGGACATGGTGTCGTGATTTGCCACGGCCATGACCATGTCGCTGCACTGTCAGACAAGCCCTCGGAGATTTATTCTCACTGCGAGTGGGACGTGCATATCGACTACTGTACTGAGGTGGGAACTAGATACGCAAGCTTGACATGTATTGCTACGTACTGCGTAGCCTGAGCGTTCTTCTACAGCCTGATATCAACTTGCCGCCATGAGCAGAAGAGGGGGAGCGACCAAACCAAGAAAAGACCAGGGGTAGAGCGCCTCCCTCTCATGCTGCAATGGTACCTGCCACGAAAACCTGCCGTCAAGGAAACATGAAGCCTAATCGGCTCGCAAAACAGACTTCCGTATAGAGAAAGTACCTAGTACATCAGCCCTGTCAGTAGCAAAAAACCCCATTGGCGAGCAGAGCTTTGCACAGCACCAACTGATAGTCGCTTATCTGCCACTATTACTATTACTTTATATTATAACCGGCCCTGCTATAAACCTACAAACCCGGCTGGCTCGCCATCGACGTCGACACTAACAAATCTCGCTTCGCTCGCATCTTCCGGTTTGCTTCTATTTTTATGTCTGTATGGGTTGCGAGAAAGTCGCCCCTCGGAAACAATCAAAAATTGAGAATCGACAGTATCGAGACATCGGAACAAGCCGGGCTGGCTGCTTGATTCACTAGAGAAGGGGGTAACTCGATGCAGAATGCATGTCGCCACAAGTCGATCATACATGTGAAAGCCTCGAGAAAATTGATTTCAACATCAAGAGTGCACCGTCAAATTCACATGATACTGTAGTAGAGTATACAGTATATCAGAATGTAGAGTAGAGTCCCCATAATTGGCCAGCGGATGCGGGACCAGCAGCAGCAAGGCAACCCCGCAACGTAATTTGTTATCGACAGAATCGTTTGTCTGCAACTCCCCTCAGCAACAACCAGCAACAGCCAAAAGAGGACAAAATGGCTGATGTGGCAGATGCGCCATTGGAGCCTAGAGCTCGACACATTACATACTGCGGAGGTACTTATTACTTGTTGTGGTGGTGTTTGACGTTATCGCGACCTCCCCTCTTTTGCAGAGAAAACAATATGCTGATTGTTATTTGTTGCAGTATGCACACTGCCACCAGAGGTATATCTTTTCTAAAAATATCGTCCTTTTCGACAACACGACTAAATCTATCCAGTACTGTGAATTCGGCGGCACATCCAAAAAATGCGAAGAATGGCTCGAAAAGAGCCACCCAGACCTGCACCAACGGCTATACTCTGAGGGCACGTCCTCCTGACAACACAACTCAAAACAAATATCTAATCATCCAACAGAAGCCCTAAACGCCAACCTCTCCACGCTCTCCGTCTCCGCCCGCGAACGTGCCGCCAAAGACGCCGCAAAGAAAGAAGCCAAAGCCGCACTGGCCGAGACACGCGACGCCGAACGCAAAGCTGCCGCCAAAGTGCAGATCAAGCGCGTCGAGCGCAACAAGCGGAAATTCGTGACGGTGCTTGCGGGCATCGAAGCGCATGGGTTGGATCTCAAAAAGGTGGCAAAGGAGTTGGGCAAGAAGTTTGCGACGGGCTCGTCCGTGACGAAATCGCCGGCGGGCGCTGAGGAGATTACCATTCAGGGAGATGTCAGCGATGATTTGTATGACTGGCTGGTCGATGTGCATGGCAAAGAGGTCCCCGAGGATAATATCGAGTTGATCGAGGACAAGAAGAAAAAGGCTGCTACATAGGCGAGAGTATATGAGAGTATACTTGGGGAACGGATATAAAATATGAAATGATAACGAACTCAATCCTTTCGGTGTGCTATTATTGGGTATCAAACGTATCAAAGAAATAATGTACACGGCAGCAGCCTCATTACTGAAACTGCTCACCTGGCCAGCAAATTATAGCTCATCAAACAATCGCAGCGGATCAGACGACTCATACTGATTTCTGGAGGTCTGACTCTCACTCGCCGATGTAGCAGTCCTTGTAGATGGCGGGGATACAAGTAGAGACTCCACTTCAGCGTCGCTGAGCTTTGGAACAACCGGAGGGCTGTCTCCATTGACAGCCTGTGAGATTTCCGGCTGGTGTGACGGCAGCAAATCGTCCGATAAAGACGACCTGACAGGCCACTCTTGAACTACGTATGCAATGACAACAAACATAGTAGCTGTAATGATAATGGCCCAGAAGATGCGCAGCCTGCGACTGACGCGCGCCTGCCACTCGTTCTCGCGGCGCTCCCATCCCTCGATTTCCTGCCGCACGCTGTCCAGACGCTTTCCCAGGGCTTCCATTTTGTTTCGTCCGGCATTCATGCGATTTTCAAGCACGCTTATTCGATCTATTTGGGGACGAAATTGTTTGAATTCGCCGAGTTGTCTGCGAAAGTCTTGTTCCAGGTTGGCATTGTCTCGTTCAAAGTCGTCTTGCAGCGTCGAGCTCGAGTCGACGAGATCTTGAAACGTGCGTATCGTAGAGTACAGTGTTGACACCCGCTCGAGCAGGTTGTAGTATGTATAGTCGAGTCGTCGTGTAATGTCGGCTGCCAGCGAGCCTACTGAAGACAGTTTTGTCCGGAGCGACCTTAGATCCCATGTTAGCTAAGAGTAACAACGATCAGATGACTGAACACACTCTTCCCCCTTTTCTCTCCTCCTCTTCACCTCATCCAGGTCCTCCATTGTCTTGACCTCTCTCAGATTTGCCAAAGCCAGCTTCTTGCTCAGGTCGACGCTACCTCCCAAACTGCCCTGTCTGCTCTCAGCATTATGCGTGCTCGTTGACCTGGAGCTCTGCGCCGAGCGCAACGAGTCTACCGTGGCTGTCGGCTTCAGCAAATTATCGTCGCCAGCGTCCTTGTCCTTGTCTCCTCTGTGAAACGTTCGGCTCGGCAGCAGGTTTCTTGCGCCGCCGGCGGACGCAATCTGGTTCACGGCGCGAGGGATGCGGTGATCGCGGGATTTTGAATGCCTGTGTTTTCCTCCATTTTGATGACCAGTATTATTATTTTCGACGGCCCTTGATTTCTCAGGCTCGAGGTCGGACGTGTCGATAAACAGTCGTCGAGACCAGTGCTGTCGTTCTCCCGGGGCGTTGCCCTGGGCCGAGGTGTCTCTTGTCTGACGCGACTCGGAGCGATGGCGATGATGCAGGTGCACGGGAAAGGTCTTTGCAGAAGAGAGGCGCGACGAGGAATCTGACGGCCGGTCGCTGTTCCTGGAGGGTGTCGAGTTGTCCATTGTTTTTTCCTCAGGCAGTTGGTTTCGGGGGTTTGGGTGATCGGCCGATGCGATGACGGGTGGATCGATCGGCTTATCTAGTCGGATGACCACTACGGATTCAAGATTGTTTATGATGGATAATTAATTAGCTACTCAAGAAAAAATTGACAATGATATATCCGGTTGTCTTTACTAATCTTGTTTCACATGTGGAAATAACAGTGCATGTCTGTAGTTGGGACTTGACTGCGCATACAAAGGGTGAAACCTACATACAACCAAGATCAAAACGAGCACGGCTTTTGTGGTAAAAAAGAACTTTTCGTTTCTATTCACAGAGTAATGCTTTGCTTGCTGTACGTAACGGTATCAAATCTGAAAAACTCCAAACTCCTCATTACAAGACATCCACCAATTTTGTAAATAATCCATCATCCTCAAGAGTTGAGCAGTTTGTTCCGCTTCTCCCTGCGCTTCCTTCTCTCGACTCGCTTGTGGTGCATTTTCTCTGCCATCTTCTCGTAGCGCTCTTTCTCCTCTTTGGCGGCTCTGCGTTCCTTGATCGCTTGGATGTGTCTCTGTGTAGAGGTTAGCACTAGACCACAGTGCTTGATCTTGTAGCGTATCATCATACATCTCGTTCCGCCTGTTTCTCCTCCTTCAATTCACGCTCGCGCTCCTTGATATTCGCGAGGTTGTTTCGGTCTTCGAGTCGCTTGGCGTAGGACTTGAGGCCGGCGGTCGGGCGGAAGGCTTTTTTGGTTGTGTGCCAGTTCTTGCCTGTGTGGGTTAGAGCGAGCTCAATGAAACCTCGTTGGAGCTTATGTGGACGTACCATTCTGGCGCATGCCCACTGGCTTGGGGGCAGTGGTAGACATGGTGGTTGAGAGTACCAGTTGTCAGTGTTGAGAGTCTCTCCGCGGCAGTCAATCCAGACAGAAAAACCCGAAAGTTATCTTAGCGCGATCAGATAAGCGGATCGCGGCCCAACGTAATCCCGCATCCCACTTAGTCTGGGGCGGTGAAAAAAACCGCGCATGTCGACTCGTCGAGGCTCTCGATATTATTTTCGATTAGTCTTAGTTGAGTGACTCGGTTCTCCTGTTTATTCCCCTTCGAGCCTCGATGCAGCCGTCCTGATATCCCATTTGCCTGCGCTCTGCATGTGATGCGACCCCCCGGCGAATAAAGCAGCGCAACGCCGCACACCGCAGGCTGCCCGGGTATTTCCTCATATTATTCTTCTCAACTGGCCAAGACAAATCGCTCCCATTTAAATTTCCACTTCCCCCCACCGCTGCTAGCTCGGTCTCGAATAAATACCTCTCCCCCGCCCTCACCTCACATCATACGTGTTGCAGGCAATGTGTGGTCGATAGTCGTGTCTTCAACCTCTTCTTGAACGACAGACGCTGAGGGTCATCCGGCCTGTTTTTCTGGATGGCGGCTGTCCCGCATGTTACCTATGAAGATGAGATGCCCGTCGAGGCCGTGCCTCTTCCACAGAGTCACGGCGTAGGTGCTCTCAAGGATATCACTTATGGCTCGGTAAGTTAGGGGACTATGACCCCAAGACTCCAGCTCACTGTGGTGTTGGTAGATTGCCGGAATCGTGGGGAAATACATCGAGTACCCGTTTGACACGGTCAAAGTGCGTCTTCAGTCGCAGCCAGATGGCGTGCCTCTTCAATACAAAGGCCCATTGGACTGCTTCCGCCAGTCCATTCACAAGGATGGCTTTCGGAGTCTTTACCGCGGAATCAGCGCTCCTCTGACCGGTGCCGCGATTGAGAACAGCAGCTTGTTTTTCAGCTATCGAGTCGCAAAGGGCGTTTTGCAGTCAACAATATACTCTTCAGAACCACTGCCATTTAGTGGGCTGTTGATCAGCGGTGCAATCTCTGGGGCTTTTACGTCCATTCTCCTCACCCCAATTGAACTGGTCAAATGCAAGATGCAGGTCCCGTCGGCCTCGGGCATCAAAACAGGACCGTTGTCCATTATTGCAACCGTGTTTCGTCACAGTGGCATTTTCGGTCTCTGGCGCGGGCAGATGGGGACTCTGATCCGAGAAACCGGCGGCTCGGCGGCTTGGTTTGGCAGCTACGAAGGTGTATCGGCACTATTCAGAAGCTACTCTCCATCAAAGGCCCAGAGTTCTACAAATGCGGCGGCGCCCCCTCTCGCGTTATACCAGCAGATGCTCGCCGGCGCCGCTGCCGGCGTCAGCTACAATTTCATTTTCTACCCGGCCGACACCATCAAGTCTCGCATGCAGACAGAGGATATCTCGCTATCTACCGAACGACGATCTTTCTGGGGCGTTGGCAAAGCGCTCTGGAAACAGCAGGGCTTGACGGGCCTCTATCGCGGGTGCGGCATCACTGTTGCGCGATCTGCGCCCAGCTCGGCCTTTATCTTCTCCATTTACGAGGGATTGAACCATTACCTTGGGTAGACGAATTATCTACCTGTTTATCTCAACCAACATACTATTTAATGATAAAATAATCAGTGACATATGGGCGGCGTTTTTTGGGCGTTTACAAATCTTGAAAATAGACATATACGTATAGACAGCTTCTATTTATAGACCTATCAACCAAGATAAATACGAGTGTTGCCAAAAGGATTGTTTTCTTCTTTTTTTCTTGTTTTTTGGACCTTGAGTACGTGGTTGTAAAGTCCCGCCTGCCCCGCCTTTCCCGTATCAGGACGACGTAGTATAGTTTATCTACCAGCAATCCATGGATGCAACGCCGGCCTGATTCCTCCTCCTTCACTTACCCGGTCGCCAGACAGAGAGAAAAGAAAGAACAAAGATGTCTGCCCACGCCTTGACCGATATTGAACTGCAGACTATTGCGCAAAAGGCCGCCGAGGCCAAGGCCAAAGCGTACTGTATGTATCTCTTTTTTTGCCCCCGCCAAAGACACCTGCTGATGCTTTTCAGGCCCGAACTCCAAGTTCCATGTCGGGGCTTGCTTGATCACGACTGATGGGCAGTATATCGCCGGCGCGAATATCGAGAATGCGTCGTATCCGGTAGGCACGTGTGCTGAGAGGGTTGCGTTTGGGACTGCTATTGTAAGTTTTCCTCTTATATGCAGATGCAAAAACATGCTAATGAACACTTGCAGTTCGCTGGACACAGATCCTTCAAAGCAATCGCTGTCTCCACCGATATCAAGCCCGGCGCGAGTCCATGCGGAATGTGTCGGCAGTTGTGAGCAGTTTTCCCTCCTTACTATCAGGTTGTCCTAACAGGTGGCAGTATCCGAGAGTTTACCCCTCCCAGTTTCCCTATTTACATGTATGACAGAGACGGCGAGTACAAGATTACTACCATCGGCGAGGTGAGTTTCTTTTCTTTTTATTTATTGTCTCGGTTCCTGTGGAACCGATTGATAACCGGTTTGCAGCTTCTACCGGACTCCTTCGGGGCTGATGATTTGAACTCAAACTCAAGCTAAAAGAATTCTCGATACGGAAGCATCTCTGTGGGAAAAAAGAGTTCGCAAGACCAATTTCATACATTAAAAGACTGTATGTAAGTATACTGCAGCTGTAGTTTAAATGAAACATCAAATTTATTGTGAGACGTATTTCACGGTACAGCATTGAAGCTGGGCCAATTTCCAGTAATATCAATCCTAGGAGAGTAAGAGTTGCCGTGGGAGAGATATCCCTCATAATGCTATTATTCCTCTTATAAGTTTGAATATTGTGATAGTAGTAAGACCTATATCCTCCAAGGCCTTTACCTGTCAATATGTATAATGTTATTACACTTGTCACTTGTATAAAATAGGATATGGATTGAAAGCCTTTGAGAATGAGCTATGAATCATCTCTTTGATTCATGGATATCAATATAAAACACACAATAGACGCGCCCATAAAAAGAAAAAGAACAAACATGATAGGACCAATCCGCTTCATCAAATGCTACCATAGTACAACATTGAACCAATTAACCTCCATTCCCCAATATTCATAGCACAATGTATGTAGTTAGCCGTCGAACATAGTAGATACCAATCTATTACAGAGTCCTGAGTCAGAAAATTGAATATGAAAAAAAAAAAAAAAAATGAATCAGATAATCAAACTTGGGGCATGTATACCAGAGCACAAAGAGCGACAGCTATATATCTATTAGCAAGGAAAGAATAAATCAGAACCCCCAAAAATAAAAAACAACTCACAGGTTTCCCAGTCTGGTTCCCTAACACCCGATGCGACCTTGGCAAGCAATATACACGCAAGGACAATGATTGTGGATGATCTCGTGTAGGAGGTATGTCGCTGTATTTCTAGAGCCTGGGACTGATGGAGAACAGACTTGGCTAGGAACGACTTGTCTATGGAGCCGAGTGAGAAATGCATTTTTGATGGATTTTTAATTACTTCAAAAATTAATCCGCAAGAATTTCAGTGCATGGTATTATTGATCTAGGGATAGGACTTTGCTGGGCGTTTGTGGGCATATATACTTCAGGTCAACATGCGCCACGTGTAAAGCGAACAAAGAAAAAAAGAACACAGCCTCCCACAAATCGTGTATTGCCTGCAAAGTATTAGTCAATCAATTTCTACAGCCTCGAGCTGAGATTATCTCCAATTTAATATTGCTTATCCCCAATCTTGGGGGTTATCCCAAGCCGTTCTGCAGCCTGTCCATTCATTTCAACAACGTTGACCTTGACGATATACTTGATATATTGATACCCAAAGTCACGAGAAAATTATTAATACTATGTATTTGATTAGTATAATTAATATTTTTTATTTATAGAAACTTTGGGCTATTTTTATACTAGTTGGCACGTACTACGTACGGAGTATATCTTTTCCCCGTAGGTTCCGCTCTGATCGACAATATTTTCAGACATGCATACGTCAGACATCTTTAAAATCAAGTTATCTGCCATTTTGTCTTAACTTTCAGATTCCATCCTATTCGGTACATCAACGCCATGGAAGCCAAGTAGCGTGTTGTACTTTGGGGCTATTACCGGGTGGTATGCATACAGCAAACAAAATACTCGCCGGCCCGCACGTCCGTCTTAATTAATTGTTCAGCTTCTCGCATTATTAGTGTGACACGTAAGCAAGCACACGTCGAATGCACGTTTGCCCATTTTCCAGAGTCATGCGCGCGACTCAGAGCTGTGCAACATTGCAATTGCCTGAGTGCGCAATTTTACGAGGGGGCGAAGTCGCGTCCCATAGCATGAAGCACCTACAGATAACATGGGTTGAGGCCTCCAGTTTGTATTGCATCAAGAACTAATATTAATTAAGTTTCTCGGAATGTAAGAAAAATGGGGCGGAGCATGATATCACTGCTTTGGGACAAGCGCGTGTTCATGGAAATCCTCCAGGCTTCTTTCGGGAATTCGATTGCATAACTAATGAGAGCCAAGAGCCAACCAACAACACTCCATAAACGGACATTTTCTATTGGTAGTGATTGATACAGACTAATACTGATGCTACCATACATGCTAGTATGCTACGTAGTACTCGTATACTACTAACTACTAAGATGTCGACAATACCGGCGATCTTCACTAAGGATGCTTTTTTGGGATGAGTGGGATTTTCACAGGTCGATATAATACGTCACATATCTAGTAAATAACAAAACGTACAATTCAAGGCTGACATCAGCTGAAGAATAATAGAACTTAATATATTGATATTTAGACTTTTACTATTTCTCAATCGCCGCTGGAAATCTCAGCTCGAACCCCGTGTGACACTATACTCAGTTTTCTTGGTAATTTGGCTCGCATACGTATAATCCTGACTTGGGGCCTGGTAACCGGCTGCGACAGGCGTGCTTGGATTTGGAAGAATCTCAGAGCTTTGGCTACTTTGCTGTGAGGATGCCTCAGATTCCTTGCGCATTGTCATATAGTCAAAGGGTTCGCCGACCTGGTTGACGTCGGGGATGTCGTATATATTGGAGTCTTTCGATTTCTTGTTTTTGGACTGGAAGCTCGATATCATACGATCATAGAAGCTATCCGTTGCTGTCCAGGTCGGTTTGCTGCTAGATTTGGTAGAGGCGACGAAGAGCTGGCGGAATGCCGAGGAACACGCGACAACGATGCCTGGTTGATTCGATGGTAAGCAAATGCGACTGGAATGGTTATGGTATCACATACATAGAAACGACTGGAGAGAGGTCCAGAACCAGAGATAGGAGCTATCCAGCACTCCGTTGACATTTCGCGTAGCCTCAACGTCGGCTGTCCGTGCTATTGCTACAGCTATGGTGATGATCGAGAGGGAGAAGAGGCCAAAAAGGGCAAGCTTTTTGCCCCAACGAACTTGAATGTTCCATAGCAGAATAATGGGAATAACCATGACTGGGTAAGCGTCATTAGCATAGGTTTTCTTCCAGGCAGCTTATGAAAACGTACTCAGGAAGTCAGAAACAACATCGAGGACGCAATTAACCAGCAATGAAGTATTCGTAAATTCTGACCCAGATGGGGTACCACATTTACCTGCGACCACTTCGAAACTGCCAAAGTAGCATCTGTAGTCGACCATGCCGATGCCGACGAAGTACGTGCAGAGAGTGAAAACCAGGGTAGGCCACCAGAAATAGTTGAACTTGTCAGCACTGCTGCTCAGCCGCTTGAAGAAAAACAGCAGCGACAGTTTGAACATGATTAATATGGTGTAAAAGAAGATCTCGGCCATAAACGAGACTATAAGGAAACGGTGCAGGTGTTGTTTGAAGTCAAGTCCCATTTGTTCGACACCGGCACTGACGTTCATGATATAGTACATGTCCTTTGCACCCCACTCCCATAGCCCCGCAGTGGTGAGTAGTAGAATATAGGCAAAGAAGATGAAGGCATCATCGAGGTAGATTCGACGCGAGGATTTGGAGCACAACCGTGCGTATAGTCGGCCGGCTATGAAGATCGTGGCGACGGCAAACCCGGCCCAGAGGAAGCCCTAAAATTGAGAGGAGTTAATTATTTCCAGACAAATTCCTCACGACGATTCAGAGCCATACGATGAAAAGATCATAAGGAACTCCGGGCGGATTCGGTAGTGTTGATGGGTCGACTGCCTGCTGCCGGCGGACTGGTAGTAGATCCATGATGCCAGGCCGATGTTCAAAAATGACGTTGGGCCTGGGTGATTTCGTGTGCGATGGGGCATTAGATAGCTTATATATCATCTTTTCGATCAATGCGGGTCATATTGTAGCAAGGGCCATGTACTGCAGAGCCCATTATTGCTGACTCGTGGCTATAATACTAATGCATGCTTTAATACCGGACGGAGTCTGTATTGGTATGTAATGCGTATTTTTGTATTGCACCCAACACGCCGAAGTAGATATCGATTGGCCCTCGGCCACTATCTAGATGCGCGCCAAATGATCCTGATCTGTTAGTGATCTGCACGCAAACAAAGAATGTGCATACAAAGAAAGCTGCCATCAGCCGAGCCTTTGGCAGTCTGGCTTCATTTCAAAATTATTGCAATAATAAATAAATAAAAATGTGTTGAAGGAAGTGGCTGCGAGCCTGCTTCGCAGTTATTCAACGGCGAATCTCGCAAGAATGGTCCAAACCACCGATATCAACACTGACGAGGTCCAAGGCACCTCTCCCCCAGATGCTGCAGATAGCCATATTCAGTCGTGGCGTCTTGCCATTGTCATAGGGACTCTATGCCTAGGGGCGTTTCTTTACGGCCTGGACGCGAACATAATAGGAACCGCCATTCCACGTATCACCACCGACTTCAAGTCCTTGCCGGCTGTGGCTTGGTATGGTGCTTCGTATCTGCTTACTGTCACCGCATTTCAGCCATTATTTGGTAACCTGTACAGATTCTTCAATGCCAAGATCGTTTACCTCGCATCGTTGTTGATCTTTGAAGGTATTCCAACCCACGTGTCAGATCTCTTGACTTTTTCTGGCTAATGCGTTGCGTTTTCTAGCCGGTTCAATTGTATGTGCGTCGGCCAGAACCTCAGATATCTTGATCTTTGGGCGTGCTTTACTGGGTTTCGGGGCCTCAGGTCTGTTACAAGGAGCTCTCGCCATCATCGGAGTTGTCGTTCCTCTTGAAAAGGTCCCTCTCTTCCAAGGCATTGTCATCAGCGGTGTGGGCATCAGCATATGCGTTGCCCCAATTATTGGTGGTGCTCTCACGCAGTATGCTAGCTGGCGTATTTTTCTCCGACCCTATGTACTGTCGATATTTTTTTCTTTCCATGAGCTGACATGATGCAGGTTGGTGCTTCTGGATGTACGGTGCCCTCCTAGTAAAACTAAATATTGACCTCCGCTAACTCTAGTCTAGAAATGTTCCCATCGGCTTTGTTGCCATTATAATCATCTTCCTTTTCGTCCCTCTATCAGATGGGTTTGCAAAGAAAACTAAGGCATTGACATGGCGTCAAAAACTCTCCCATATGGATCCTATAGGAACAATCCTGTTTCTCGGGCTTGTCTGCTGTCTGCTTCTCGCCTTAACTTGGGGCGGGCAACAATACGCTTGGAAAAGCTCACAAGTCATTGGCCTCTTCGTTGGTTTCGGCTTGCTGCTGCCGTGTTTCTGTTTTTGGGATTGGAAGCAAGGTGACAAAGCCCTAATCCCTCTACGGGTGCTTCGCAAGCGCTCGGTATGCATGGGCGCGATTATACTCTTTAATTACGGGGTGGTCATGTATGTGGTGAGTATTGTACAGCAATATGTACAGCAATATGTATCGCATCCTGGTCTCGTATTGACAGTGTGTTTTGCAGTATGGCTACTACCTTCCAATGTTCTTCCAGACTATTCAAGGAGCTAGTGCTACTGAGAGTGGCGTGCGGTACATTGCAATGATGATACCTCAAATTGTGACTCTGGCACTAACAGGAGCTATTGTTTCAAAATGGGGTTATTATGTAGGAAACCCCGGCTTTTATACTGAAACAAACTGGCTAAAACGAGCAACCAAGGTACCTTACATGATTGCTGGTGGCATTATCGCCTCCGTCGGTTCGGGCCTCTTGACCACAATCGGCCTTACAACTCCGACGGTACGGTGGGCGGCTTATTTGGCTTTGACAGGTATTGGCGTCGGTATGGCTTCACAGCTGCCGTACACTGCCTTGCAAGTGGTCCTTGAGTATGCAATCCCTCTCGATCAGCTTCGGGTTGGCACTGACAAACAAACCAAAGTTCATCTGATATTGCCACAGGGAATGGTAAGTAGCAACGAATATACCTAGCCATATAGAAGAATTCCCCGGAACCAAAATACTGAAATCATCCCTTAGCTATTGCTGTTTTCTCATCGCAGCTTGGAGGGTAAGTAACCGGTACCTACATTTCCCGTCCAATGAACATCGACTGACGAAAGTCTTACCGCATTCAGGGCGCTCGGCCTCGCCATCGGCCAGAATTTACTTATAACAGGACTACGCAGGGAACTGCCTCGATACACGACAGCAGTGACAGTTGAACAAGTTCTAGCGGCCGGCGCCAGTGGGTTACCAGAGCTAGCTTCCTCATCAGCCTTGTTTGGGGCGCTTCAGCGTGCCTACACGCAAGCACTACGGGATGTATTTATTCTAGGGCTTGCTTGTGCATGTCTGACACTGCTACCATCCTTAGCGACCGAGTGGCTGAATATTACCCACGAGTCGCAGAGACGGAAGGAATTGCAGGAGAGTGATAAGAAGGGGGTACAAGTCCAGCCACAAGAGGAAACAGACGTGAATGCGGTGGAAATTGGGACAATTAATAATAATATCGTGCAACAGCAGGAAAAGGGCTTGTAAGCAGGCGTCGACGAGATTCGCGTTAATATACCGAGATAGGGTAGCTATTAATTAGAGCAGGTGGAGATGACAATGCAACAGACAAGGTTGTCGAGACATATCCAAACAAAAATAAAGTGCGGCAGGTCCCGGCGCTAACGTTCTAAACCCAAAGCGCACGAGTATCCACTGTATTAATACGCCCATAATACAGAGTACGTACTACGTACTCCCACAAAACCCCTTTGTCAGATTTTAGGCCAAATATGTATTAACTCGTAATTAACAAGAATAATAGGGTACTAACTAATTAGTTCGGACCCCGATCCGTCTAGAATGTTTATTATTAGCACGGACATGCAAACGCGGCATGCAGTACGAGGTTGGGTTACTCCACGTACGTACTCAGCCGGGCTGAAAAAAAAAGTCCAGGAATTGCAATGCGAGTGGCCAGCTTCTTTCTTTTAGACATCTCGAGACCGAGTCAGGGGTCCACTGAGATTCAGACCCCACAAGCCACGACAAGGATACAGACGCCCGGGGACGACCTTGTATGCATTAGACGTGGTTGCCCAGACAGTTAATTCCTCGGGCCGCGCAGGAATATACCAGAGTGGGAGACAGGGCAGGCCACGTCGCAATCTAAGTTGAAGGAAGACAAACGACCAAAAGCCAGAGATGCGAGTGATGGGGCTAAGAATGTCGTATTCGCTGTTTCGGTCACTATCACAGTACCTGTCAGCACTGATAACACTGCATTGATTGGTATAATCGCAAGAACATTAAGCTCGCGCCACAACGTCATTGGACACTGACCGTAATGCCCGGGCTGAAGCTATACATACCCGGGTGTACCGTGTGAAGAAAGAAGCCTTTTATAACAGGGGTAAAAATTGCCCCGTTTGTTGGGAGTGGGTCTTCGTGGGAGAAACATTTGAAGAATCTAGAGTAGGATATAGTAGTACTAGTAAATATCTGTCCCGTCTGACTGCATGTATTCTTTTATATCCCCACTCATTTCACGAATTTTGCTGCTTCACTCCATTTCCGACTCAAGTCTCAGTTCATCCCAGGAAAATGTTAACAGAAATCCTTGTGTCATATTCAAGAACCGCACTGACTTTCCTCGCCTGTGGAACGATCCTCCTCCTATGGCGACTATGGATGTTCACAGTGAGGCCGTGGATCTGGCCCTCAGAGCCTAGGTATATGTCTTATTGGATACCTTGTAAGATAGAATTGCTGATTACACTTTGGAAGAATGTCTACTGATCATGAATAGTCATTGGTACATAGAATTCTTTTCTGGCCATTGTATATCATAAACTAAAGAAAAGGAATTAATAGGCCACCTGCAGCCGTTTTTTGCGAACTGTCATCAATTAATTGACGATGCTGTGTACGTTGCTCCTACATGCTGAGAAAAACATGTGAATGCGCTACTGAGACGGACACAATGATCAGGGGCTACTTTGAACATACGGATGAGCCCTTTGCCTTCAATATATGCGGCGTGACGATGTACGGTCTTTCTCGGCCGGAGGATGTCACTGGCATTCTTGATGGCGCCTCTTGGACCCACGGTATGGACTTTGAATTCTTCATATCCGAAGTGATGCAAAAGTTTGGCATGTCTCCAAAAGAAGTGGAGCGGGCCAAGCATACGCCCAAGCCAGGTGAGGCTTTATATATCGAAAATGACACCACAAATCCTCGTCACTTGAGCCTCATTCACTTTGTCGAAGATCTTTACAAGAGGCAATTCCTGGATTCATCACACTTGGACAATCTTTCCAAGATATTTTCAGACTGCCTACTAGAGAAAATGCAAACTCAGAACCTCGACTTCTACAACAGCAAAAACGACAATGACTACCTTGGCAGTATTGGCAGTGTTGGTGCTCCCGGTGTACGGCGGGAAGTCTCGCTCTTCTCCCTAGTGACCAGAAGTATGGTCGACGCGACATTGCGGTCTCTGTTTGGCCCGTATCTTCACGAGTTTGACCCAGATATTGTAGATCAAGTGATACAGTTCAATACTCATGCTTGGATATTATTCTATGGCCTCCCAGATTTCTTCGGCCGTGCACCAGTCTGTGGGCCTCGTGACAGGATCCGAGCAGCTTTACGGGCATTTATCAATATGCCGGAAGAACAGAGGAGCGACCAATGCTTCGCGTTTAGGCAGCTTCTTAGATGGATGGATGTTATGCAAATCGACATAGAGTCCCGTATCGGCTTGTTTTTCCTGTTCTTCTTTGCGTGAGTACCAGATCAATTTCCCGTTTCTCCATCAAGAGAAGTATAGGAAGTATTTCTTGCTTACTATAGAATTTCTGCGTAGGAGCATTGCTAATGAGCAAAATGCTTGCTACTGGTTTGTGGCCCATATCATTTACGACAAGGAGCTTCTCGATATTGCAAGGAAGGAAATCGAGCCTGCTTGGCAGTCTGGCGAGCTAGACGTCAAACATCTCACTTCCAACTGTCCCAAGATCGATGCAATCTTCAACGAGACGCTACGCCAACGAACAAACACCTTTGGCTGGCGCATCGTGAAAGAAAAGACAGTTATCCGTGGCAAGGAACTTCTGCACGGCACGCCTGTCCTAATTCCGATGCGGGTGTTGCATACCAACGAAAGAGTCTGGGGCTCTGACGTCGAGGAATTCAATCACAAAAGATTCCTCAAGAAAATGTCAGCGCGCCAGCCATACTACCGCCCCTTTGCCGGGGGACCTACGTACTGCCCCGGCCGAGTGCTGGCAAAACGGGAGACGTATGCGTTTCTCGCCATCTTGCTCCATCGCTTTGAAGTAAAGTTGCTTCCATCTCCTGGTTCGCCCAACGGGAAGCAGGCTTTTCCGTTGATGGAAACACGCAGGCCACCAACGGGGGTCAAGGGCCCCCGGCATGACATGGATCTCTTTGTGAGGTTGGACGAGCGGATTTCTGAGAAAACTATATAGTCGTTCTGTGTATTTAAAGACCTGTAAAGACCGAGCTACCTAAATAAGACCATGTATTCATCCGCCTGTATTGGACACGGCTAGATGTATGAACAGAGATACGTTTTGACCTAAAATCCCAGCACTTGAATAGCGCAAAGAATGTGTTACACTTCCCTCTTCGACCAGACCAGAGGCGCTTTCTCGGGGTGCAGCATCTGAATCAATAGAACCATAGCAGAGTCCTTCTCAATGAGTTCAAGGACCCTCTTGCGAGCCCCCTCAATCGTTTCTCCTTCAAAGACCACCGGATTTACACGCCAATCGCGGAATATTGATGCTATAGTAGCCACAAACTCAACCTGGGACAACTTTTTCCCAGGACAGTGGCGCGCGCCCTCCGACCAGCTAAGAAAAGAGCCACGTCTGGGCTGGACAAACTGTTCTGCATCCAAGTCTGCCCCCTGGGAACCCGAGGGCTTGGATTCGGCCGTATTTATAAAGCGAGAGGGCCGCCAAGTAAGCGAGTCAGAGCCCCACCATCTGGGATCAGTATGCAGGGAGGAATAAGCCAGACATATCATTGTGTTTGCAGGAACAACAAGCGTTTTGTCCCCGATATTGAGCGGCTGTGCTTTATCCTGCGTCCACTTTGTAACGGGAATAGGGGTATACATCCGCATGCTTTCGTATAAGATGGCCAAACAACGCTTGAGCCTGGGGAAGTCTGTTGTATAGTCCCATTCGTGTGATGGTCGGTCACCCAGTACATGCCGGATTTCCTCCGACAGCCAGTCTTGTACTTCCGGGTAAGAAGCGAGGTAATACACGGCATAAGTAAAGGCATGGGATACTGTGTCGTGACCAGCAAAGCTTATGACGAAGATATTGCCGTAGATTTCTCGTTCGGTGAGACCTTCGCCCTCTTTGGCATCAAGAGACGCTTTGGCAAGCGATGACAAGAACGTGCGGCGAGTAGTATCCACGTCCAATTTTCCCTCTGCGACATTGCGTTTCTCTGCTTCATACATATCTGTCATGTGCTTCTGATATGCCTTGACTGCATCGCCGACCTGTCGCCATTTAAACGGCAACCAAGGCGCCTTGGCGAAAAACCTGGGTCCCATGGCGATAATGAGGATACAATTTTCTAGAATCAGCTTGAGAGTGTCCTTGTAGTTAGCTGTAGGGTCGGCATGCGAGGTTTCTTCATAACCCTGAAATTTAAAAGACTGGCCAAATCCGAGTTTGGAAATAACGCCAAGTGATAAGGAACGCAGGTCCTCCGCCGTGCTTCTGACTGATGGACGTGACGACCAGTAACGGATCATATCGGTTGCTTGAGATATGCTTTCGGACCAGACCACCTCGTTGTATCGTTCGTTGAAGCACGAGGCCACCAGTTTCCGCTGCTGTACCCATTGCTGACCTTCAATCTTAAGGAACAATGTGTAAGCCAACAATGCGCCAAAAATACAGGGGGGTTCATAAGAGAGTATTTACACTGGTAACATTGGGGCCAAAAACATCGAGGACCTGAGTGAGCTCGAGGCATCTTGGAAAATCGTCACTCCGGCGCACGATCTCCATCACAATATCCGGATTTCCAATATACAGCCAGTTCCGGCCGGGTGTAACCAGCATGAAAGCATCGCCCAGCTCATGATGAGAGTAGTATCGGTCGGGCAGTTCCCAGCCCATCCAATTGTACCGCGTGAATGTGCTTTCGCCGAATACTCGCTTGACATAGTACAGAACGCGTGCGTCAATAAGCATCCAGAAGTGATTGAGATGGCTGATGGGGATAACATGAAAGCGAAGCCCTGTCCGGCGTGCTATCAAATAGTTGCGAAACAAACAATACCATGACTGCACTGTCACCGCCCCTAGAAGCAACAGACAAGCCCACAAAAAGGTAGAAAGAACATGCATGTTGGAAAGGAAGCCTGAGACAAGAGGAACAATGTGAGAGAATACAAGGAGGCAAAAAGGGAAGATTCCTCGTATATTAACAGTGTCAAGTAATCAATCGCGGACGAGGGGGCTGAGTGTATAGACCATCCAATCTACGGTCACGTGTAGGAAAATCAAGAACAAAGAACAAAGAACAAAGAACACAGCATTTGTAAGCGATTCTCCGATAAACCCTGTCTGTCTTAACTCTTCCAAGTATTAGTTAATCCAATTTCTCAAAAACCCTAGTTAAGATTAACCCCAATTCGACCCAATTCTAAGCCCTAACCTAACATACAACTTATCAACCTAGTTAGATACGTTATGAGCCCGGAATCTCTTCTGGCTTGAGGATTAGCTTTTTAAAAAAACCTCGCTAGTAATTTGCAAGCATGAATTCTAAGATGGCCTCTGCAAGTGACGGTCAAGACTGGCATCTCAAAACACTAGCCTAGGGTCAAGATTCGTTAAGATATAATTGCCAAGATCGCCAAAGCCCTAAAAGAAAGAGAAAATGCCAAGAAATTGCGTAAATTTAGTACCAAGTACAGTCACTGCGATAAACCAGAACACTTGGAAATTTTTTGGGATCTGCACTCTGAAAAGAAGCCTACACGGTTTCAAGAGGCATCTACTAAAATGTTAAGGTTAACCAAGGATAGACCTATTTCTCCCCGGAAATCTTAGCTTTTTAAGGAGTAACCATGTTCTAATAACTAGTTAATTACAGTGTTATTAGAGAAACGCAAAGTTCCTCCATTATAAAATTATGATGCGGCTGCAAACGTTAGAACTATATTGCCTAAAAGGCCAGAATTTGCGGTTCTACAAGGCTAGAGGTGTTATGCGGTCCTACGTATATGTACAAGCCTAGAATTTCCTATTTTTTAGTCTAGAATTTGTATATCTAAGTTGGTTATTTACATAGCCCGAATAGAATCAAATTTACTTTTTATAATATAGATTTTATCAACGCCAAGAAGGCGTAGATACGCTCTTTTTATATACACTTATTTAGCTTCACAATGCCTAGATTAAAAAGATCCATACATTAGCATACATATCTCAAATTAATCAATCTACACTTACATATAAACAAATAAAGAACACAGCTTTTACAAGTAATCCTCCTATAAACCCTGCATTTACCTTTTTCAGTATCAGTTAATCCAATTTCTCAAGCCTCTAGTTAAAGATAAACCCCCAGTTCGCGCTGATCCCAAACCGTGACATGCACCTCGTCGACCTAGTTCGACACTTGTACGTAACCTTAGATTGGTTCCGTAGCTTTCATGTACTATTTCCTGACCTGCAGCTGTCACACTATTGGTCATGATTAGCATGGCGGAGAAATTGAATTGGGCGTTCTGTTAAAAGTACCGTATTGAGATGCCTCAAGGCGTGTCTTATTTTCAATATGTCCTGTCAAAGCTATACTTACGTAGATGTCTGGCACAGTACATCAATTGATATTCAAAATGAGCTGAAATATACAAAGCCTCAAGCTTACATGCATTGATCTACTAACCATCACGAACATTCAATGTTGATACACCAGTTGACACTTGACACCCAGGCCGAAAAAAAAAGTCACTTGCAAGCTCGCCATGCACAATTATAAGAATGGAGCGTCCAAGAAAAAAGTAAAAAGAATGAAACCAATCAAATGATAATATAGTATTATAGTAATAATAAGACAAGACTCAAGCCTCCTCTTCTTCGTCCTCAAAGTCGTCGTTACCCAATAACTCGTCTTCATCGTCAACAACATTGGTATAATCACCGCGACGAGCCGCAAAAGCGCTGCGCGTGGCATACGGCCGCGGACCACGGCCAGGCAAGTGGACATAGCCACTGGCACTGCGCCACAGACTCATACCAAGCAGCGGAAGCACTTTAACCGCGGCGACCGTGCCAGCAATAATAGCAACGGGGACAGCAATCAAGGCGGAATCACGCGAAAGGAACTCGGCTGCCGAACCACCTTCGCCCAGTCGGATCTGGCCGAATTTGCCATCCCATTTGGTGTACACCCAATACCCAATTCCGCCGGCGGCGGCAATGGGGAGGACGATTGCGAGGAAAATGGCGAAGCCGCTGACGCCGTGCTTGCGCTTGAAATCTTCTTCGTGGTCGGGGCAGGGCTTGGGCTGTAGGTGGTCGAGGTTCTGGCCGCCTTGGCACGTTGTTAGAGGGATACGCCGGAATCCAGTGGGTTCCCAGTATTCCACCGCATCGGGATTGTCCTTGCAATACTGGATTGCGTTTGGTTCGGGGAGGCCGGCGACCAGAGCACAACTTCCATCGCTTTGGGGTTCGTAATTGTAATCACTGGTAAAAGTTAGCTGGACTATGTTAAAAAAAAAAAAGAACGAATAAAAGTCCTACCACTCGTAATCCTCTCGAGTACAAGTGCAGTTGCGCGCAATGCTGTGCACATGCGGATCGGACCAGTCATTCCAGCACTGAGCCGCTGCCTTTTTACGGTGGTATTGTTCCACATGCCCAAAAAGACAGTTGTCTTTTTGGAAAGGGTGCTTGGGCTCCCACAAGTAAAAGTCCTGTCCCTCACCCGAGTCTTCGTCGAGACTGCAAGACCGGTCACGCAGGCCACTGAAGTCCAAGTTGACTGTCACCGGCTGGTTAGATTTAGAAAGCTTGCCCCAGAGGAGAAACTTCTTGGAACTATCCGACGGCACAGTAGTCAGGCTGCTGACGATAATCTCCTCGTCAGCAAATTCATATTGCTCCCAGTTTTCTCCTTCGTCCAGACTAAAGTAAACAACTCGTGTCGGTTTCAGTTCTTCCACAAGAACCAAGACGGAGCCCTGATCGCCGTACTCCCACATATATCTGCCTTTCTTAACTTCCTTCCAGCTGATGCCTCCATCTCGAGAAAAGAAGGTGCTAGCTTCGTCCTTGTTTTCTGACAGTGACTCGCCAACATTGCCAACACCAAACACGAGACCAATCGCAGATGGTGATGTGTACGTGGCGCGGGGATCAGTTCTCTCCGTGTAGCCATGAAGGTGAAGGGCGCACTTGTTCTCATCTGAACCGCAGCCATAAGACTTGCCGTCAGAGTCCTTTGCTGGCGGGGTTAACAATGCCCACTTTCCTCCGTCGTTATGAGTGATCATAGTCTTCAATATCTTTGTTGACCCCTTCTCCACCTCGTCAATGTTGTCAATCACATTGACTAGCATCACACCTTCCAAGCCCTGCAACTTTTCAAAGTCGACGTAACCATCAGCGTCCCGGTTGACGCCGCTTCTAGTTAGAACGTAAGACGTGCCGTTGCTGTTGCTCTTGATCAACGACCCGTAAGCCTGATCGGGCTTGTTGTTCACCGTCACATGCAAGAATACCGAGTGACTCCAGCTTTCCAGTACAGTGTACGCCAATTGAGCCGGGATATCAAGATTGGGCGGGAATTGAGCATCTGCAAAGACCTTGCCGTCAACGCTGGTATCAGCTTTGAGGGATCCGGGCTTGTCTGGGTCGTTTGCCGCCACCACAATGAATTCAGCCGATGTCGCAAAATCAAGAATGCCCTTGAGCGGAGTTTCGGACTTTGCGAACAAGTCCCAACTCGTGACAAGCGTGCGTTGGCCATCTGGATCTTCGTTTTCGTGTTGGTCACAGAAAACGAGCTTTTCGCTGTCTTTCCGATCTTCTCGTGCCATAAACTCACACTTCTCCACTGTTCGTAGTAGAGGTTCCCAGCCTTCGCCGCGGTGTTGTGTTATATAGGAGTTCTTCGTACAAACATTGCTGTGGGAGCAGTCCATTCCAGTCCAGATTGCCCAATTCTTGTTGGTCGGATGGAAGGACAATGTAGTACCTTTGTACTCATTTCTTTCCGCTGGCCCCTTGAAAATATCAATCGTCTTTGCACGATTAATAGTAACAAAGTGCTCTCCAGAGTCGGTGAGGAAGAAGGCGCAGTCATTGATAAAATTGTGAGGAACAATCTCTTCAATGCCCTCGAGAATTCCCTCCCATGTTTTCCCGTGATCGAGTGTAACCCAGACTGTGCCATCCTTGGCACGCATGACAATGGTTTCGTCCTCTCCTAAGCTACTGCCAGCTCGCTCGAGATAAAAGTGCTCATCAAATTCCTTGAATTCAAATTCAGTGATCACTGAAGTAATGTTCTTTGAATTGCCTGATGGCACAGTGGAAGCATCCTTGCATGGGCGTTCAATTTCTTTGTCCAGGTTGTCCCCTCCATCGCGATTACAGGCATTGCCCGGGATAAGCCTCCATCCAGAAGGACCTTTGAAAGTGTCACCATCATTCTTGCATTGTCCCTCGGGGGCCTGAAGAGCCACAGCTGGAGTGCAATTTTTCCCATCGTCTGAACGGACAAAATTAAAGTCACACTCAAAGTCTTCCGCGGTACACTTGCAGGGTTCAAACTCGGGCTGAAGATTTTCGAACATGTGTTTGGTGATAAAGCAATCTGCATCGGACTTGCGGCGGTGATAGAACTGCTTGTGGCCCATGAGACAATCGGGTTCATTCTTCTCGTTCAGCCGAGCCGGCCATTTCTCATAATCGCTTTTCTTGCATTCTCTTTCGTGCAGGCCTTCAAAGTCAATGGTATAAGAAAACCACGAATCAACTTCCGTGTAACCAAAGAGCAGGAACTTCAAGCTGGTCGAGTCGGGAGTAGTGGTCAACAAAGCCGGAAAGATCTCATGCTCTAAATCGGCAGAATGCCATTCTTTTCCATGATTGATAGAGTATCTGATCTTCTTTGTTGGTTTTCCATCGTCTTTGATTGCCATGATGACAGCACCTTGATTTCCAAACTCGTATTTGTGTGGCTTTTCAAGACCCTGACGCCAGGTCAAGCCGGCGTCGTCTGAGACGTATAGGTTGCCATCTTTGACATAGTCCTTGAGATACTTGCCGGTGTTTCCAACGCCCATAACGATACCAGGCGCCGGACTCGAAAACACGCGCCCAATGTTTTTGAACTCAGTAAAAGAATGAAGATGCAATTCGTCGTCCTTGACGGTCAAGGGCTGAAAGCTGCGGCCATCATCGAAACTGATTTTGCTGACGACGTGTCTTTCTCCGCCCTGCTTCTCGACTTCATCCCAGTTGTCAACCACGTTCACCAGGACGATACCCTGCACATTGGCGATTTTTTCAAAGTCGACGAAACCCATCTCGTTGCGATTCGTGTGTTCAATATTGCGGGTGAAGTATGTACCGTTCGAGTTGGAGGTGAACAACACGCCCATGTTGACACGGGTGTTTGTGTTCAAGACGTCCACTTGAATGCTGTAGTTTGTGCTTTCCAACACGGTGTATGCGTCCTCCTCGAGCTTGTGGTTCCCAAATTCCGCGCGGTGCCACGTCTTTGTATCATCGGTGACGAACATGGCAAGTTCATCGGTACCTTGCGACCTGGCTGCAGCCACAATGAACTTCTTCTCAGAGGCTAGATTGACGACACCAGTAACCGGCCGCCCGTTGTTGATCTTCGCTTCGACTCCGTCCTCGTTGCTGCTAAAGAAGTCATCCGACATGACGAGGCGGAAGGCGTGGGAGAAGGGATCCTTCAGTCCTCGGGCGATACAGAAGATGCGATCAGAGAGTTTGTCGGCGACATCCGGGACAGCCTCTGCAAACTCGGGGGTACCAACGGCCCATGAACAGCCGCCTGGAGTCTCACGCAAAGGTCCGACATCCTTGAAATCATTTACCGTATAAAAGGCCCTTTCGACGCAACGAAACGGGGAGCACATGGCACCGTGGATGATAACCTTTTTCGAATCCTTGCCATGAAAGCGCAGAGGAGCGGGAAGCGACGTTGGAGAGACAGGGAGTTCGAAAGGGTTCCACGTTACGCCCTGATCAGTAGTCACCCAGTGAATACCGCGCAGACCCAACATGTATGCCTTTTGATTGTCAAACGGATGAACCTGGACGCCCCCAACAGCGCCGGCCATTTCCCCAGCTTCGTCGTTGATGATCTTCCATTCTAGACCGCCGTCAAAGGAGAGATGCACCTCTTTCGCCTTGGCATCGTAGAAGAGAACGGTGTCTGAATTCTCAAAGTAAGAGGGAGGGTATGGCTCGTTGTCGAGCTTCGCCAGAGCTATTCGAGGGCCGCCGGATTTGGCTTCGCTGAGCTGGGACCCTACTGCCAGCAGCAGTATTCCAGCCAGATGCAACCACGGGCCAATCATGATGGTGATGGACCGTTTATTTGAGATCTTATCGCTGGGCCGGCATCTGAGGGAAGTGCGATGGGTGTTGCTAGAGAGGTATCAATAATCAAGTTTAAGCTTGCGATGGACGATCCCTCTCCCTAGCCTCTAGGCAAATACGTAGGAGCTAGTTTGGGGCCTAGAATCTTAAAAAGAAGGAGCGGAAGAAAGCAAAAGCGACGGATACACACAAGAGTGTGTCCAGAGCAAATAGATTGCGGAATGAAAACAAAAAGCGAAAAGGCTGTGATTAAGCAGATAAGAGGTTGGGGGTGTGAGTCCTTTCGGACAGCTATGCTCGTAGGCAGCTCCGTCACTCGCGCTGGAGGTCACGTGCAGGCTTACGTATGTCTGTACCGAGAACCACCTCGTAGATTCCTGGCAATTGGCAGAATTATTATTGTGGATGTAGTGTAAATTCAGTGGGAAATATAGTAAATATTTGAGTATCAGATATAGAGAAGCTAATTGATTGGCTTCTCCATATTACCATGGCCGTACATTTTGGCAAGATAAGCGCTATACAAAATGCGAAATGAATGGATATTTCATCATCACCAAGTGGTGGTGATAGGCGCAAACAAAAGAGGGTATATAGGAAGTTAAGCGTCGCAGCAAAGAACATACCAAGAAAAAAGAGCAAGTACAAAGTTTGAAACGAGTCTAAATAATATAGCCACCCAAGAATATGAACATGAAGATGTCGCTTTTGCAAGTGTAAAAATAGTGTTGAAGTTTTGAAGTGTTGAGATGCGAGATATATAAAGTTTGATCGAGGTATGAAATATTGGGGACTCCCAGTATAGGCGAGTAGTTGGGAATCTAGTCTCGTCGGCCGCGGATCCGACGCCACATCTTCTTCACCACGCCTTGCTGTTCTGGCAGGTCGTCCCACACATTGGCAGTTTCATCTGCAGGTGGAAGGTCGGCCAATCGAAGCGGGTCGTCGATATCAGTCGGGTCCGTGGTTCGCAAGTCGGGCCGTGTAAGCGTCATTTTCAACGTCATTTCACGACGCCGGCCGGTCGCGTTTCCCGACGGCAGCGGTTGCAGCGGTTGTGGGCGTCGAACCTCGGTCGAGACTTTTCGAAGGTATGTAGTGGGCTCCGTATTATGAGTCAGTGTGTTGCTGATAAAGTCGAGGTCGTATGAGGTTGCCTCATCGTCGAAGAATGTCCAGCCCTGGGACGTCTGGGAAAGCTGAGAGACTCGTTTGTTCGAGTTATTCGGCGTTTGCGTCGGGGCTGGACTGTTCTCCTTAGCTTCCAGGGACGGAAAGCCGAATTCGATGGCTTCATCGAATTTCTGGGGAGACGCGAGATACACCCGGAGTTTAAGACGGGCTTCCGGGTCTTGGTAGTATTGGGCTGCTGGGTCTATCGAGGAAGTGGAACGGTGTGAGACATGGCGAGAGGGATTAGGGCGATTGGGCTGATCGGAAAATGGCTTGGTGGCAGACTGGCTGGTGGCAGCGCGGTGGCCGGCCACTGCAGTCGAGTTGCGGTTCCTGGTGAAGGACATGGTGCGTCGGAAAGAAGGCATTCGACTCGGTGTTGGTGGTGTGTATGTTTGGCGAGAGTGAAGCGCGGTCTCGGCAACATGTCTGTGATAGTTGTCGAGGGAGAGGTCGAGGTCGTCTTCGTCCAGCCAGCGGAAGCTGTTGAGGATTGACTCGTTCATCTCGATTGCCGAGTCCGGCAAGTCTGTGGAAGAGGACGACATGGAGGATGGTATGACGGCGGACGAAGTGGCAGAGCGCTGGCGATTGCCAATGCGGCGGGCAGCAGTCTCGGTGTGGCCAGCAGCAGCTTGACGGCGGGCTTGCTCGAATTTCAAGACGGCGCGGTCAGCAGCGTCGACAATGTCGGTGGCCGGGGTGGACTGCTGGAGGAGACGCTGCTCCTCCTTGGAAAAATGCGACTGCTGGATCTTGGGCGGCAGCGAATGGAAGCATTGCCAGGACTCGTGGTCTAGATAGAGCGCATGGTGGTTGCTTGGTCGAAGCGGGCCGTTGCGGTGCTGGCGACTGCGAGGCCGGGACGAAGAAAACGGACTGCTTATCGCAACCGTCCGAGCGCGCGCGTGGTGGCCACGCAGCGGGCGCTTAGCGTACGGCTGGTGCTTCTGGTGGCGTGGAGGGCCTTGGGCTAGTCGAGTCCGTTCCAGGCGGAACCTCTCGAGATTTGAGAAAAACTGGAGGGGGGGACAGGTTAGTGAGCGGACGTGCAGGCAGCATGATGCGAGGGGACGAATTGAGTGGCCAAGGAAAGAAAAGTGGGCGATGGCGAGCGACTAGTTGGAACTTGGCCGTGAGAGGGGAGCGAGTGAGGAGGGAGAAGAGGAGAGGATCCTCGCGGGCTCACAGGCTGGCAGGCTCGCAGGCTCGCAGGCTCCCAGGCTCGCAGGCTCCCAGGCACCAAGGCACCAAAGCCGCCGCAGCCCGCAGGGCCGGGCACGCTAGTCCACTCGCAGCCTAGTGCCAGGCCCGGACCGCAGCCCCACGGCGCGAACAAACAGTCGGGGTCAGGTTGGCTTTCCCCCGACGCGAATTTTCCGCACTCACTAGCACGCTGCAAAAGCCTGTCAGGGTCGAGCCGGAGCCGAAGCTGGAGCGGCGAGTCAGGGCGCTCGGAGGGCGGCGTGCACGACTCAGTCACTCGACAACTCGACGTGTCGATAGTTCTCGCATAGTGTGTGGAGCAACATGAATATTGAACAAGGCAAACTCAATCCCAGAACGGGTTGTCAGCACGCTAGGCCGCATGCAGCCTAGCGTCCGGCCGTGCGCGGCTTCGCCCAGTGCGTTCAAGGCTCAACAGGCACGGCTGACTCGCCGTTCCAACAATAATTCCAACAGCACGGAACTGGAACCACGCGACTGACAGGGGCAACGGGCCAAGGGAGGAGAGCGGAGGGTGTTGGAAGCGGGCTGGAAGGTTGCGCGAGTTGGGGGACAGCCAGCTGGGAGCTGGCCAGGCAGGACGAAAGGAAAACACAGCAGACGTACCTTTCTTCGCACGGCGAGCGGAAGAGACTCGAAGTCGTCGTCGAACGGATCGGCGAGAACGTGCATTTTGCTTCTTATAGTATGTCCTCCACGGTTGCCTGTACGTGTGCTGTGCGAAAAAAAAAAAAAAGCTGTCGCAGGATTGGCGTGGTCGATCTGCAAGTTGCAGGGTGCAGGCAATAGCATGCGCAATAACTGTGTGCTGGATATTGGGAGGTGTCGGGTGGATAATAACAGCGTCGATTATTGAACGGGCTTTCGATAATCAATGGAATTATCGGGCATGGAGCAAAGCATAAGAGCGAAAGGAGAAGAGGAGAGCAGAAAAGAAGAAGAAAATTGCAGATCGTCTCTCGCAGCTTCAGAGCTCCATAAAACCCAGGCAAGAGCTGTCACAGCGGTGTCCGGGGTGGGTAAGTACTCAATGGAGAGAGAGTTTGACTTTGCAGCACCTCAAGGGAAAGGCAGAGGTATAATAACCTAATAAGAAGATCGACAAAGGCCTAGAAAAGGAGACAAACTGAATAAAAAGAAAAAGAAAAAGAAAAATGAAGGAATCCAATCCCACGTTAATCCCTGGGGTAGGGAATATAAGGGCTCAGTCCGGCGCACAAAGCGATAACTAGTCAGGACGCAGTAGTCACCCGGATCTTTACGCCAGGGCCATGCATCACGTATGGGTTGATATTCTTATTATTAGGAGTGTGCTATCCTTGGCGCTACTGTTGTTACTACTATTAGCACGATAATACTACTAGTACGGTAAGACGATTACTATTAATGTTAGCCGCCGGGGAACTGTGCAGCCAGCGTACGAGAAACATCGGACACGATCACCGCTGTGGGGCGCGCACTATTATCTCGTCGGCTCCGTATGATTGGGAATCTGAAATACGTAATTACTGATTTGATCCTAGCTGAGTTGGGTCGAAGGTTTCTTTCGTGGTGATCAAGCTCTGCCTTTCCGCCTTTTGGGCCGGGCCAAGGGGGCAAATCCTGGCGCCAACACCGTACCCCTGCTTTTCATTCGAGAGAATTCGCAACGGTCTGAGAGGGCGTTGATCGTCGGCCTTGTCAGACCGTGTTGAAAAAGGAGGCCCACTGGTGGAGAGCAGACAAGCGAGATGCTAGTGGGCGATAGTTGGTCGGTGAGGAGGCAACGCTGAACGATCGCTTGTGTGGCGTCCCGATAGGCTGGAGTAGTGGAGTGCAGCGTCTCTTGATGCTAACACTAACAGCCTAACAATTCATCTGTTCTAACCTCTGAAGCGACTTGAGTGCGTATTAATGAATGCCAAGCGTTTGTGTTGTAAGGCAAGCAATATTGAATATCCGTTCTTGCCGCCGTCCAGAACTTTCCTTCAGCTGTCAATAATCCTCGATCCCGTCGCACAACATGGCAGATCTCCATCTGCAATCAATAATAATCATACCTTGAAGTTTGTACGACCGTATGTCGACCTCCGAGCTCTCTGGCGTGTCGATCGAGACTGTTCGGCGACGCCACTTAGTGCTGCAATCGCATCGATCCAAATCGATTCGCCGTGCTCCGTACACCACCACAGCAAACGTCGGAGCTAGTACCTTGCTACCTGCTTAGCCTGCGCGCTAACCATGTATAATCCTCGAATGATAAGAATTGATCGCTTGTGAACGCCAAAGGACTAGGTACTTCCGAGGTGTTTGCTGGCAGCGGTTCGGGCAGACAGTTTTCATGCGGTGTGACTGATTGCCCGATGTGATCATCTCCGCTCGGCGACGTCGAATGTCAACAGACTCCAGACTCCAGAGTACGTTCGCCTGTCAGACGGTCGACCCCCTTGCAGCATGTTCGGGCCTGGCCATGACAATGCCACGCTCATCGACGACATGTGCGAGCGAACGTATCAAGTTTCCTCAAATTAACTTCTAGAAAGGCGTTGAAGCTTGATGCGATCTATCGTCCATAGATCCCTTGCATGCCCGAGAAGACGTCCTACATACCCCTCTATACTATTGCCGGTGTGAAACCGTCTACCCCGCTGTCACAACTGCCCGATGGAACCCATGCACACCCACCGAGGATGTGACCGATCCAATTCAAGACAGCTGTCACTCCTGCCAGAGACAGGTCAACCCTCCCAGCCGCGATAGACAGCACAGCACTTCACAATTAATAATCGCCTGCCTTTCTGACATGCATATCCGTACACTGGCAAGCCTGCTCAATGCTTGCTCGAGACCGGTAGCCGTCTCTAAGCGGACGTGTTGATCCTGTGTCAATAGCCACAATCCTCTTCTCCAATCACGTCCCTAATGTCCACTTTGCTAACGGTACGGAGTATCTTTTTTTTTCTCTCTCATTTTCTATTTTCCTTTAATTTCCGCCCCCAGAAAAGTATATTAGTTTAGCTGGCGGTTTAAGCAACTGATTGGACACACCTCTCGTCCACTGAGCATTGGCGATCCCCTGGTCCCTCGGATATTGGGTCTCATTTAAACAATGACACATGCAGTGCTAGTCATGCTAGCCGTGTTTCAGACTTTCAGCCCATGCAAGTCAAAAAAAAAAGAGTCTCGTTTCCAAAAGGAGGAAAAGGAGGCTGACAGGGGTTGTATTTTCTGTCACATTAACTGTGGTTTTTTATTGGATAGGATTTAGATTATTATTTATTTTTTTTTTCTTTGTTGGTATAATAATGTCATTATTGTACACACGTCACTGCAAAGCATCAAAGGGCGGTTGAAACCCAACCCAACAGCGGAGTCAGTCCCAGCCTCTGCCACGTTGAACTCTGTTAATAATAACACCAAATATACTTTTGCAAGGATTCGATCGACACGTAAACATTATACGAGCTTTACTAATAATAAGCATATTTGTCCCAAAATTTGGCGGTGCGTACGTACTCCGTATAAATGTGTCCGTCCTTATTTCAAGAATAGATCGAGTCCAGATCAGATTGGACTGCAGTAGGATTTGCGGTGAATCTCGATAAGCAGCCACTTAACAAGTCCACATATACTAATATTAGATGTGCTATCGTAATACCTTTTCTCAAGACTGTCAAGATCGTCAGGCCGTTGATTGCTAATTAGGTCATCCGCTTAATACTACGTACTGCCAAAAATTAAGACCAAACCCACAAGTCAAGGGTATATTTCTATATACAAGAAAGACACAGCCAGAAATAGATTACCATGCTTATAACGAACTCAATACGCTCTGCATGGCTACCGTGTTGGTGTCCACTCTCTTCAGCACATACGCTCTAATCTCTTGCACTGACAGGCCAGCGCTGCCGCTCGCATCCGCCGTCGCGCTGGCCGCTGGTCGTCCTGTATCAGAGCCGCCGTTGCTTCCGGTGGTGCCGCTGGCCTGGCCGCCTCGCAGTTTCTCGCGCAGAGCTTCGGGGCCGACGACAAACAGGCTGCCGACTTCGAGAAGCACGTCGATAGCAGCCTTGGCGGCAATGTTGAACTCCGGCTCGAGCTCCCACTCTTTGAACAGGTTGACGTAGCGCGTCATGTCCTTGGTGACCATCAGACCGCCTGGTCCGTTGACTTGGAATCGTCGGAAGTGTTCTAGCACTTGGGTGCGCACACCTAGGGCTAGCTCTGTGAATAGAGTCGGGAGACTCGTTCCGCTAGATGGGACGAATGTGAGTATCGTGTTGTGGAGTTGTTCCAGGAATGTGCAGATGGCCTCGCAAGTCTGAGAAAAGTGAGCAGATTGAAAAAGATAAAATAAACCATGGAACGAAAACTTAGAAGCTTACCGGAGTCTGGAGCATCTCTAGCCATGCCGTGGAGCCATCGCCCTCTTTCGGCCTGAAATCATTCTTCTTTTGTCCTCCCAAAAGCTTGCCAACCCATGCTAGGGCGACATCGATTGTCCGTTGCTCGATCGCATTCACCTTGTCCTCAACCCGGCTCACTGCCAGGTTTGCTTTCTTCTCCATGTCGCGCCGGATGGTCACGTTGTTGGCAGCTAGCGGAACCAGTACCGTGTTGATACACGTCAACATCAGATGTGTGATGCTAATTGCTGCTCGCAGAGTTTGGAGGTATGAAAAGTCCGGCTCTGTCTTGACGTTCTCCTGCGCCGCTGCAGCCTCAAGAGCCGCATCGAGAGCAACATCGACATAGTTCTCTGCCATCATCAAGAGAAGCAGGTTCAGCAGAGACGCAACATCCTTGGGCGTCTCGCTGCTGACGCTCAGCTCTAGGCCACGCCCGACTCCTTCAGCCAGCCACTTCAGCATGCGCTTCGCATAAGCTACAGAAAGCAACCCGTCAGCATCAGTAAACTCTGGTTCCGTTAATCTTGAAGCATCTCCCGAATTTTTCAGCCCAGCGATCCTGAGAAGTATTTGTCGTTGAGTGGGTGTAAAGTCAGGCGAGTCAAGCCGGTGAACGTAGGATTCTTTAGCCGAGGCTAGAAGCTCGCTGCCACTCTTTGCCAGAGACGCCATAAATGTGGTTGCGGCTTTCTTGCGCCGCGAATGAAAAGCTGTAAATCTGAACAAAAGTGATGTGTAGAGGTCCTCCAGGTTCCTTCGCTCTCGTTCAATATAAGAAGACCCAACAAAGTATGGAACGAATAGTTCCTCCAACTGTTGGTCAAGTAGGATAGCTGTTTGAGATGATATCGAATCCGGTGCCTCGGTCAGCCCATGCGTTTTCAAGTCATCCACCAAAGCGTTGATATAGCTTCTTGAGCTTTGCAATGACCGCAGAAACGCAAGCGATGAAATACTGTCGGCTTTCTCCAAAACCATCTCTAGTCGCTGCTGGATCGATTGCTGAAAGACACGCTGAAGGAACCGGCTCAACACTTCATCGTAGTAAGGAAATGCTCGGCGGATGATTGCAGATTCGTCTTGCACCACCACCTTTACGTCGTCGACCAGCGACTGCAAACTAGGCTCAACCCCAGGAAGCTCCGCATCTGGATCAGCGAGCTTCTCCCACGTCTCGACATCTCCGCCAACTTCTTCGGTCACAAGCTGACTCCTGTCGATAAAAAACTGGTGCTGGTTGACAAACAGAGCAATGACGCTGGCGCCTCCGTTGAAGTCGCGCAGGACGGACGCACATTCCTTCATTCCTTCAAAGTTTGCTTTGCGGTAAAAGTCGTCGAATTGCTTGAGCAGATCCTTTTCAAGCGTCTCAGAAAACTTTTCGATAATTTCTCTAGTGTTCTTCTTTGGAAGGTTGTCATTCCCGTTGTTGCCGTTCAGTGCTGGGGATGCGTCTCCGCTCTGGTAGCCACCGTTGGCATTCGACCCATCGTTCCAACTTTTCGGATCCAATCTCTGGCTAATTCGGAGCAGTTGCTTTGCAATATGGGCTGCCCGAAGCTTTCCCTCGCTATTCCCAGACATCCGAAGGGTCTCAAGCTTTGTAATGTCGCCATAGTTGCTGACTTCGTCCCAGCATTCAATTAGAAAGTGGGCATCCAGTGCCCGCCGTCGCTGTCGGTCGAGTTCTTCTAGTCGTTTTCCTGTTTCCACAGCCATATTATTGCTATCAGCCCCGTTCGAGAGTCCGGCTCCGTTCAACGAGGTATCCAGCTTCTGGAATGACTCGATTGCATGACTCAATTTCCGGCCCAGAGTCGACAGATTCTGTGCGTGTTGAGCTTCAGCCCGCCGAACAGCTGCCGACAGTTCATTTTCTCTGATCTCGAGATCGCCGAGCAGGTCGTTCAGCCGGCCCTGCGCATGCTCAAAGGTGCGGATGAGGGGTTTCGGATCAAAGGCTTGACTCGCACCAGATGCTGTTCCGGCCGAGCGGCGATTGGCAATGGCGGTATCGGAGAGCGACTCAATAAAGTCTTTGACGATATAGTCGCGGCTGGTGAAGTTCTCGAGTTCGAAGCTGGGTCCCTTGGGGTAGAGCGAGCGCGAAGGCAAGTGTGCGTGTTGCGAGTGCGATTGCGCTTGCGAGTGCGAGCTTGTCGATGAGCTCTCGGGCATTTTGAGAGTCAGCCAGGCCGCCCCGGCATGTGTGTAGCAGCACAAGCGTCTCTCCTGTCTGGACTCGATGTGGTTGAGCTGGAAGTTGTTGCTATGGCCCAACAATGAGATTGTCTGGGGAAGCAACGGGCGGCCGGGTGCTCAGTGTGGCTGATGCTGCGCCACTTATTTGCTATGGGTAGAAGTAGGACACAACTATAGCTAACTCACATGCTTTATTTTATTATACACTGGAATTTAAATTAAATGCTGATCAGCAAGAATTTCAAAAGTCAAAATGTCTGGTTGGATAGCATTTATTTATCTCCACGGCGTAGATACTGTCCTAGTAATGCGTGCTTTCCAAGACCAGAATTCAAAGACATCGAGATTGATACATATTTATTTTTCCACTAGGCTATTTAAAAAGATTAAGTCAAATAAAAATAAAAATAAATAATGCTCAAGTTAAGCTTGTAAATAATACATTCAATTAATATACATTTGCTACAAGATAGCAGTGCAAAGTCCCGCTAACAGGCGCCATTGTACGCACTAGTCTTGCACAGCTCCAACTATACGTCAGTAATTTCCAGCACCCTTTGTTCCAACAGTCAACAGTCAACAGCCAACATGTGAACTAAAAACTCATGCAAACATTTCTTTTGGCGAAAACTACAGCTGAAGGATGACACATAGTTAGGCGTTCTGCCACCGCCTTAGTGCCTCCCTCTTCCTTCGGTGAGCCCAAATGCACCTTTGGGGCCGCTAGAAACAAAAAAAAGTGGGATCGTTGAGTTGGGCTCTCGTCGACCACCTCCAGGAGAGGAGCGAGTTTTTATTCGACCCTGGTTATTACTTCCAAATTTCAATATGAGCCAACAGACCTCCGAGGACGAAGATGTCGTTCACGACGAGGGGTCTCTGCCCACGTCTCCAGGTCGCGCTGCGGAGGAGGTGCTTCCCAGAGACCGGCAGAAGAGAACCCATAGCTACAACTACGCCTACGAAAAGTCCATGAGCCAGACCGAAGCAAAGCTCTTCTACCAGAGACACAAAGCAGCACGCGGCCCAGACGAGGATCCCTCCCGGAGCCCCAACTTGTCCCACCTTCCGACTCCTACGTGGGTGGACAGCAATGGCTCTCCCAGCTTGACCGCCAGTGTCGCGTCGCTGAAAAGCGCCCAGCCCTCTTCCATCGGCCTTCAAGATATGGCGAACGTCCCCGTCGACACATCCAGTCCTTTGGCATACGCAAAATTACACGAGACGAGCTTGCTGGCCGCTGATCAGTCCGCTCGAAACCAGGCGGCTCTGCATACAGGCTTTGGGCATGGCCACAAACCACACCTGCCTATCTTCCCTGGTGCAAGTGGTGGCACTGGCCTTGGCCAAGATGCGGATGGTATCGTGTCGGACGACGATCCCGTCACCGTGGAGCTGGAGATTGTTTGTGATAAGATCCGGAAGCTGTTGGAGCTACGAAATAAGTACATGGACCTCTCCCGGCAGATGCCAGGAAGCAACCCTGTGGATTCTCCCAGTTGGCGAATTTACCCATCCCCGCCAGAGCCTGTGTGGAATGACGGCAAGGAACGAAAGAATGACCAGGAGAACGTAGATTCCACCGCGCCCGAACAGACTGCAGAAGGAATATCCACTCCCCGGAAGGGACGTAAGATGGGACAGGACATTGGAGAAGACTTTGACATGGAAGAGCTTATGCCACTTCCAGAAAAGTCCCCATTGAAATTCCAGCTGGATTCAAACAGTGTCTACCAAGTCTATAAGAACTCCGAGTCCACCGAGCCAATTGTCCATATTCCCTCTCTCAGAGACTTTTATATGGATCTGGATGCAATTACTGATGTGTCGACCGATGGACCAGTCAAATCTTTCGCATTCAGACGTCTATCTTATCTCGAAGGAAAGTTCCAGCTCCATTCTCTGTTGAATGAGTACCAGGAGTTGGCCGACAGCAAAAAGGTCCCTCACAGAGACTTTTACAACGTCAGGAAGGTTGACACTCACGTGCACCACTCGGCATGTATGAACCAAAAGCACTTGCTGCGCTTTATCAAAAGCAAAATGAAGAAGTCACCAGACGAGGTTGTCCTATTCCGAGACGGAAAGCACTTGACTCTCAAAGAAGTCTTTGAAAGTATCAATCTGACTGCCTATGACCTTAGCATTGACACGCTTGATATGCACGTACGTATTTGCACCCCCTGAATTCACATGGCGATTTTTTGTCCTAGTCTAATATGGTTTCATACAGGCTCACAAAGATTCCTTCCATCGGTTTGACAAATTCAATTTGAAATACAACCCTGTGGGAGAGTCTCGACTTCGTGAAATCTTCCTGAAAACGGACAATTACATCAAAGGCCGCTATCTTGCTGAGATCACCAAAGAAGTAATGTCCGATCTGGAGTCGAGCAAGTATCAAATGGTCGAATGGCGCATTTCTATCTATGGCAGATCCATGGAGGAGTGGGACAAATTGGCGGCATGGGTTGTCGACAACAAGCTCTTCTCGCCAAATGTGCGCTGGCTTATTCAAGTCCCGCGTCTTTACGACGTCTACAAGGCCAGTGGCATGATGCAGACTTATGAGGAAGTCATAAAGAATGTGTTTCAACCACTCTTTGAGGTGACGCAGGACCCCTCTAGCCATCCCAAATTACATATCTTCTTGCAGCGCGTCATCGGATTCGACAGCGTTGATGATGAGAGCAAGGCAGAACGTCGCATATACAAAAAGTACCCGATCCCAAGGGACTGGAACACAGCGCAGAACCCCCCATACAGCTACTGGATCTATTTCATGTTTGCAAACATAGCATCGCTCAACTTCTGGCGGCACCAGCGTGGTTTCAATACATTCGTTTTACGACCTCACTGTGGCGAGGCAGGAGACCCGGATCACCTTGCAGCCGGCTTTCTCGCTTGCCATAGTATCAGTCACGGCATTCACCTCCGAAAAGTCCCATTACTCCAATACCTCTATTACATCAACCAGATTGGCATTGCAATGTCTCCTCTGAGTAACAATGCTTTGTTCTTAACTTACGATAAGAACCCCTTTGCTAGCTTCTTCCGCAAGGGACTTAATGTTTCCCTCTCTACCGATGATCCGCTACAGTTCGCTTTTACCAAGGAGCCTCTTATGGAGGAATACGCTGTTGCAGCTCAGATATACAAGCTTAGTGCTGTGGATATGTGTGAGTTGGCTAGGAACTCGGTCAAACAGAGCGGCTTTGAGTTTGCCCTTAAGCAAAGATGGCTTGGACCTCAGTGCAATTTGCCAGGCGTTGCGGGGAACAACGTAGCCAAGAGCAATGTTCCTGACCTTCGCGAAGCATTCAGACACGAAACCCTTATCGGTGAATTGGCTCTGTAAGTCTTCCCCTTTTCTCGTCATCCAAGTGTAATACTTATATGAAATTAGGATCGAGAGATATGCGCTCTCCGGTGCTTCCTCCCCCAAGAATCCGAAATAATATCGTTATTTGAGTTTCCCAAATACACAGCTTCTAGCTGGGATTTCTCATCGACTTGCACATTTTATATGCTGGACCAGCCTCATTTCCAGCCACGACGGGAGTTCTACTACGGTGCAGGTAACAACCAGAGGACTCCTGGAGCTGGTCAGCGGCGCTTTAATTGGGAATGTCGGATTGGTCCAGGGATGGTTAAATGTAGTACAGTATGATGTTTGACGAATCACATTATATTCCTGCAGAGTTCATGTGAATTCTTGCCTTGCCTTTGCCTACTAGATGATATTACGAGTAGACATGTCAATAAACAACGGCGAATTTATAATATTAATCATATGGAAATATTTTAATATTTAATGAATTAAAAACTAAACCCCTCTGGTAGTACAGTACGTAGTAATAAATAATAGTATATTTGTTGTATAGAGGACAATTAATGCTGCGCCTAAAGTTAGCTTGGCCAGGGTGGCGATGATCAGCGACGTAAACGTAAACCAACCTGCCGAGGTCCGTCAATTATTTTTTACTAAAACGAACCCTTCTCCCCTTCTCCCTCCGAACATTCACCATATTCGAGACTACTACGACATCTTTCTTCCTCCCATGATATATTCAAAGGATGCCGAAATCCTCCGCGAGGATGCCCGTCTTCGCGGCAAAAAGCTGTCCGCGGCTGAGCGCGAGAAGCTTGTAAAGCCATACCTACCCAGCCCTTCGCCTGCTGCATCTTCTTCGCGCCGGTCAGCGAGCAAGAAACAAAAGCAAAAACCGAAGCCTGTACGGACGTTTCTCAAGTCGCAGATGCACCGGGTTATATACGTTATTATTCATCTTGTTCTCGGGTTTTATGTGCGGGTTTCCCAGACTCTCGCGGCCGTGAGGGACCGGATATTGGCGATTACGTACCACCATCATCGAACACCGGAGCTCATTAAAAAGGATGTCAAGGGACTCTCGCGTTTGCCGGAGCATCTCAGTGTGTTGCTGAAGCTGCGCAAGGAGGAGGATGCGCTGCACACGTTGATGGACGAGGCGGCGGAGCTGGCGGCTTGGACAACGTGTGCTGAAATCCCCGTCCTGAGCGTGTACGAAAGAACAGGTGAGCCTACAACCACGAAAATGTTTATCTGACAATACTAAATATTCCCAGGAATCCTCAAATCATGTATGCCTGCCTTCCACAAAGCCGTCTCCGAGAAACTGTCCTTATACTACGGATCTCCTCTGAATCAACCAAACCTCCGCATCCTCGCTCCTCACCACAGCGCCTACTGCCCTGCACCCTCGAACTCTACCCCTACCAAACGATCGAAACAGGGCTCCCTGACAATCCTGCTTCTCTCCGAGGCCGATGGACGCGAGACTCTGGTTGACCTTACCAAAACACTAGCCGAGATGTCCCAGAATGGGAAACTGTCGCCAGCGGATATAAGCATGAAACTCATTGACGCGGAAATTAGCGACATCACGTACCAACCGTCTGATTCGACCACGTCTCTCGTCGAGGAGCTCGACCGCTCCGGCGAGTCTCGGATGCTTCCGGCCGATCTCTTCCACCCTGTTAAATCGGAGCCTGATCTGTTGATCATCTTTGGGCCGTGTGTGAAGCTGGACGGCTACCCCCCGTGGCAAATTCGATTGACCGAGATATACTGCACAGGAGACAAGACTAGCAGCATTGCAGGTGGTAGTGACCAGGAGACAGCCGAATACCAAGGTTTCCTACGCGGTTTATGGCGGTATGCACGAGCTTCTTTCAGACTCGGTCGGTAGATCGTGCTGTTTTATTTTTATTATTTTTTCTTTTTAAAATTTAAATGTACAAATGTTTAATTGACGAAGAAACTAATAAAATAACGCGTTTGCATCATAAATATTACTAATTTGATAGTTCAAACACTTGAAAACCGTAGGAAATAATCTTATGAGTGATTGTAAAAATGTACCAGATCTATCTATATACGTAACGTGCCCAATGATAAAACAATAAAACCAGCGGTCCGTGATATCATGCCAAGTATGTGAAACCCATGTTAAAAAACCATTCTTGAAAGACCAGCTCTAGGGGGTTGTGAGACGAAAAACAAACAAACAAGGGAATCAAAAAAGAGAGAAAAATGATCATAAAAGCAGTTCTATAACTTGCTCCATAATGTGAAGACCAAGGAAATGTTGATATAAATGTGTGTTCAGCCCCAAACTCCTGAACAGTAACCGCAAAAATAGTAAAACTTAAAGAGAGAGAGAGAGAGAAGAGTCGGGTTATTGCCACATTCGTGGGTTCGTTTCCTCTCTTCGTACGCAGCCCATACACCAGACAATTTCTTCTCCGGTGTCTGTCAGTCCTTCGACTGCGCAGCAAGAACAGATCTTTCTTTGCCGTGCTGCGTTGGTCTGGTTATGATGAGTTGGTGTCTGTTGATAGTGCGTCGTTGTGTGCAAGTACCCGTCGTCACGCCTAATGTCCATGCCGTAATCTTCGCTCTGGTATTCATTTGGGGTTTCCGGAAGGGATAAAATATTTCCGCAGTTGACGGAATTGCACTCTCTCAAACAGATATAGCATGCCCGTTGACCGCAGAGCTCGCAGTCTGCGTATGCGTCCAGCATGACCTTTGTCGACGGTTTTCGATGGCACACATGACACGGCCGCAAGACGGGTGGCGGGATCAACATTGTTGTTGTGCGGGGCGATATCAGATCCTCGTCATATCCTGACATGGACGAGAAGGACGGATCATGGTGATTATTAAAGGAGGGGATCGTAAGCGTTGGCAAAGACGCCTTTTTCGTGTTCTGGTTGTCGGTGTTGGATTGTGCTTGACTGAGACTACCCGAGTGAGGTCGCAGACACTGAGGTTGGCGGTTCGACTGGGGTTGTAGAATCCTCCTCTTCTTCTGCACGGCCGGAGCGGTGTTGTTTTGCTGGAGATGGAGCCACTGAGGCCGAGACGACGAGGATTCGGGAATGGAGCGTGGCGTCGGTGCCAGCATGTTTATGTCCTGGTATTCGAGTTGGTAGGGTTGAAGGCCCCTGGCAAGAGAAAATGTCAGTGAAAACTTGAAAAGTTCAAGAGAGGATGTCTCACCCTTCGATATTCTCGATATTCTCTTGATCCCAGAGGGCGCCATCTCTCTTTCGTTTTTTCAACGCGGCGGCCGTGGATACCGCAAAGATATCGGCATCGGGGTCTGAAATGTGCATTCTCGGAGCCTCTCCCCTCTTTCTCGTGTGTTCTTGCCGTGTTTAATAGGCGCGAGGAGTCCAGGGGCCGAAATCGGTGAGTTTGTCGTCTGGTATCCCTTTCTGGAGCAGGTCCGTCACAGGCAGTCTTGTTGATGTTCGAGGACCAATTGAGCAGCAAAAAAGCAAGATCCCCCCTAGCCAAACACTCCTGAGCAAACGTGAAGCAGCGAGGAGGGGGTTGAGGGGAGGTTGGACGGGTCTTGGGAATGCAAGATTAACCCGGGGTCGACTGGGATCAGATGATGGGCTAACTCGCGCAGGTCGCCCGATAACCAGCCCGCAGCCAATCGCCCGCCTGGCACGTGGCCCCCGCTCGGGGGTGACGGCGCGGGCCGAAACTGCGTTTGTTCATCCTCCTTTTTGCTGATTTTTTGGTGTTCGTTATACGAAGTGTTATTATTATTGTTATTATTAATGCTACTAGTATTCTAGTTACTTATAGCGTGTCATCGTTCCATCTCCTGGCTACTAGTGCATTCATCGTCGCTCTGATTCTAACGTAAGAGATATTCATTCCTTGCTTATCTTCTATATCACTACCAACGCCAACACCGCAAATGCATAAGAAAGCACCCAGGGCGCCTAAGTCCACATCTCTAGGCGAGACTTGATCGTTTTCTCGTCGAGGGGGCCATGTTCTCCCACGTAATTGCGCAGCACTTCAGTCATCATTAACCGTCGAGGCGCCTTTCGTCCTGTCATGAGCTCGTACTGCGCAAATCCCTGTTCCGCCACAATCTCGAGGCCATCGACGAGAACCCATGGCGTGTCCGTTTCTTCTCGGTAGCGACGCAGCTGCCGTATGAGCGGCGTTTCGAGAGATTTGTAGGCCAACTAGAATATCATTGTTAGTCAAAAAGAAAAACCATGCGGAAAACATATCATGACAAACCTCGAGCACCACGCCGCCAGTTGGGCTACCCATCCACTGAAGAGGCATGACAAAGTTTGCAGGCGGTCTATCTTGCACACTCGATTCAGGCACACAAGAAACAATCATCGATGGGAACGCCAGTTCAGCCGGCCACGATTCTTCGGCCGAGCGCAAGACACGTACGGCAGCTCCGGAATCGGTGTGTTCAGAGGCAACCCACGAGTTGAAATGGCGAGCCACCTCTTCTGCTCGCGACAATGTCCGATTGAGAATAAAAATCTTGCGACATCCCAGCTGTAACATGGCGTAAATGGCGGCCCGCGCCATTCCTCCGGCTCCAATCACCAAGCCGGTCGTCTTGACCGGACTGATGGCATTTCGAGGCGATAGATTCCGGCGCAAGCACACCATGATACTAATCCAGTCCGTGTTCTCTCCCCACCATGCAGCAATATGTCCAGCTTGGTTTCGACGACTTGCCTGCTCTGGGAGCGGATAGATGGTCCCGTCTGCACTAGCACGTAGAGGCATTACCGTATTGATGGCTCCAATTGCTTCCGCATCCCGACTTTTGTATGCCAGCTGATTGGCAACTTCAACTCGCCAAGGCTGGACCACACTGCTGCCGCCAAAGTGCGGATCGTGTCGCCACTCATCCAAAATAGCAACCGACGGCTTATCTGGGATGCGATATACATGTTCCAGGCCGCAGCTCCGGTACGCAGCATTGTGCATTGCCGGAGAGATACTGTAGGCCACACTGGCCCCGAGAATGTAGAAGTTGAGTGGATCTAGCATATAGCTCTGAAAAAGGGCGCGGACGCCGTCTTGGGACGTGATTTGAGGATCGTTTTCTCTCCGCACGCTTCGCGGTATGGCAGGGTGAGTGACCGAAGTCAGGTTACAGTTGAACACCTGGGAACTGCGTCCCATCAAACTCACGTTGAACGCGATTATTGGTGGATGAGTGCCCGATAACGACTTGATCCGGTCAACAAACTTGCGAACAGATTCATTATCTTCTCTCGTGGTCGCTGTGCCCAGGATCCGCACGAGTTGACATCCTAATCGTTCCGCTTCCAGGTAGATTGATAGACAGGCCTCATCTTCCCACGATATGCCGGAGGATGGCTCCAGTGTGTAATGACCGATTATCTTCGTCATCCCTCGACTCTGTATAACTTGTACTAGTCGGGTATGGTCCTGGCCCAGGTCGATAGCTAAATACTCAACCCCAAGTCGGAGCCCATACTCAATGATTTGAAAGTAGAGCTCTCGCGTTTTTTCAGAGTTTGAATTGTGCGGATCTATGCCGAGGGCGGCGATATCGACTGAGTATATAATAGGGACCTTGGCGATTCTGCGCAGGACAGAAACATACTTCGCCACACTATTGACAGAGTCGGAATTCCAGGAATCTATGCACAGTTCGACTGCATCACTGCCTGATTCCAATTCCGAAAGGTCAATCACATCACTGGCAAGTGTAGACAACCGAATAAATACGGAATGCGTATAGGATCGCTTTTCCGGTGGAGTCTCAAGCAACACAAAGGGTGAATCAAGACCAGGGTTGGTCGCCATAGCTCCAGTGATAAACCTGACGAATCGAGTGAAATCCTCTTTGGCATCCTTTAGCCTAAAGGCATAGGTGACGGATCGTCGGTCTGGAGTGCCTTCTTCCTGTGATGGATCCAAGGGCACATGCTCTTCTAGATTGTAGAATTCAAAGTTAGAACACGTCCGATGATATGGATCGCCGTTTTCAAGCCGCTTTGCCGACGAATCTTGGAGGCGCAGCAATCGTTGTATCTGGTCCATATCTCGCAACAGGTAGACCACCGGGTTAGTCTGTGAGTAGTGGCGAAGATGTTCCTGAATCACGCGCGTCAGACTTCCCAAGCCACACTCGATCACGCAGTGTGTCCGGTGGTTGTCAAGCATCATTTTGAGAACCTCAATATCCCGTCGTTGAAATTCATGGCTGCCAAACTTCTGCAAGAACTCATGGCGAGTGTAGCCCGTAACCTCCTTGAAAAAGTAGTCCTCTGTAATAAACCTGCGGTTCAAGGCGGCAGCTGCAATGAAGCCCAAGGACCGCTTGCCAGAGCCTCGAATGCCCACCAGGACAAGAGACGCATCCGAACTAAAGTTCCTCTTTGAAAGAGGTGGCGTTAAAGCATGCATCTTGGATGCGCGCTGGCCGGACAGCGAGATGGGAGACATGGGTCAAAAATGCTTGGCTGTTTCATGCGCTGCATGCTATGCAACACTGCTGTGTGCGCGATGGCTGCTGTTGGTTGTAGTGAAACAGGCAGAGTCATACACTTCATAGACACTGCCGGGGCAAAGGCACGGTTTCCGGACACATGTACTAAGATAGACGCGACTATTGAATGACCATAATTGTGAAGGAGGAAGCCTGACTGGCAAGGTCGAGTCGGCAGGATAAACGCGGGGATCGACTTTCCCGCAAAGTTACTGGAAGACCCACCGCTCTTTTCAGCGCCGGAACTGTAGTCGAAGAAAGACTTGATTCTACGTTTGCCTGGGCTATTTTATTAGTCTTTCGAGATAAAGCCTCATCAACCCCGGTCTATTCCTGTCGCCGATCATGCATCAATTGGGGGAAGACGCCCAACCAACATTCCAATGCGTCTGAGTGCCGCGGGTAAACCCTTATCCACCTCGTCTTCACGTGAAACAGCTGCCATGAAGTAGTGTTTCGTAAAAAACCTGACGGGGCGGGTCACTGTAAAACATGACATGACAAGCGTTGTCACAGTAAACATTTAACATTTTTTACAAAATTAAAAGTAGGTCTAAAATAACGCTCTAATTAACTAGTTAGACTAATTAGCTAATTAGAATATAGATTCTCTCTATACTAAATAATTAGATATAAATATCTAGAATTATATATATATATAAATTAAATATATTTTTCTATAAAAATATATAATTAGATTTTCTAATATTTTTTTTAAAAATAAAATTAATTTCTTTAAAAATTATAATATTTTTAAATTATATACTTTTTTTTTTAAATATTATTTTAGATATACTAAAAATAGCATTTAAAATCTTTATAATTAATAATAAAGTAAATAGCTTTATATAATTAATCTTATTTATTTATTTATTAATTAAATTTTAAAAAAAAATTAAGTATAAATACTATTAATTTTATAAATAAATTACTATCTACTTTATATATTAAAAAATATATTTTATAAAATATTAAAGCTTTATAAATTTTTTTTTAATAACTTTTAGAAGTAGATTTTTTATTTTTTTATATTTTAGCTTATTTTATCTTCTAATAACTTTATAAAAGATAAAAAATTTTATAAAAAAATTAACTAATTATTAAAAATATTAATATTTACTAATATAAAGTCTTTTTTAATATTTAATAATAAAAAGATAAGATTATTAATAAATATATTAAATCTTAATTATTATATTTTTAAAATTAATAAAATTATTAATTTAATTTTATTAAGCTATTATATTATAATATAAAATAAGATTTTTTAAAAAGTTATTAAATCTTAATATTTTAACATTAGTATTAATAAGAGTATAGATATTAAAAAATATTAAATTTTTGTCAAACTGATCAACAACTCGTCACCAAGATGTAGATCAGTGGTAGATATTCTGTTAACCAAAGTCAAAAAGAGAACCTATAAGGCAATTAAAAAGTATAAAATAAAGTATTATTACTATAATAAACTACTAATATAAAGATTATTAAAAAGTAAATAATAGTATACTATTCTAATATAAAAATAAAACACAATAAACTAGATATATAATAATAAATAAATATCCTTATATAATTTCTATATATCAAAACAGTGCTTTAATATCTAGTAATACTACTTTAATATAACAAAACACTACTTTATTATACAATATCGCCACTACTTTTCTTATAGCACTACTATAAGCTTATTCTAGCTTACTAAGTACTCTACTTCACTAAACCTATCTAAGCTAGCTTTCGCACTTATTCTTTTCATATAGTCTATATATATAATATCATTTCAGTAATTACTAATATAAGAAATATAATTAGCTATAAATTATTAATTCTTCTAATAATCCTTTTCTTCTAAACTAGCGTCCTTGATAGTATAATAAATAATTATATACTATCCGCTTTATTTAAAAGTAACTATCTCCTAGATTTTTCCATATTTATAATAATAATCTAACTATATTATTAAAGTTAAATATTTATAAATAAAAGCATTTTAAGTATTTTAAAAAAAAATAATTTCACAATAATATTCTCTTATATTTATTATATTTATCTTAATAAATCATATATTAAATACAATAAGTCTAATTACTATAATAAGTATATCTATTCTAGCATAAAATATACTAATTTAACTCCATTATTTTCTAATAAAGAATAGAAAAAGTTAATTAATACTTAAAATAAACTTTAAAAAGAAAAAGAAATAGTAATATCTAAAATTTTTTATTTTTACAAATAACAATATCTTCTTTAATATTAAGCTGGTAATTTCATAATAAAAGATATAAAAAAAATAGAGAAACTAAAGTAATTAAAAAAAAAAAAAAAGAAAAAATAAAAAAGAGAAATAAAGTAATAAAAATTAAATAAAATAATTATAACTACTTTTTAAAAGTTTTCATTATTACCTAGTAATAAGTTTAATTATATCCTTTTAAATTTCCTTTCTAACAAAATACTTGAATCTTTTTAGAATAATTTAAGTGCCTAATAGATTCCCATAAATTATATTCAAATCTATAACCCTTCTAACTAACTAGATAAAAGATTCTTCTATCCACTAACTTTCTTTTCAAGATTTTATCAACTTTATATTCATCTTTGCTTACTTTATCATCACTATTTTCTAGATTTTCAGTTAGTTCTAATAATAAAATATAAAATACTAAGTGCACTTTCATTCTTATAGATAATTAAAGTTTATAATTATTATTAGCAAGTTTTTCTTGAATTCTAAAAGATCTATATTTAACTATATTAAATTTATTACTTAATCTCTTTATAGAAATATTAAATTTTTTCTATCTAATAGTTCATTATAATAAATAGACTTTCTCCTCCTTTTTAAAAATTAACATGTCCTCACGCTTTCTATTATAATAGGTTTTCATTTAGTTCTCTGCCCACTTAATATCCTTTAATATTATCTAATAAAATACCTATAGTTTCTTAACTTATATTATTGCTATTTTTAATAATCCTTCTCATAGTACTTCAGACTATATCATTCTTAAATAATATCTAAAATTTACAAAATGTAGAACTTATTTCATAATAACATTTTCTATATTATTTAAAGCAAACTATACTATTAATAGCAATTCTACCTAATTATCTTATTCCCAATCTAAATAGTATCGAAAGTATTATTTAATAATTTAAATTATTCATTCAAACTAGCTATCAATCTATTAATAATTCATAGTTAATAATTTATATTACATTCCGCATACTTTAGCGATTATCTACTAATATTTTAATATAAATAGCTTATCTCAGTCTATAATTAATTTATTTAATAATCTAATTCAAATAAAAACTTCTTATAATATAAGTTTTGCATATTATTCTACCATTATTTTCTTTAACGTTAGTTTAATAATAATATATTTCATAAGTCTATCGACTATTATTATAACATTAATATACTAAATTTCTATTACTAGATCTCTAGACTACAATAGCCCTTAAATAAAATTAATAATAATACTTTTCCATACTTCTTTAAGAATTTCTAATATTTATATTTTTCTAAAGAGTTTATAATATAATACTTTATTTCAATTACATTCATCATAGTTTCTAATATAATTTTCAACCCTTTTTCATACATAAAAGAAGTAGAACGTTCAGCTAATTTATTTAATAATTCTTTTAATTCCCTAATATCCACTTATTAGTAGATTATAATACTAATAAATAACTTCTATAGTTATATTTTAAAATACTCTAATTTTTCCATTCCAAATTAATAACCTATTTTTATTTCCTATTTAACTAAATCCTTCTTCTTATATTTATTTATCTTTTACTGTTTCTTATCGGAGTCTTTAATAAAATAAATCATCATCAATAACCTTAATTACAATAGCAATAATAGCTATATAATTATATTATATAACCCCTAATTCTTTTTAAAAAATATTTATCTTTAAAGATTCTATTCTAATTATATAATTAAGTTATCTACTTAACATATCTACAGCTACATTCTATTTTCCTAGAACATATTCAATTCAATAATTAAATTTCAATAGCTCTTCATACCATCTAATCTATCATCTTAATAATTCTTTAATTATCATAAAGTATTTTAAATTATAATAATCGCTTTTAATAATAATTTCATATTTTACTCCTTAAAAATAATATTATTATTATCAGAAAGCTTATACAATTATAAATAGTTCTCAATCATATATATTATAATTAATTTCTACCATTATAAATTTTTGTAAATAAAATACAATAATCTACACTTCTCTATCTTTTATTATCTATTTATAGATAGCTTCTAGACTGTATCCTAAGATATCAGTTCGAATAATATTCTATAATTCTGGATTATATAATTTAATAATTAGTATCTATCAAACAAGTTCTTTTATTTTTTTAAATAATTCTTACCTTTTTACTATCTATTCAAATTCTTTATTTTTTTATAATAGTTTAGTTATTAGTCTAGTAATATTAAAATATTTTTCTAAATATCATTAAATATAGCTAATAACTTTAAAAAAAGATTATACATCATAGATATTTATTAGAGTTAACCATTTAAGAATTACATCTATCTTTTTCTTTAATATCTCTAATCTATTTATTGTATATACTATTCCTAAATAGTTAATTTAAATTATATTAAATTTACACTTCTTAATCTTAAGAGTTAATCCTACTTTTTTAAGTTCTATTATAACTAGTTATATATAATTATTATATTCTTTAAGTTCTTTTAAAAATACTATAATATTATTAAAATAAATAGCAACAAAGATATTAAAATACTTCTATAGAATATATATTATAAACCTTATAAATTCTACTAATAGCCTCTTAAGTCCTATAGACACAACTAGCTATTCATACAGTTCTAAATCTATCAAAAATACTATTTTCTAGATATCACTTTTCTTCATTTACAGATTATAGTATCCCCATTCAATATTAAATATTATTATAATTTTTACTTCTTATAATAAATCTTTTTTTTATTCCTAGTAAGATACCTTATTCACATTATTCTCTATAATATTATTTAATTTTCAATAGTTAATAACCATTTAAAATATTCTATCTTATTTTAGTATAAACATTACTTATACTAAGGCCTTTACCTTAGATTCTCTAATATATCTAACTACTAAGAATTTCTCTATAAATTCTTTAGTAATCCAGAGTTTATTCTATAAAATTTATTATTATTTAACTTATAATACTTAAGCTCCTTCTTTAAATAATATCTCTACTTTATACTATTCTTTATATTACAATAATCGATATTCCTTTTTCATAAATAATTTAATAAAGTTATAATATTTTTTTAGTAATTTTTCTATAACTTCTTTTAGTTCTTTTTTATAAATTTCTTTTTATTTTATCTTTATTCTAATTTATTAACTTATTTCGTTTATTTTATTAATTAGTTTTACTTTTAATTATTAATTCTATAGTTTTTCTAATAGTTTTATTTATAGTTTTTTTAAGTCTATTAATACAGTTTCTTCCTTCTAGTTAATAATAAGATTATATACTCGTAGCTACATTATTCCAAAGATTACATCAAAATTAAATTACTTAAATAGATTCACATCTATTATAATACTTTCTTTATATTCTCTTAATACTAGTATTATTATTACTTACTTTATATATCCTTTAATCATAATATTACTTTCAAAGTTCTTTACAGTTTACTATTCATCTATTATCTTACTAGATATCCTATTTTTCTTAATATAAGTTTTACTAATAAAATTAGTTATAACATCTAAATCAAGAAATAGTTTTATTTAATTTTCATTAATTATTTTATATATAATAATCATTACCTATCTATTTTTCATTAATACTACAATCAGATAATATCCTTTTTAGTATCAATTAATATACTATTATTAATATTCTTTAAGCACTTTCTATATTTAATATTTATTCCTTATTCTTTATTTATAGTATAAGCATATCTTAGCATAATAAACATCTTTAATAACATCCTTATAATATAAATAGCAAATTTCTTTAGCATAATAAAAATAATTTTCAAAATCCTTAAGACAGTTATATATCAAATAATAGACTATTATTAATAATTATAAAAACTAATCATATTTCTATTTTAATAGGATATATATTAGATATATAGATTTATAATATTAAGTCTAATATACTTTCTTATAAAATTATTCTTTATACTAAAAGTAGTATATACATAAATATTTTTTAATATATTTAATCTTCTTATTATATAGCTAAAAATCTCTTATCTATAAAACATATTTAAATTCTTTAGCGAGTTTTATATTTCCTTATCCATGCTTATCGTATTTATAGTAGATCCATTATCTACATATATCATACTCATAGATGATATAATATTTCTAAATTTATTCAACTCCTTTCTAATAAATTAGTTTAGATATAGTACAACTACATTTTATTTCTATAAAAATTCATTCTATTTCCTCAAGATCAATTTCAAGAAATTCTTCAGTTATTTCTAATTTATTTTCTTTATCTTCTAAAAATTCTTTCTATATTCCCAAGATCTTATATAATAATTTTAGTAACTAATTAATTACTTTAATTAACTACGTTCCTTATAAAATATCTAATTCTCAGTTCAAGTCCTTATAATCAATATAGTCATCTTTTCTATCATCTTAAAATATTAAAAAGTGTTTATCTTCACTTTCTAATAAAAGATCATCAATATACTATCTAGCAGTTTATCTATATTAGTCTTCTCAGCAAGATTCTTTAATTAGTCTATTTTTTACTCTATAATACTATATTCATAGATAAGATTACACTTTTTCCAATTTAGCGTTTTCTTTTTAAGATAGCTCTCTTTCTAAGCTTATTCTAAAACATCCTCTAAATTACCTAAAACTATTTAAATATTCATCTTTATTTTTACTTATTTCTTACTATAATACTAATTCCTAATATTTCTTAGCTTTATTAATTTAACTATTATTTTATTCTTCTTCACTCTCATCAAAAGTAGTAATTATTTAAAAAACTATTACAATTTAATAATAAATAGTTATTATTTTTTAAAGATTACTATTATATACTTAATTCTTTTAACTCTATTAACACTATTACATAAAATATCTTTTTTATCTATACTTATAACATATCTTTTCCTTTTTACATCTTTCTTATTCTTTCTTACTAACATTATTAAGTTATATTTTTATATCACCATCCTTATTATACTAAGATCTATATTATTTCTTTATATTAACTTAATAGTATCCTTTATAATATTTATTATTCTTCTTTTCTATTTAGCGGTTAAACTATTATAAATTAATTTATAAAATAGCTTCTATCATTTCTTAAAAAATTTCTAGTTAAAGATTTATTATTATAATTATATCTTTAACACTTTCCTTAAGTCCTTAATAAAATTAATCTTAATATCTTTAATCATTATACTTAAAACTATTAAATACTTATAGATATTTCGAAATATATTCTCCCACAGATTAAACTTATTTAATATTTTATATCTTATATATTATAATAAGTTCTTTATTAATAGTTCTATAAAATTACTTAAATTTATCTTTAAAATATTCATAACTTCTAAAAAGTAATAAAATTTTAAATTTAGTATATCTTTCTTCTTCTAACTAATCTTCAATATAAAGTATAAACCATTATATTACATCCCTAATTAGAAAGCTAGAGACAGCTAAAACTTTATCACCTTTATTACCAATATTTCCAACATTAATTAAAAAGTAAATTCTCATTTATATAAAAAACCAATTAAAGATTCTAAATACTCCTAAGAAAAGTTCAATCTTTCTAATCTTTAATCCAGAACTATACCTATTTCCTTATACTTCTAACATAATAATCCATTCTAAAGCTTACTAAAGCTATTATTAAATAATAGTAATAGATCTAAAGATATTACTTATAACTATTCTACTAGAAATACTAGATACTAGAGCATTTCCTATCATATTAGTTAAAATAATTACTTATCTAGTTCTCACACTTTATATTATAAAAGTATTTTATTATTAAATTAATTAACAACTTATCACCAAGATATAGATTAGTAGTGGATATTCTATTAACCAAAATCAAAAGAAGAACCTATAAGGCAATTAAAGAGTATAAAATAAAATATTATCACTATAATAAACTATTAATATAAAGATTATTAAAAAATAAATAATAATATACTATTCTAATATAAAAATAAAACACAATAAGCTAAATACATAATAGTAAATAAATATCCTTATATAATTTCTATATATTAAAGCAGTGCTTCAATATCTAATAGTATTACTTCAACATAACAAAGCACTACTTTATTATATAATATCGCTACTACTTTCCTTATAACGCTACTATAAGCTTATTCTAGCTTACTAAATGCTCTACTTCACTAAATCTATCTAGGCTAGCTTTCGCACTTATTCTTTTCATATAGCCCACATATATAGCGTCATTTCAGCGATTACTGACATAAGGGGTATAATTGGCTGTGAGTTATCGATTCTTCTGACAATTTTAAATATATCTATATCTAATTTAAAGCGATTATATTTTATTAAATTATAAAATTTATAAAATAAAGCTATAATTACTAAAAATTTTATAGATTAAATTATTAATAAGATTAGCTTTTATTTTTTTTATTCTTAAGATAAAGCTTTTATTAAATAATATTTATTAATAGCTTTAAGATTTTATAAATAATAATTTATTATAAATTAATTTAATTATAATAGATATATATAATATAATATATTCTTTATAAAATATTTTAGCTTTATAAAAAGAAATAAAATATATTTTTTTATTAAGATATAATTCTTATAGATTATAATTTTTAATAAAAAATATTATACTTTTTTTAAGTATTAATAAAGTCTTTAGAAATATCTAGTATACGTTGTGCCGGTGAGCGGGGCGCCGGAATCCGCGTCCCGCCAACCACGGCGCGGCACGGATCAAAAATTCCCCGATCGAGTTTAACGGCGGTCCGTGGCAGTAATTAAATTACCGGATGAGGTTTAGGGTTCCCCCTCGCCGCTTTAACAGCCGCGCCCCACCGGGCAGCATCTATATAAACCGCGAGTGCGTCCCCGAAAGCTCCCAGGTCCTTCTCCTTCTACATTCTCCTCGCCCAGCTCTCAGGCCCGGACGGCACCGCTGGCCGCTCAGACGCTGCATACCGGCCATCGGCGATCTCTGGCCCTCTCCCCCCCCTTTCGGTGGCACCGGTCCAGGATGGTCCACAACGCGCGCCGGACGTGGTCCTGCCCCGTCCCTTGGTCTTTCGATACGACTACGACACCATTAAGGACTCAAGGTCGCGCCCGCTCGCATGCAGATGGCTCCGATCGAAGGGAGACCATGGAAGCCAGGTGGTAGGACGCGAGTCGTCCATCCGATTGTCCGTCTATCATAGTCTCACTGCGTCCTTGTTCTCTCTTCCCTTCTGCATTCTGTGCACCGGCTCTGCCCCCATTCGGTCTACTTCACCCGCATTGGTTCATTCGGTCCGCTGCTCAGCTGCGGGTCAAGGTGGATAGTTGGCCTTGTGATACCGTGTCGGTGGCGTTGGATGAACGGCGCGGTGCTAAGTGAAATTGCGTGTCTGGGGCTTCTGCGATAGGAGCTGTTCTCGTTGGCTCATAATCCGATCCCTATTGGTTGAGTCGTAGCGAGGCTGTGATATTTCTCGCTTTAGCTGATGCCAATCTCCGAGCATCGCCAGCAGTCACATCCACCGACCGATGTGCACCAATTGAGAAAATGCCGCAATGCCTTTGCCCTGGGTCCTGCGTCGGTGATATTTCGGATCTGAATGTGACGATCTGGCGAGAATACTCACATTCCGAGGTATAAGGTGATATTAGGCAGTAGAATAGGGCGCTGCATGGGCACTACCTTGTTTTTTGGGATCAAAACGGGGCGGATGTGACGCATACCTGCATCCAAGCGGAGGGCTCGCGCTATGCCTCAATTTTCAGACGCGAGCCACCCCGAAATTAGTTGGATGTTGGTTTGTCTAGTATGGAGCCCTGTTGCCATCCGCGTGTCTTTGCTCGGGGTTGAGAGTTATACGGATCTGTTACATGAGAGGGCCGTGAGAAGAAAAGAAACCACAGGATTTTGCAATGTTTGCATATAGCGACGAGTATATAAATGAGGGAAATCCCAGAGCAAAGATGCATCAAGTCACGCTCATCCATCAGTCCCATCCCTTCCCCTCCCTTCACACTGCCCTGCTATTCTTCTCCTCCTGCCATGGCTGTCGCTATAGAAAAGATCAAGTTCTACTATCATCCTCCTTCCCTTCCTGTACGCCCAACAAAGAAGTCCATTGCTAATCGCCATTCTCCTATCGCTTGTCACAGCCCAAACCGAGCCCAATCTCCCACCCCAACGCTGCCTGTCTTACACCCCCTTCCTCCCCGTCCACCAGTGACGATTCCTCCAAGTACGGCCTCGCAGTCGATAGATACACCTCTCTCTACAAGCAGCCCCGTGTACCTGAATGACTTTGATAGAGCAATAGAAGACGTCATGCAAGAAGCGGCAGGCATTTTCATTCCAGGTGAAGGTCGGAAGGACGAAGGGAGTAGGGATCCACTGACACTCCAGGGCCAGGGTAAGTTTGAGGTATGAACGGGGCCAGAAACTCTGCTAACGGCAAACGACGGAGAGTGAAGTCAACTGCGGCAGCCTGTCATATAGCACACTTGATGGCACACTTGACAATGGCTACCTTAACGAAAAATATCCAAGTAGCCCGGTAGCAAGCTCCACGCCTACAACCAATGAAGCCTTCACTCAACCACCAAATATGGAACTCGCACCACTCCAGAATCAAGATCACGAGAACCTTGAGATCCGGACAGGCAATACCGAGCCAATGTTTCCTATTCGTCCTATAGCACCATCCGTTTCATCGGAAGACCTAGTTCCAACATCTACCGACCTCCGCCTGAATGACGCATGTCCGCAATTCCCAACCTCGAGCTCGATTTCTACACGTGAAGGCAAAGCGGAAAGACACGAGAACCGTCACATGAGCGTTATCCTGGATAGTCAGGGTGTAGAGTCTAGTGTTCAAAGTGTCCCACGCAATGGAGAAGCCTACCAACAAGGCACTTGTACAGTCTCAGAGCAGGATACAACATGCCAACCTGACACACCAGCAACTATGCAAGGTAGCGAGCCAGCAAGTGACTCGAGCTTGCCTTCTATTGCAGTGGTCATGCCTGTTTCGTCTCGTTCTCCCACCACATCCTCCAAACGTACAGTCTCAAGCAACCAGTGTGGCCCTGAACTCGAATCCTTTCTATTCGAAGATGACAATGATTCGACCCCTTCAGACGACGAGAATGATGCGGACTACATTGAGGAAGACGAAATACCAGAGGCGGACCAGCGAGCTCCGGCCTTTAAACGACGCAAAATTAGCCAGAGTACACGCTTGTTGCCAAGTTCGAGAGAAAGGCGATCGTCCAAAAAGCATTGCCGAAGTGAGCCAGTGCAACAGGATCTGGGACAGGCCGTCAAGCATCACAAAACTAGCCCTGCGCCGAGCGAGGATGTGTACTGTTTCACAGGGCTTCTTTCCTATCTCTCGAGAATGCCGATCGAAGACCGATTACAATTTGTGTCCTGGTTTTGTGAAGGGGCACTCACGCAAATCATGCCTGATCCTAGCCTTGCGTTATCACCAACCCGGGCAAACACAACTGAGAGAAGTCAAAAGAGTGGCTGGTCCTCGTCTAAACCTAGAGAAAACAAACCGTGGAAACCAGAAGAGAAAGATCTTCTGAGACAACTGAAAAATGAACATTTATCGTGGTCTGTTATAGAGGAGCGTTTTGCGGAGAAGTTCCCAAAGAGGAAGATTGGAGCTATCAAATTACATTGGTATACCAAAATAAAGGACGAACGTTGAGTGTGATCATTCACGCTATGATATAGATGGCTTGTAATTGTTCCACGAAGTCTATTATCTAGACGGGTTGCAACCGTCCTATGACTATCATTCCATAGTCTGGGTTGCGAAGACCGGATAATCAGGGAGTGAAATCAGGGTTAACTTAGATGAAAGGGAGTTGCGAACAAAAGAAACCTTCAGCCATGCTCACGTTCAACCTGTCCACTCTTGCTGGCTGGAAATATCGATGGCTAGAATACATTTTGATTCTCTTGTATTTCGTTGGATGTTGCTATTATTATGCATCTGCGGCGCCAGCCGTGGAAACAAGAAGAGAAAGACCTTTGATGTAACTAAGGAACGAGGAAACAGTAAACACTAGATGTAATTATTTACACAGCCGAAGTTTGGTAGAGGGTCAGTTGATAGTTAAAGACTCGCCATCCAGTGTTGAACCAATTGATTTGACAGCACGCTTAACTTCATCTCAAGCCACAGTACCACTCCAGTGTCTAGATCAGAGATTATTCTAGGGAACGCTGGTTACGATCTGGCACGATCTGGCCCTCTAATTCTGTTGATATGATCTGTCACATAGCAGGATATGATTTGCTGTCTCATAAAGATGCCCCCAACGGTCCGTGCGCTGCCGATCCTTTTCCCTCTTTCCCCTCTTTCCCCTCTTTCCCTTCTTTCCCTTCTTTCCCTTCTTTCCCTTCTTTCCCTTCTTTCCCTTCTTTCCATTCCTTTTGACTACGGCAAAATGAGGCAGTCCAATGTCGCTCGTGTCTTCAATATTTTGCAAGATATCAATCAACGACAAGCTATACAATTATCAGACTTAGCGATCCTCGAAGAACGCTTCATTTTAACATTCAAACCCCCGAACCCTGTGAAACGCAACAAAGACCGTCGTTCTTCAAATGAGTACAGGCTGCGCTATACGGAGAAAAAGGCACAAAGGGTCTATTTGAAAATTCTTGAAGACTATCCTCATCTCTTCTTACCATTCATATTGGGTTTTCCACCAAAAGCTTGCGAAAGTTTCAACATTGAAATCTTTCGTCAACAGTATAATCCAAATGTTGGAATCAGCGTCAAAAACAGTACCGAAGATCTTCTGAATGGTATAGCCAAAAAATATGGCTTTAATCAGAATACCCTATTTCGCCGACTTATTGGTTCGCTATTCGCTGAAAGTTTGTTTGCAAATCCTTACGATCTGTCGTGTACTAACAGCATGAAGGTCGAATAGGAAAACCAGTAACAGGTGCGGAAGAAGACGATTACTGGGCCTACAGTGCAGCCGATTTGAATGCTCTTCACAACATACTTAGCGAAGCTGTATGTGTATTAATCGAAAAATCTCCTCGGCGTATACAGGAATCAAAAAGTCGGATGTTTCAAGGAACAACAGAGTGTGTCACAATGAAGCTTCCGCGACAAAATTATCAAGATGCAATTATTTCACTTGAAGTTTGTATGGACGAGGAAAGCGAGACATTTTTCAAAAGTATCTTTGAACCGTCGATGTGGGAGTTTGCTCGTAAGTCGTTTAACTACCTGTACTTGTGTTCAGTCTCTCATCTATAAAAATAAACAGGAAACAATGTATCATTTCTCCTCAAAAATGCATCTGCGTCGCCTATAGCAAAAATTGGTTCCCGAATTGAAGATGCTGTAGGAGAAAGTCAATTAAGAGCATGGGAAGAGAGATATTCATCTCACACAACAGACTGTCTTTCCATGGAAATCAATAAGCAGGCTTGCTATGGAATACTCCATCTGCGTGTAGGTTTCATCGCAGGTACACGTATAGCAAGCCAACTTTATGCATGATTCTTTGACAATTCACATCGTCCTCGACTTCCCTCTCACAATATAAACGCCGACCTTCGGGGGGAGAGTGTCCATCTCTCCTTCTCCATCAGTAGCCCAAAGTTTCTCTCCCTTTTCATTTTGAAACTCTATGTTCTGGCAGTCGAAACAATACAGCTTTCTCTCGTAGTTCTCGGGAAGAATGTAGTTGGCTGCATGTTTGATGCACTGGTCGAAGAAACTTGCAGGAACGGACAGCGGTTTCCAACGTGCACGCTGTAATCATGTAAGCTGTTGCAGCGACTGACATTGTTATAAAATACGTACTAGATTTTCTCCATTCACAGTTTCCGTCATTCCACAATAATGTCCCCCGGTTCACCTGCCAATAACGGAGCTAATCCACTGGTGTCGTAAAGTGCTAGAATTTGCTGCGCGGACTTTCTTCAATCTTAGGGGGAAAAAGCAAAGTTGTAGTAGTAATCATACCCCGCTATCCTTGCACTTTTGTTCCTAGTGGGGTGGTTAGGCATTCATTGTGCCCAGCCAATCACGTGATTATTCCCTCGTTTCCCTTGTCTCCCTTGTTTCCCTTGTTTCCCTTGTTTCCCTTGTTTCCCTCGTTTCCCTTGTTTCCCTTGTTTCCCT